>JADLZK010010494.1:0-112990 GCA_015847255.1 Hyparrhenia diplandra | reverse complement strand
GTTTTTCGTGACATACGGGTTGGCACGACCCGCTAGGCTGCTGATGGACCGGGCTTACCAGGCCTAGCCAAGAGACAAATGCAGCCCACGGCAATGTCTGGGCCGTCAGCTGAGCCCGTCGGGCATCATGGCAATGTCTGACGTCAACCTTACAGTGGTACACAGTGCCGTGCATTGCCTGGCTCGCAGCAATGGCAGCGCACGACGGCAGGGCTCGAAATCGTCGGTGCCAGTCGTCGCTGGCGCTGTTGCAGCTGCAGTCCTGCGCTGTGCTGCAACTGGCGTGTGCCTTAATTTGTTGTCGGTGGCAAGGCTGCGTCTCGTCTCTCCACTCTCCATCGCCGGTGCGAGGCTGGTGCGAGGCTGCGAGCTGAGTGCAATGCAGCCTTGTTTAGATGGCTAAAGTTTCTAACCTTTTTCCCACTTTCTCTCCGTCACATCACATTAAATACACTAAAAAACATATATTTGGAAAGTATGAAATATAGGTAAAAAAATAACTAATTATACGGTTTTAGATGTACATTCACGAGGCGATTCTTTTGCCTGGTTACTCCGTGGTAGGATAATATTTACCACTAACAAACGAAACGTCTTCTGATGTGTGCGATGTGACATCCGGTTACAAATTTTTTGCCATCTAAACAAGGCCGGTTTCGTTTTCGTGTTCCTCGCACCTACTGTAGCGAGCACCATCAGCGTTGAGGACTTGAGGCGAGCACCGACGAACCGCATGCACTGCTCGTCACTGCTGCATGTGGTCGATCAGTCAACACTTAGTTAACTGTCACTAACAAGTTGTTTAGTTTAGTCTCAAGGTCGTCTCTACGCTTGCTAACAGACAACCGTGCGGATGGGATGCCAAACCCGTCGCTGACCTGCACACTGCTGGTGATTACTGTAGCAGTGTTGAACATTTGGACTGGTGGGGACGAGGACGGCGACGACATGGGCATCGATCAATGCGATGCCGCGGTGGGCGTTCCGTGTCACTTCCACGTCCCAGATATGCCTCCTGTCTGTCTCGATCGCACACGGGACAGGCAGGGAACAAAGCTTCAGAGAATCAATCGCACGTACGGGTAGTTAGGCAGGTATAACACCCGATGCATATGCTTAACGTTGTGGTAGTGCTACTCATGTGCGTGCGACTTGCACCAGGGATGGCTAGATGCGTGTCACGGACAGACACTTCAGGGGCATCGCTCGACAGCTAGAAATTGCATAGGACATTTATAAGGGAAATTATTGATTAACTAGCCGGAATGCGCGGGGTAGTAAGTTGTAACACATAAGTTTACTCATAAATACAGCTGAACAAATTATGTGTTAGTATTGTTGAATAGTGGCAGGTTATGTAATTTTGCATAGATCAGCTGAACATATGGCAAAGGTGATTATCATCTGTATGACATAAGTTTGGAAACATTATCGATTGTTAAGGGAAACTAATAAGGTGTTACATTTGTTGGTCATGCATGTATTCTAGGTAACTGAGATCGTACGTAATGTGTAAACATATAAAGCTATGGTAAGCATATAGGTCTTTCTAAAGTAATAGGGTAAAATACAATTATAACCGCACACACATTACACATAGCATAAGTAGCGTACCAAAAAAATCAAAGCAATTGGAATTAAAAGCAATTGGATCACTAAAACTCCAGATATAAATTTATCCATAATTATTAAGAATAAATATCAACAATAAAAAACATTCTTGCAAGCCCTATATATTATGAGTACAGTGCGTAGATCTATTCATCTTGAATTCAAAAAGACCTCATCTGCTATTTTTAGATTGTTCTATGATTTAGTATTGATTTCCTAAGTTTCAGCACTTTTTCCTAAGAAGGGAAAAAAGGGAATTCGTGGAGCACAAAGCAATTTTCATGTAGATCCCTGTACTTTGTCGAAATATAAGAAGGCCAGCTCTAAAAAACTTGACTCTCTAGGCATCTTGCATCGGAACCCCGAGAGTGAAATCAAATTACGTTTTTGCCCGACTTCTTCTTCAATCGGACAAAGGACGACGGCGTCGGGTTTCGCCCGGCCGGCCGGCTCCGGCCGGCCGCCGGACAGCGGCGGCGGGGCGGGCCGCGGCCAAGGCGCATGAGGGCGGGCGAGCGGAGGCGAGCCCGGCTGGCCGGACGCTGGCCGGCCGTCGGCCGTGCCTTCCCTTCCACCGCCGCTAGGGAGGCGTCGCGGGGAAAAGAGAGGGGCCGGCGCGCGATATCCGGGTGATGCCGCCGCCGCTGCTGCTGCGGGCGATGAAGGCGCCGGCCGCCGTGGCGTGGTGACGCGAGGCCGGCGCGCGCGCGTGGTCGGAGAGAGTCGGTTTTTTTTTGTTAAATTCGGCGGCGCTGGAAGGGGCTGGAAGGGGATCGGACACGGTGTCGTAGTCGTAGATGCACGATCGAAGGGTTGGGATAACGGGGCAACGTGGCTGAAGGAGGGAGCTCTAAATGGTGTAAAAAAATAAGGTTAATTAATGGATATTGATTAATTACTGATACTCTTAACATCTGATCTAGACAATAAGTGCCATAATAGTCACAGTATGCAGACACTTATGCATTTGCTGTTCTGATTACCTCAGGCTTGTCTTTCTGGACTCACCACCAACCGTCACATATATCCTCTTGTCAAAAAAAAAAAAAAAAAAAAAAAAAAAACCGTCACATATATCCAACGTGATAAGCCACCTCTCACTGCCACTTTCCATCCTTCGCCCCTTCTGTTCTGTACTTGCTATGCTCCACTGCCACCATCCGGCCATCCCTACACCCAACCCACCAATATATATATATATATATCCTGTTTTTGGCTTAAAAAAGTTCCAGCGAAAGGCCCACTCAAACCTCAAACCCTAAATTTTAATTTAAAGCTCAACAAAAATCGAAACAAATTCAATCCCTTTTAACAAAACTGTACATCAAACCTCATCAAATTATCCACAATTATACTTTTGGCTGTGTTTAGTTGGTGGGAAAAGGTGGAAAAACACTGTTCGAATCAAAAAGTCATCAAGCAAAGACGCGTTTCGCTTTATTTGTGGTAAACATTATCCTACCATGGCGTAACTAGGCCAAAAAGAATCGCCTCTCGTCGTGTACACATCAAAACTATGTAATTAGTTTTTTTATTTACCTACATTTAGTGCTTTCCCTACGTGAAGCAAAAAAAGATTTGATGTGATAGGTGAATAGTGAGTTTGTATTTCCAGTTTCGGGAACTAAACACAGCCTTTGTTTCTTTATGCTATTTTTGTAGGTACGTACGTGGTCCATTCCTCCCTATAAACTCTCTCATGATTCATTCTCTCCACGCTACCGCCCATCTAACCCAAGACCGCCTCTAAATCTCTCCCTTTTGTTTGTTTGCCCATCGATCTAATTGTCACACATCACGTTATCCTTCTACAATCCAACATTTGTGCCACCTTTCCCATTACACTTTATCACATTTCATTCCGTACCGAGTAGTACGATCGTATCCGACCCTTTTTCTTTACAAAACAAAAGTATATAGATTTCCGTTACCCATTTCGGTCATTATCCATAAATGCAATTTTGTTTTATTTATGCTGACTCTGCAGATGTCATTGTATCATTAGTGGCGGGAACTATGCCTTTGAATTAAGATAGAAAAATAAGTTTTACACTGTTTTTAAAGATGGAAGGGAACCTTGAAAACAGCTCCAACACTTAAGTCACTCCTAGATCAACATGTTGACACCATCTCAATATGGACCAAAGCAATACAAGGTAATAACGATGCAAAGCCAAAAGCTCTCATACATCGGTCCATGTCATCCTTCACCTTTAGGACACCTTTGTCGTTTCCACTCTTTTCAAATATTCCACATGATATAGATGACCATACCGCTGACTTTTTGAGGTTTCTTTTGTTGTTTCCTCCCATCAAGAAATTATGTTTAATGTTTATTCATACACTTAATTGTGGGGGTAACATCATATTGCACTCGTTCTAGGTTCCCAAACCGCATATGCAGGGACAGAGCAGGCACATGTAGGGTTTGTTTGGGAACCAGGGAAACCTCACTTAGGTTGAGACTAACTAATCATTGCTATTTTTGGCTGATGCGCAGCAAGCATCGCCGACATGCATGGAGCCGCTCCTTTTCTTTTCTTGCTTCTTTTCTATAAAGTTTAACTAACTTTATAGAAAAAAAGTAACAACGGTTAAAATATAAAATGTGCAGCTTATGAAAATATTTTCTATAATAAATCTAATGATAGTAATATGACATGATAATATAAATCTTAACGAGTTTGTATAGAAACTTGGTCAAACATTTTCCTACGTTATGCATTAAGTGGTAGCGACGTTCTGGTCGGCGACGAGGCGTCAATGGTGACTTCGGTGAATCTACGGATCTGTCGGGTGCTTCCGGTCGCCGGAGGTGCTCATAGGGGTAGGGTTTGCGTGACGTGTGTTCATAAAAAGTGAGTGTGCGTACGTGTTGTAAACGTCTGCGTTGTACTGTGTCATTCTCAAAAAAAAAAGTTTGACTTGAACAATTCTAATGGAGAATTCTAATGGAGCGAGTATATATCAACCCTTTCTATTCGCGGCCCTCAGGGTACTCAACGTCCACTTGTTTGTCTGCCGATCCATTTTCATTGCCACATTCGACATCATCCTTTCCGAACCCAACAACTAGGCCACCCCTTCGCCGTCATTCTCGTCATTCTCCCTTCTAGCGCCGGCGTTGCAATGACCTTGTAACATTTGCCTGGAGAAGACGACGACGATGACGTTGAGCAGGCAGCTTGAGCAACGACCCACCCAAATGGCACGGGTGGAGTTGGGTGGGTGGATGAATAGATCCATGGCGGTTGAGTCCTCGACGGCGACGGGGAGCGTGGAGTGAAGGCGATGATCGATGCATGCTCTCTGGCGGCACGGGCAGGTCGGGCTCAGCAGCACAGCACAATGCACACAAGTGTCACTTCTTCGTTTCACCGCCCCGCGTGTCCCGGCACAACCTCAGCGTCGCGTCAGGCCTCCACCGGGAACAGTCGCCGGCGGGCCTCCCCACCGGCCAGGAGGGCGTCAGGCGACCACCGACCGGCCGTCCTCTTCCCGTCTTCCCAGGCCCGGCCCCCGCCACGTTCCACGAGGGAAACACTGGGGGCAGGCAGGCTTGGGAGAACCAAAAATGGCAGCGTCTTCATTGCTGCCAATTCGGCGCTCACTGCATCCATCCATGCTCTCCTTCCTTCATTGCGGTCGCAACACTCATGATGCCCTCTGCTCTGGTCTGCCGCCATTGCTGTACCTACGTGATGTTAGAGCGACCATTTCTAGGTTTGTGGTGGTTGCGTTGAGGAAACGCGAGAAGATGTTTTTTTTTTTTTTTTTTTAAAAAAATGAACAATCCGTGTCGAATCGAATGAGAACCGGCACCATGGAGTCTCTCGTCGTCAAGGACAGAGACACATTTCATTCCTCTGCTTGTTTCTTTTCGTCACACCAAATTTTTACATCCTCCATCCACCATTCACCTTTCTCTTTTTCCCCATTTTTCCCCACTCATCCATCACATGACAAGCAACATCATCATCATCATTAACCGTCATCGAGATCTCGAGAGGTTAAAAAAAAAGAAGAGGTGAGGTGAGTGAACACAACAGTAGTAGTAGTAAAACTAGTGCGCCGCCGCCGCCGCCGCTCCTCCGGGTCCGGAGCAGAAGGCGTCCCGGCGGGCGCCGCCGCCGCGCACGACGAAGTGGGCGAGCGACCGCGTGCTGGTCTCGGCCACGCGGTTCTCCTCGCACAGAAACTCCCTCGAGCACGCCCGCTCCACCTCCCGCTCGTAGTCGTGTACCAGCACGTCCGTCGTCACACCCTCCCCGGCTCGCGTCCGCGCCAGCACCCCCGCCGTGAATATCGCCGACATCCTCCCCGGCGACGACGCCGTGTACCTGTCCACGCCACCGCATTGGAGACAGCGTTAGCTAGGTACGGCGAGAAATGGACGGAGATCGAAGAAGATTGGATCTTTCTTCTTCTTGTTCTCGAAGAAGCAGCAGCTGAATGGGGATGGGGATGAGTTGGTTCCTTACCCACGGGGGCCGTCGACGAGGATGACATCCCAAGAGACATCATAGAGCTGATTCGGGAGGTCATTGATAGCGAGTCGACAATCCGAGAAGAGGAGGTTCTGCACAGGCCGGCACTCGGCGTTCCTCGCGGCACGAGCGGCGTCAAGGAGGTCAGGGAACTCACGGACCGTGGTGGTGTAGGCGACGTCATAGGCCTCCAACCCCGGATGCCGTCCCTCAAGGTGGGACACGTAGTACTGATTCTCGTCGAGGAACACGGTGCGTCCGCCGTGGTTGAGCGCCCGCCACAGCGGCGTCTCACCACCGAGCCCGAACACCAGCAGGTTGCACGGCGCGCGGCGCTTCAGCACGCCCGCGATGGCGCGCACGTCGCCGCCAGGCATGCTTGCCGTCGAGTTCCCACCCGACGACGCGTACTGTACCAGCGCGTCGAACACGTGGCTCGGCAGACCACCACCCTCGCCCCCGTTGTTGCGGCGGTGGCACCGGCGGAGGACGGCACCGCGAATGATGCCCTGCTGGATGATGCGGCGGTGGCGGCCCTTGCGCCAGCGGCACCGGGGTCACGCGCGGAGGCTGAGAGGAGCGTGGTGGCTAGGGAGACGCAGGCGAAGCAGGCTAGGAACACGGCGGCGCATACTCGGCGACGCGCGCCAAGAACCGCCCCGGGGGACCCGGCCCCGCCGGGAGACTTGTTGGACGATGGGTGTACCACCAGTAGCTTCGGCCCGCTCAGCCCCTTCATCTCCTCCTCCTCTTCCTGGTTGGGTGCTCGCTCTCCTGCTGCTGCTACCAGCTTGGGCCTTGGGGCAAGGCAATGGCGAGGCGGAGCCGGCCGGCGCGGAGGCAGGCAGGCAGGTGGGGTGAGCGTGACGAATTTATTGGTAGGAGGACTGATTGATCTACTCCTCCTCTTCCTCCTCCTTGGCCCGGAGAGAGATGGGAGGTGCTGCTGGTGGTGGGATGGGGATGGGGAATGGATGAAGTGTGTTGTGTGTCGGCTCGAGGAAGAGGGAGCGAGATGAAGATTGAAGAAGGAAGATGGCTTCTTTCGTTCGGTCCGGAGTCCGGACTCGGGGCTCCGGTGGTTGGAATGGGAATTGATGACACAAGCGTTCCGTTCCGTCCCGTTCCGTTCCAGTTCAGCCGGGATTTGCGGTGGGTGGAGCTCTTCGTTTTCGTGACCGCAGCCTCTCTGGGCTCTGGCATGTCAATTGGCATGGCATGGCATGGAGGATTAGGCAAGGTTGCTTACTGCAGATCTGGCGTGTAGAAAATGTTGACTGGAATAGTAGAAATGCTACTGGTACTGGAGCTTGGAGTATGTCAAACTCTCTGTAGATTTGGTTTGGTCCATGCATAGAGATGCCAAACCTTTTGTTTGAACCGAATTGGTTTGGTTAGAAAGATCGTGTGACTGGGTTCAATGTACAGGTAGGAGAAGGATAATGTAACAAATGACGATTAGAGCAGGTTCAATAAGCTTGGCTATTAGATAAGCCATGTCATTTAGAGATAAGCTTAATAAATTTAGGTATACAACAACATAGCTCTTCATACGTTTTTCAAAGTTGTTATTTTATTCAAGGTGGACCATGTGTCGAAATTGCTGCACCCATGATGCTCTCTCGGACGATGGCTATTGGTGCACAGACCGAGCATGGTTGGTGGCGGCCTGTGAAAATAGGAAGCTGTGCAAGCGCCCGGCGACGGAGCCGACGCCAAGCAGCTTCTCTCTCTTGTGTTCTCTTTCCTCTACCTTGGCGTTTCTTGGGACGCTGTTTGGTATATGCCCAGCTCGACATGTATCATTATTGTTCGCTTCTTGGTAGGAGTACTTGCTACTAATGATTCAACAGTAGTTCAATCTGTTGCGTCAACGTAAGGCACGAGTTTTGGCCCACGTCGGGGAAAAAAAAAAAAAAATCCACGTTGTTAGGCCGGCCGTCAACGCTCCTTTGAACGGACGAAACGTTGAGGCACGAAAGCAAAAGCCATCGCTTTCTGTTTGTGTTGTGGCCTCACCCCATCACTCCCTGTTTGCACGGTAGGGAGGGGAAAACAGCATGATGAAATGAAATGAAACCGGGCGGCCCCTCCCACCTTTTTCTCCCCTGCAAATGTCAGTTTCACATCTTGGCATTGGATGGGAACGGCTAGAATGGTACCCACGCTGAGGCTGCAGAGGTACATTTTGCAGAAATCAGCTGAAAACTGAAACAGTGGGCAGCTCATTCCGTGGAAGGAGCACAATCAGTTTCAGAACACACTTCAAAAGTCAGCATGCGTTGAGAAGCCATCAACTAGATGATAGATATATGTTTGCTTTCTTCACCTAATATGTAGCAATGTCACCAAAGGTCACGAGATAGTTTTGGTGCCATGAAATGTCGTTTTGACAAAAAAGAAAAGAAAACGAGAAGGGATACCTTCATCCATAAATGAGTTAGATGGGGAGATGTTATCAGAATACGCTTGGAATTTAAGTCACGGGCCTGACACGTGTGTCACCCAATCTTCCCATCTGTGACCTGTCCATGTCTGCACTACTCTACTCCTACTACACTGCACCGCCGTTTCACTGACGCCTCCAAGAGCACTGACAAGGTGACGAGGCCATAGGATATGTGGCCATGCCTGTGTGTGTGCTGCTGTCCTGAAGCATTTGCCTGCCTCCACACTTTTCTGAACCACTGGCATTAGTTTATTGTGCGACTAGAATGATGCAACTGTAAGCTAACCTTAGATTAGTAGAGTTAACTCGGCAATTAGCGCCTCAAAGATTTGTCTTGCTGATAAAGAATGCAGTGACATTGCATCCAGAAAAGTACAGCACCCCGGTGTAAATTATCTATCCTACAGAATCTTTGTACTGTCGTCACCAAAGTCCCAATGCATATAAACACAGTGTATGCTGGATACCAAGTAGGACAGTGGTACAACTATTACAAATGCATTTCTTTGGGACGAATCACTAATCCATGAAAACCATCAGACTGGTCACATTTCTTTGGGAGTAGCTAGAGATATTTCAGGCATCAATCAAGAATCAAGAGCAAGAAATGGTCAGTGTATCTGACAAAGGTGGAGGTGGAAGCAAGCAGGCTGTCTTGGTCTCTTAAAATTGACGCCCATAAACTTTCTTTTTAGGAGTAGGTGGCTTCCCAAGAATGTTTGGCATGCGGCGCCACCGCAGCAGGAGCCGCTCCTCACCTTGCGAGGTGAGGTGAAAAGGCCTGCTGCTCGTGCTCGTCTGATGCTGCTCCTCCACCAGACAATTAAAATATTAGGTCGATTCGTTCGATAATGGTGTGTCAGGAGTTAATGGAATCGTCGAAAGCAAAGTCTCGCCTTCTTTTCAGATCTGCAGCCCTAGCTCATGATCAGCCTGAATGATCAGCCTGAAGCTGTGTGTGTGATTGCTCTTTCTCGCTGCCAGTCCCAGGATCCGAATCTAATCTTGCTGAAAGGTTTGGTCATTAGTGTAATGCAAGTAGCAGTATGCTGCTCAATACTCTTTTCATTTTTCATGCACTTTGGATGTTCTTTTCTCTTTTTTTTTATACATATATAAAAAAGGGGGTGAGTCTGGACTTTGGTGGTTCAGAGAATGTATATGGAAATGAGAGGCTGGAAAGCTTGGCGATCCAGCTAGGGTCACAAGGCCAAAACCTCTGACAGCCTTACACTTGACGAATGCTTAAGAACTCACGCTTATAAAATAAAAGAGAACAAAGTGGTAATTGGTTCTCAGGTAGAATACAATTAGATTCGAGCAAATCAGCTCCTCCAATGTGTTAATGTGACTGCGGCATTCGGGGAAAAGACACTGTATTTTGACCTTGTATTCCAAACATAAAAATATACCAGCTGCCTCTCTGAACTCATTGTACAAAACATGGACTGGGAAACACAGCAACGTCAGCTGTCCCTTCTAAGAACAGGCTAGCAAACAGTGTGGCATATACACAACGCAAGGCAGACAAGACACCATTTCAATGTACCATAAAATCAGTTTCAATTTTCTGACAGAGCACTATCACATTGCTATTGATGCAATTAACGGGAGCTGTTGGGGGTCTGACTACACTAGTGCTTCAGAAAGGTGCATCCGAACTCTCCATTCAAACATCGGACTGGATCCGGAGATCCAAGCAGCAAATGTGAACCTGATGTAGTAGTAGCGCTCTTAGGGCAAGCACAATGGAGGCTACAAGCATCTGAGTGGTAGTGGTTCTAAGTACAAATAAAGTGATACACATAGATGAGGAAATATTGGGACTACTATTTGTGATGCAAAAAATTATTCTTTGTGTCTTGCACATAACCTTTTTGTTTTTATCATGTCATACCTTTATTTACTCTCCTCTACTTTTTTTCAAAGATGGATCATCTTCTCTCTCCTTAAGCACATGTAGCTTCCGCAGTTCCACTATGACAAGAATAGAAGACCTACTTTTTTTTTTATCCGATCCTACATGGCACCCGAGGCTACAAGAAAAAGCATCCATTGGGAAAGCCCTTATGAACAAAGACCTGAATTAGCGTATCATATCTGACGAAAACCAAAAGGTATTGTACTTGTCTCTCCATCTATGGATACTAAGGCCACGTTTAGTTGGTTGAAAATTTGTCAAAAAATTGCAAATTTTTAGACTCTCTCCATCACATCATATTAAATACACCAAAAGACATATATTAGGAGCAATAAAAACGTAGGTAAAAAAATAACTAATTACACAGTTTTATTGTAGATCACGGGATCTAATCTTTAGAGCCTAGTTAGTCCATAATTGAACAATGTTTACCACAAACAAACGAAACGTGCTACAGGAGTCAGAAAAATCACTTTTGCTAAAATTTAGCCATCTAAACAAGGCCAATGGTTCTGGTATTTTGATCTCTCTGTCTTGGAGGGCGTGATGGCTTTGCAGTTAAGTGGGGACAAGGCAATCACTGAGGGATAATCTAGCGTTGTTCTAAACAAAAGGGCGGCAAACCCAACCACTCGCTAGAGGTACAAGAAGTTCAGGTTGCCTAGGCGTTCTGTTGCAACAGCCAACAGCGAAAGGGGTCGATTGGTGACTACTGCTGAATTTGACACTGAGTTGAGATAATCGCCTTATCATGTCAGGTCCAATAAACAGTCTCTCTCGGTGTGTTTAGTTGGTGAAATATTTTGGGTTTATTTCTGTAGCATTTTTCGTTTGTATTTGGTAATTATTGTCCAATCGTATAACTAGGTTTAAAAGTCGTCTCGCACTTTTCAATCAAACTATGCAATTTGTTTTTTATTTACCCACGTTTAGTGTTCCATACATGCGTCAAAAGATTTGATGTGACAGTCTTGAACACTTTTTGGGTTAACTTTTCGGTAACTGAACACACCCAGGGCACTTTTCAATCAAACTATGGCAGAGGCATGCAGAGGATATTTTCATCGAAATGATGAGCAATTATCCGTGGATTATCAAAGCAAGCACTCGCAGCTTCACTTTTCCAGTGACCAACAAACCTTTCCTGTTAACGGAAGGCGTGAACAATCATTGTTCAAGATAGAGAAACAAAAGAGCTGCTACAGTTTATGAGAAGTCAGAAACATCACTATTTAGATACAGTACTTTCATGCAGAAAGTAAGACAGTGCAAAGCTAATCTCTTGCATTTTTTTTTTTTCTACTGCGTTTTCGTATCATTTTCTCAGATACAGTACTTTCTCTACTGCATTCTTTTCCAAGGAGCTGCAAGAAGATGCCATTCGATTCGGGTGCCAGGACAAGTCAGTGTGCGAACATCAAACAAAAATGAGTATGCTTAGCTGCCGCTTGTGCTGAATGGAAAATAACTGCTGCTTGCCTTGTTTTTCAGCTGCACTTAGGGGTGCTTATCATGCTTCCGAAGGCCCATCCGTGATTTTGCATATCTAAAACATGTTAAGGAACTAGATCGAAAGTATTACAATCATACATGGTTCCTGTTAACAGATATAATATGCATCAGAGTTTCAAGCTAGTTTAATCTGAGACGATAGTTACTCTCACAAAGATAGTTAAAGGTAATCTGCAACATGCAATGTCAATCTCTCATGAATTGAAGTGACCAAGTGAGAGTGAAAAGATATGAACTAATCTCAGACTAGATATTTCAGATATAATTTGAAAACAAATAAAACCTAAGATAAAATTTTTAAAACAAATAAAACCTAAGATAAAAATTGCATCACAATATAATAGTATAGAAAATTTCAATTGTAGGATACTCTAAACGTATTCCCTCGCCAGGTGATGAGTACAGGATAACTCCTTGGAGACGATTTATGGCTTCAGTTGAACTGAATGCATCCTGCAGACATCAGGACTTAGGTTTAGGGTTTACTTTGAAGTTTGGAAAGAATTTCTAACACATAGATAACAGTAGTTCAGTACTTCATTAATCAGAAGTGTAAAAAATCTTTAAGGAGTAATTCAAAAAAAATGTATACAGAAAAGGCAGCATTGTATTGCAAGTGACATAGTTCTAGTTTCAGCTATTTAAGGTTGCTACCCATAATCTAATGGCATCACCTCACAACAGCTTTGTATTCAAAACTCTGTACACAGTAGATTTAGATTATAAATTAACATACTAAATGGGGCATAGTATCGGCAACTTTGTATGCAGCAAGCCAATGACATTCATGTACAATTTACAGTAAGATCAAACCTGAAAGCGTATAAATCATTCAAAGGAAGAAAATAAAATAACCCAATCATAATTGATTGAGTTCATCTTAACTATTTAACATGCCAAACTGAGATAACTAGAATTAGCAATATATAATGATGCAGCAACATTGTAATACATGTCCTTTCATAACCTGCTAATACAAAAAACAGCATAACTGCAATTCGGTTCCAAATTCTTGGACTCCAAAACACATTAAACAGAGAATCACTGCAGGATTCAATTGTTAGGAAAGACTATGACTAGGTACTCTGAAGGATTAAGATGTCTTCTTGGCTTAATTTTTAGGAAATTGTTTTTCCCATATCTGCCTACTCATGAAATCAAGAGTGCAATTCTTGTATCAGCTCTAATTGCTTTTATATTTCACATATTGAAAGGTTAACCAGGATACAAGTTTAAACCAGTATATTAAAGCCACCAAACAAAAAAAAAAAAAACCCATTACTAGTCCAACTAGGGATGAAAACGAACGGGTCGGTCAGGATAAAACCTCTCTTGTTTTCACTTTTTACATTTTAATATGGAAACGAAATCAAAATCAGGGAAGGACAGAAACGAGATTCATTAGAAATACATGTTGATAACGGTCAGGATACGGACAGACAAAACAGAAACATAGAACCAAGAAACATCACAACTTACCTACCGACCTGGCATGGCAACACTGCCAACAACACAAAATAATTCTAATTCATATCATAAGGTTCATAAGATGAAGAGAGTGCAAGACCATAAGATGACAAGGCTAGTACGAAGTGGCATGGCTGCTGCATAATAGTACTTCCTATTCCTAAACAGGATATTCTATGTGGACAAAAACGGGATATCCCAGCAAAAAAACGGAAAAAGCAAAAAACAGTAACAGCCCATATCATTTTTGTCCTGTTTTCAGATTTACCAAAAACAGAATGACAATCAATAAGAATTTGAGTGGGTCAAATGTAGAATTTGGGACGGAACGAAATGGTATTTATGCCGTCCGTTTTCACCCTTAAGTGTATAGTGGCTGGACATTAAGAATAGGCAACGGTAGTTCAATTCACTGATTCAAAGAAAATAAATTAAAATGGAAATCATGGGCAAAAGGAAGAATGGTGTTTCTCTCCACATATACCTTGAAATCAACAAATGCAACTGGAGCTCCATTTTTGTTTTGCATCTTGAGTGTCACAAATCCCGCACAACTAATCACAAAAATATGTGTCAAACCAAATAAAAAATTTCAAATGATGGTAACTCATCTCATGAAAAGCCAGTATATTGGAAATACCTTGAGAAAACATCTATCAGCTCTTGCTTCAACAAGCTGGACCAAGATTCGCAACAAAGAGAGTAGGACATGGAGGATTATTTTGAGGGGCAAATGTGGATGGGTCCTGCAGGCAAGTACGTGAGAGAAATATACATAAGGCTCGCATCTCTTCAAATAAAGATCTCATCCAAAACAGGAGAAAAAATAAACTAAAGGCTGACAGTATAAAACTCAAACATTTTTGTTTCTTAAATCCTAAGCTTTGCAGTTCTTGTTTGTAGAGACATGGATCTTTATTCAGAGTTTCATTGAACAAGTTCAGTTTGTAATATATGGCTCACTTAGCTGGTCAACATCAAAGGTTGCATTCATCATCATTTGAACATACAATCAAAAACATGTTACTGACATGGCCAACTTTTCACTTATATATTTTTTCTGAAAAATATGGCATGTGTTGTAGCTGGAACCAACAAAATGTGCTCCCCATTCATATAATGATACAAATTGGTTAAAAGCTTTGCGGCAAGTGTTTACATCTTCTTAAAAATGAGAATTATCTGTCAACATCGTTATCGAGTAAGGCTCCCCACCACAATCCAATATATTTACTTCATTTCTTCAAAGTTTAATTTCAAACCTACATATATGATGGGACAAGGTGTAAGACCATGACTTACATTGCTGAGAGAAGCCCTGGGGAGAGAAGAACCAGACTCAAGGCTTGTGTAACTGCAAGAAGGAACAATATCAATTACAATTTCCTAAAAGCATAGGTTCAATCTAGATCGGTGATCTGCATTCAAGTATGAGTTAGAGGGTAGCTTAAGCTGATCCCTCCAACAAAATCACATGATAAAACTGTGCTCGAGTTGTGTGCCATAACCTTTGTGCAGAAGGATAACCACTCAAGCTGTGTGAAGAACTACCCATTCCAGATATGTAAATATTGCTTCCAGCACCTGATAGGGCGCAAAGTGTGCCAAAGATGTGCAAGGTGAGTGCTTTGTAAACATTTTTTCAGCTATGTGAGCAAAGAGGCACTTCATTGAGGATATGAAGTCGCACATTTAGTAGTGTATGAACACAAAGAAGATAGTGGAATATGTATTACAAGAACTCGAGATAAATTAATTGCCCTGAAAGGTAGAAAACAATTGTGAATGCTAGGAGGGAGAAGTGTGGATCTGGAACCGCTTATATATTGTTAAGTGATTGCAGTGGAGCTGCCATAAGCTGTAAGCACTAGCATCATCATGGTGTGAAAATACAGATGGTTTTCTTTCATGGCATGCAGCCCAAAAAAGCTACTTGAATGATACCTGAATCAGGAACCCTCCTTGGATTCCTAGTTCTTTTTTCAGGAGAATAAGGTGAAGTATCATCTGATAACAAAAAAGTGGGTCAGCATCAACAAAGAACCGCATAGTACAGAAGTAACACATGAAGGTAAGATGTTCCATAGCTGAAGGGTAATTGTCTACCTGATCTCAAGCGCTTTGATCTGGAATTGGATTTTGAATTGGATTTTGCGAGATCAACATGAAGAGAACAATTCTTCTCAAGATCAAACACCATTCCCTGCAACAAGAACCGACTCAATAACACTGCTGCTAACTTAATATAACAGATTGCTAGCATCCATAGCTTGTGATGTGAAAAGAATCACTTCAGAAGCAAAGGTGAAACTAGCGAAAATTGTATGGGTGTAGGACCGATAGTTTAGCTGCACTGAGTATAACTATTGTTCAACAATGTCGTGTGCAGTAATGCAGCACTTACATTTGTGGCACTCAAGGCAGTCAGTGCAGACTGTTGATCTGCAAACACAGCAAATGCATACGCCTGCAACGGAAAAAACAGATAGGTTAGGTTAAGTAGTATAGCCTTTGAAATTGGAGCAGCAAACAGAGGCCTCCATGCCACAAGTGCAAGCCCTAGCTGGGGTTCGGGTAAGGGGAGGAGAAAACCTGGGAGGATTTGCCCGCGCGGAGGTGGGAGGAGAGGTATCCGGGGAAATCACGGAAGAGGTTGTAGACTTCGCGCGGCTTGGCGTCGGCGGGGAGGCCGGCGATGAAGAGGGTGCGGAGCTCGTCCCGGGCCGGGAGGGCCTGCTCCGCGCGGTCGTAGTAGGCGCCGTAAGCGGACCGGGGGTGCCGGCGCCGGCGGGTAGACAAGGCGGTACGCGCCGTACGCGGAGGTGCCCGGCGGGGAGGCGGCGCCGGGTAGGAGGACGAGGAGTGGTTGAAGTACGAGGCGGCCATGCGACGCGTATAGCGAGGGGTCGGGCAGGCGGTGGCGGTGGCGCCGGCGTGGGTGGTGGGCAGTGTCACGGTGGGTGGGTCCAGGTGAGGGCCGTGCGGTGGTGACCGGTGAGGGTGCGGCCGACGGAACTGGGGTGCTTTTACGGGTGCTACCGTGGGATGGTTTTGGAGTCAGGTTTGGTATCTTTTGCAAAGTTTCCTTATTCAGACATGTTTGGATCAGTTTACAGGATTTTCAAAGACATTATAGAAGAAAATCAATATCTTTATATTTTGCTATTTTATGAAGCGTTTGGAACTTGCAAAATCTTTTTTTTTACATAGAACACACAAACTCTAACAGACAACGGTTCGCGACAGGAGAGATGGCGGCGAGGCGGGGAAATGGTGACGTCGCTAGAGTGAGCGGTAGAGGAGGCAGCGGATGGTGGCGGCGCCCAAAGAAGGCCGTACTGGTAGGTTGTGGCATGAGGCATGAAGCGGGGTCATGCTCTCACTAATGGCTTCCCCAATACTACACGCATCATCTTGCCCCGCTTGCCAAGGAGGTTCGGATGCCACGGTGACTAAAAAGCATATGCCTCGCGAGGTGGCGAGTCTCTTGCAAAGGATACCACTAAGAGAAAAAAAAAAAAAAAAAAGTATGTCATGAGAAAAAAAAGAAAGTCTTTGCTCGGTTGGAGGGATTGTAGCCCTAGAATCTATACCCACATCTCATGACGACTTTTGTCTAAGGCATATCTTGGCGTCTTTGCGTGCATCGGTGAAGGTCTAAGGCATGGTCAGCGGGGGCTACAACCTCATATTACCCCCAATACAATTTGGTCAAACTAGACAAACACTTTTGTATGCCCTATGTTGGAAGGTGTGTCTCCCCTCGTATTGCCCCAATACAATTTGTTCGAACTAGGCGGGCACTCTTGTATGCCCTATGTTGGAAGGTGTGTTTCCCAACGTGAACAGTGAAAAAAAAGATTTTTAGTTGACGGGACATACGACAACCTTTATTTCATTGTGCATTCCTGGCGGTAGTTTTTCTCCACAACACATTGCTCGTTGTTGGCTCGAATTTTTGTCGGGCGAGACCACCGCTTCTCCTACAAGAGACCATGAGCACCTACGGGCCCCTTTGCTCTAGATGACATGGAGTCTACACGCCTGGACGTTGGTGCAGTGCGCCACCCCCTGTAGCGGTGGGGAAGCCATGCAACCCATCATGCTCTTTGGGCATCTTTTGCAACGGATGGGATCTAGTGTAGTGGCTGCTTTTCCTGCAGCTTAATCACTACAAGCAATCGCGTCCGTTCTATTTCCACAGTAGTCTCGAACAATAATTCATCGCACCATGTCAAACGAACATAAAGTGTGTTTGCACTACAAATGTAGTATATGATAACAAACTTAAACAACATGATAGGTATATGATAACAAACTTAAACAGGGTGACTCTATCATATGTTCCGTCGACAAAAGGCCAATGGAGCAGAGAGAGAGAAAAACGCAGATGATCAATGACTAAATTAGTGGATCTATTAAAATCTCGGAATCTCCGGTGTGTGAAACTTTCGAGTTTCAACCATTGATTCCTAATGTGAGATGACGTTCAACTTTTAAGTTTCAGACGCTGGTTTATGGAATTTTTAGTCAAAATTAAAAGGCTTTACCTTTCATTCTTTCAAATCCTTGTATGCCCTACGTAAGAAACTGAGGGATTTTATCTTAAAATTCTCAATATACCCACTAGAAGCGCACAAGGTGCGAGTGCAACCAGGCCATCCTTCCAGTAAATCTCAACTAGCCAATCGGCAGAAAATCTGCTGGGCAGATAAAACAGCAGCATAGCAGTACAGCACTTGTGCTCTTGCCTAAGCAGTAAACGCAAGAAACACACTTCTTTACAGTTACAGCACTTTCCAGCCCACAATTCAGTTGTCTCACAACGAACTTCCTTAACCAAGTCCATGAATGCTACTTCATTTACGTGCACTGTGCTTCACCTTGCAATGACTTTCCAGAGCGACGGACGAGTAGAAAGTCCTGAACAAGACCAAAAAGGACGTCCATGTGTGAGAATGCATGACCACATTAAGTTGGAAGAATTTCTGATACAAGAGGCGAGAAATTACTTGCTGCAAGATTTGCAGGCAAAGCCAGTGGATTGCTTAGAGCTGTCAATGATTGAGCGAGTCATTTTCACCTGCTTTGATGATGGATAAGGGGTTGCAACGTGGACATGGTTACTTTTCTTAGCATCATCACTGACTGCAAAGTACATCACAAAGTGAGGTTCGGTGCCATGGAAAATAACTGAGATCTATACAAGTCTGCGATCGAATGTAACACTTCTCACCAGGTTTTTGTCCATAGCAGGTGTTGTGATCCTTGCCTTCTTCCCTGGAGGTATCTTCAAGGGTGTTTCTGCTGGCCTACTCTTGCACTTAGTACTCTGCATAAAAAAACTAATATCAGAATATCATGCAAAATAAGGTTTAAGAGAATGTCAAAAAAAGAGACAAGGCAGCTTAAAAAGCTCACACCTTTGGAGCGTCTTCATCATCATCTTCATTTGAACTCTCACCATCTTCCTCACCACTGGAATCCTGAGCATTAACCATGTCACGCAAAAGAATAATATGGTCAGAATACACATGATATCCAGTGCTGGTAGAAATGCATCGTGCACTTATATAATGAACAATGCCTAGTTTCAGGCTGAAAAAAAGGTACAAGGTTCAGGAAATGGATAACAGACCGAACCAATAGTAAAGTATATAATAAACACAGGGGAAAAAAGTATAATAGTATAAGAATGTTGGTTCACAATAGATGATTACCTAGGTTATCTTCAGTAATACAACAAAAATGACTTTTACTTTGGCTGTTCACTCAATTCTTTATCAGTGCATCACAATGAAACAATCTAGAGAAACGAGAGAAAAAAAAACTGAAACATGGAGGAAATGATATCTCAGTCATGATTCATCACTTATACCAACCTCATCATCACCCGATTCACCATCTTCTGAATCAACATCTTCATCACTTTCATCATCGTCAGTGTCACCAACATCAGGTTTATGCTTGTCAGGATCCTTTGCTTCCTCCAAGCTAACCTTTGGTTTAGAGGACTCATCAGCAGCAGGCTTCTTCACACCACATTTACTTTCTCTGCTTTTATCATCTGAATGTAAACAATGTTAAGCAAGTGAGTGCTTTAAGGATACAAATGTGAGCTCACATTATCTAATTTAGTGGATTCTGTCACATACACAATGAGGATAGTGGATAAATGTGCTAAACATGTATATGTGTGCAGTCATAATGCAGATTCTGTCACATACACAATGAGGATAGTGGATAAATGTGCTAAACATGTATATGTGTGCAGTCATAATGCAGAGAGAAGAAATGCAATCCTAACTCTTAAAAACAAAATTGCTATGTAGAACAAGGATATACCATCTGCGTTAGGGTATAATGGAATAAGCTGTGGAACCTCCTCATCAGATTCATCATCTAAACATCAATCACTATGCTGCTTATGCCAAGTGATAAAAAAATAGGGATGCCCAATATTGAAAGAAAAAAACATTACCTTGTTTGGTACTTGTTTCACTGTCATATGTGATAAAAGACAGACAAGCAGTTAAGGAACAGAAATTTGTGTTAGAGCTTCTTTGAAAATATTGAAGAACAGTAAAATTAAGGATATTTTCTCTTGCAAGGCCTAAATTTGTAGCCAAGGACAAAGATGGTGCTGGTTTTTGAGGTGTGTAGTAACTCAAACTCCTTCTCGAATACCAAATTACCAGTTGCACACTGAGGGTATTTGTCAACTGATAGGGTTCCAATTGGAAAGTCTTTGCCATCAATCTTCACAAAAACTCTCACATCCTCATTCCCCTTGCTATCCTGGAATGCTATCTTAAAAGACCAACTGAAAAGTCATCAAAACAGTAACCGCCCAAAAATAAGATAAAACAAGAGTGATTATTACTAGTAGAAACCAACCTGTGAAACATTGCAATTGAACTCTCCTGGGTCACACTTCACTGTCGCTCCAGGTTTTACCACAACTCCTGCAAATGTTAGCATACCTTTTAGTATCCATAATAAGTAAGACTAACTATTGAGATTGCAAATTGCAGGCAAATAAGAGATCCTTCTAAGGGAACAAGGCCATTCACAGTGCTAACACCCAGTTATAACATCAATTGCATTTATATCGTGAGAAGAATGTAAGCAAAATTATTGACTAGGAGCATCAGAATATTTGTAATGTGAAGCCTAGAAAACCACCATCGTAATCACAGCATCGTCATGTTTATCTAATTTGATAGGAAACCTCCTGCAGTTCATGAAAAGCTGAAAACCTTACAAACTAAACCTGTCTCCCATGAACTTGTCAGTCATGGCGCATTCTGATTTACCGTGTGCCACTGCTGCAACGGCGGCATAAGCTAAAAATCACCCATCACTAAATTCATGGATTTACAAGACTGAATCACACCAATCAACAAAATTTACAGAAGAAAGCAGCAATACATACTACTCTCTCCGTTCCAAATTATAAGCCATTTTGACTTTTTTTTTTTTTTTTGGTTCATTCATTTAGTTATGTATCTAACGTATTATTGTAACTATACAAAACTAAATGAATGATCCAAAAAAATCAAAAGTGACTTATAATTTGGAACCGAGGTAGACTGAATAACAGCGGCAGACAAGTCGTAGTACTAAAATGAACCAACCAGCATCACACATGAAACAACCAAAACCTTTCCCCAACGGACAAACCGAGACAAACAAGGCCAACGCAAAACCGCACCAGGGTCATCTACGAACCCTAAGGGATGAATAGGTTGATCGAACCTCTCACTCCTTCTACATTGGATCCAGCATCCCCGATTACCAGCACAAAGTAGCAAACGACGAGACACAGACAACACAAGCAGGGCGACGCACCCTAATATCCACTAAATCAGGCGCGATCGGAGAATAGCAGAACAAGAGGGAAGATCTCGGCGTACGATACGAACCCCAGAACTCAAATATCCCGCCCAACATGGCTCGTCGAGGAAGAAAGGCACGCGACGCGACGGGGTCCTCGGCGGCCGGCGGCTTCCTCTCCGCCGCGGCGCTACTCGGGAGGCCAGGGTTTTGGGCTTTGGGAGCGCAGCGGCTGCCTGGGAGATATAGAGGAAGAGGAGGAGCATATGCCTAAGTGGGCCTGAGAATGCGAATTCTCATTTGGCCCAGTGGGCTTCGGAATGAATGGTGTGAGAATTCAGTCCAGCGAAGAAGACGAAGCGGCGGCGGGTTCAGGCTCACGAGGAGGACACGGCCACCGTCACACGGGTGACGGGACCGCGGGTCCCACCTGGTTCCGGCTTCCCTGCTGGCCGCCGCGCCTGCCATCCTGCTCCCACTTCGCTGGTCCCTACGGCGCCAGTACGCGTTTTCCCCTTCCGCCGTTCCGCGTCCGCGCGCGCGAGGTGAGCCCTACGCACCCCGCTCCGCCGCCGCTACCACTCATGCCGACGCCGCCCGACCAGTGAAGTGAAGACGCGCCGCCGCGCGGCGCGAGCGGGAACGGCAATGAGGCCGCCGCCGCCGCAGGGCCGGGGTGGCGCGCTCGGCCGGCGCGCGTTCGCGTCCCTCCTCGGGGCGGCTGTCGTCGCGCTCGCGCTCCTCTGCCTCTTCTACGGCGCCGCCTTCGCCCCGTCCATCCGCCGCGCGCACCCTCGCCTGAGTCGCCTTCCCCTCCGGGTGCGGTTCGGGACGGAAGCGCTCCCGGCGGGCCTCGTCGTCTCCTCCATCCCGGTGCGCACCGCGGCCGCCGAACGCCCGCGCTCTCTGCTAGTTTTTCGTTAACGGAGTCGTTCGTGAGGGGCGGTCTCTGTGCTTTGCTGAGTGCTGACCCCGCGTGCGTGTGCCGTGGGGTTCGAGATCGAACAGGTGTGCGACGCGAGGCACTCGGAGCTGATCCCGTGCCTGGACCGGAGCCTCCACTACCAACTCCGGCTCCGGCTCAACCTCTCCCTCATGGAGCACTACGAGCGTCACTGCCCGCCGGCGCCGCGCCGCCTCAACTGCCTCATCCCACCACCCCACGGCTACCAGGTGAGGGAGACACCACTGGGTGATACATTGCAGAGTGCTGTGTTGCACCTTGTTTGTTTTGCTCTTATTATGCTCACGCTGATGTGATGTGATGCGCGCGTGCTTGCTTTAGGTGCCCATCAGGTGGCCGAGGAGCAGGGACGAGGTTTGGAAGGCCAACATACCCCCACCCGCACCTTGCTGCTGAGAAGTCAGACCAGCGGTGGATGGTCGTCAATGGCAATAAGATCAACTTCCCTGGTGGGGCACCCACTTCCACACTGGCGCTGACAAGTATATTGTGCACCTTGCGCAGGTTTGAAGATATTCCTAAGGTTAATCTACTGCACATGGTTGATATCGTAGGCTGATGCAACCAATGTTTTATCTGTCGTGATAGATGCTGAATTTTCCAAATGGCAAGCTCAACAATGGAGGGAACATCAGGAATGTGCTTGATGTCGGCTGTGGGGTTGCCAGCTTCGGTGCTTACCTTCTTTCACATGATATACTTGCCATGTCTCTTGCTCCCAATGACGTGCATGAAAATCAAATTCAGTTTGCCCTTGAGAGAGGGATCCCGGCAACGCTTGGTGTGCTGGGCACAAGGAGGCTGCCATACCCAAGCCGCTCGTTCGAATTGGCACACTGCTCTCGTTGTCGGATTGACTGGCTGCAGAGGGATGGGGTCTTGTTGCTGGAAGTGGATAGGGTATTAAGACCTGGAGGATATTTTGTGTATTCATCACCAGAGGCCTATGCTTTGGACCCCTTCAACAGGAAGATATGGAAACAGATGAGTGACCTTGCTCGAAGGATGTGTTGGCGGGTTGCGTCTAAGAAGAACCAGACGGTGATATGGGCTAAACCATTGACTAATGGATGCTATACGAGGAGAGAGCCTGGAACACTTCCCCCCATGTGCGAACGTGATGATGATCCAGATGCTGCTTGGAATGTACCCATGAAAGCATGCCTAACTCCATACTCTAAGAGTAGGTTCACTCCCTTCATTTTCCTTGACATTACCAAATACCACAATAGTTTATACTGCCAACTGCATTGTGGAGTTTGAAGTTTATATTTCATATGTGAAGAAAATTAAATGTAGCCAAATCTTTATTGCTCAGGTTGCCCAGTCAACTGCCAATAGGCTCAAACCCCAAATATGGTTTGCTCTGACAATTTCAGGAAGCAACCACCACCCTCTTTATTGTGCAAATGTAGATGAGTAGATCTCATAGATTGCTAACTTTTTTTTCCTTATAATTTTGTTGGTGATGCCCACTCACCTTTGTTGGTTACCTTCTACTAATTTTTCGCACACACCCACGGGCCCATTTTGGTAACCTTCTCTTAAAATACCTTAAAAATTGTATTAGGACAGTCACGACATATAGGTACTGGTGACTATTGTTGAAATGGTTATCCTATTTTTTTAACAAAAAATTACTGTTATAATATGACCTTCTGTATCATTTGCTAGAATTCTGTACATTTATGTGCTGAACCACCATATGTGTTATGAGAATCATAGCATTGTATTCTGTATTTGGTTGAGCTCAACATGCATATTTTTCTGGTTTTGGAACTATAAATCAAATTCTCCTGCATGTTTCGTAGCAAATAGTGAGCCTAGTTGTCATTTTATACTAAATACCTTAAGGTACCAATCATGAGTCCTTATTGGTTTGGTTTAGCACATTGCAATCTGATCTTGGCATGTTTTTCACCTAAACAGGAGTTAACAAGGCTAAAGGCAGCGAATTACTTCCCTGGCCACAAAGGCTCACAGTGCCACCACCTTGCCTGAAAGAGCTTGGAATCAGTTCAAACAATTTTTCTGAAGACAATGTGAGTTAGTATGAAACACCAGTGTTTTGCAACATGGACATATGCCCCTTTCTGATGGCAATCTATTTGACCTTGAAATATTATTTGCAGGACATTTGGCATTCTAGAGTAATTCAGTACTGGAAGCACATGAAGTCTGAGATACGGAAGGATTCCTTCAGAAATGTTATGGATATGAGTGCTAACCTTGGCGGATTTGCAGCATCTCTGAAGAAAAAGGATGTCTGGGTAATGAATGTAGTTCCTTTAACGGAATCTAGAAAGCTGAAGGTTATATATGATCGTGGTTTAATGGGGACGATCCACAATTGGTAAGATTTTTTTTACCTACTACTTCCCATTTATTTATTTAATTGTTTCAAGGTGGAATTTACATATCTAGAAATTAGAAATGTTACATTTGTGTTGTCTTGTCATGTGGGATACAGATAAAAGTTTGATTTTAAGACTATAGTCTGTAATTAATTAGCCATAAGTATAAAGTATCAACTTGTTTTCTCATGGTTGTCCATATAAATTCGTTTTCATGTGTGGAAAGGGGTGATATTATCTTATTTGATTTATAAGATGTAACCGTGTATAATTCTTAATCTGTGCATCTAGCATAGTGGCTGCAGTTATAAACATGGTCTTCAGAAACTGAGGTAGTTTGGCTGTCATATTTTTGAATATGTGGTACAAAATTACCTGCACTGTTATTTTAATTACACAAAACTGAATGAGGCTTCCTCTCAAAAAAGGAAAAGAAAAACGTGAGGCCTATCAACCTGCACTGTTATTGTGCCCTATTCTGTTGCTTCTTTCCATTTTCTTTTGGAAGACACTTTTTAAAAGACCATTCCATTTGTAACCTCTTCCATAGTTAACTTATGTATGTCTTGTGTCTTGTTCCTAACTTGCTGTTACATATGGCTGATGCTAATTTTCTTTATCTATGATTTGTTTAACTGAAGGTGTGAATCATTCTCGACATATCCAGCGCACCTATGACCTCCTTCACGCCTGGCTCCTATTTTCTGAGGTAGAGAAGAAGGGATGTAGCCTGGAGGATCTTCTGATCGAGATGGACCGCATCCTTAGGCCTTATGGGTTTGCCATCATCAGAGACAAAGCTGCTGTGATAAACTACATCAAGAAGCTTTTACCAGCACTAAGGTGGGATGACTGGACATTTGAGGTGAGACCTAAGAAAGATGCGCTCACAACAGGTGATGAAAGAGTCTTGATCGTGAGGAAAAAGCTCTGGAATCAGTCATTGCAAGATCCGTCGTAGCAGCCATAGCTCTTGTTTTGATCCTAGCTGTAGTTAACTGGGCACCGGCGAGTTCCTAATCCTCTAATTGTAATATAGTGTTCGACTTTTTGGTTTTTCCCGTGTGGTGAAGTGTTAGCAGTAGATTAGCATCAGCATCAGATGCAGGCTTCAATCGTTGATATACATATACATACATACATATTACATGGGCAATATATAGTTTTCATTTTTTTTCTGTCTGCTCAACGCTCCGTGTTGGTTGTGAATATGAATAATTCAATTTGTTTCGCAAAATCCTTGCATTATTGTCACTTTTTCTGTGGGCCTGTCACTCCCAGATTTTGCGATGACCAAATGTGAAGTGCCTTTGCCTCTTTGGGCTCAGAGATCTCTACAAACCAAGTCACGGGAGATGTCAGATGTGGCGAGAGGTACGGCACCAACAACGAGTGCGTCTTGTCGAATCCATCTTGAAGCTGTAATTTTTTTTTTGACAGAAAATTGAAGCTGTAATTACCGCTGACCGATACGATGAAGCTGGTTAAATAAGCTTCAAATCTCTAAATATTGAACAAAGTCATCAGATGTTTGAAAAGTACCTATTTGAATGTAGAAGAAATTTTGCATAAATATGTCCAAATTCAGAAGGATTAATTAATTACATGAAAAAGAGCTTCCTGTGCAGGCTCAAGCCGTCCTGAACAGCGAACAAACACTGAACACGTTTGGAAGGGGATTGTTTTTGAAAATAGTATTAAAAAAAAAATTACGGATCTAAATGTTTTTTTTAAAATTGCAAAACTAGCATCCGGTCGGCTATCTAGCTGCCGACAGGACACCTATTGGCTATTGGTGGCCGACAGCCTACGTGGCACACCTGTTCGGGTAGCGCAACCAGGGCCAGGCCAGGCCAGGCCAAACCAACGAACCCGACCCGACCTCGCCTCACGGCCTCACTTCACTCGGGAGTCGGGAGATCCCAACAGTTCGCTGCCGTCGCCTCCGCCTGTTCGCCACCGCGACACTACACACTAGCGCCGCCGCCGCCGCCGCGGAAAGAGCAAGGGGAGGGGCCATGGCGGAGCTGCGGCACGCCACGGCGGCGGCGGCGGCGACCCGCGCCACCAGCTCCCCTTCCAAGCGCGACGCCGAGGCCGCCTCCGCGTCCTCGCCCTTGGTCGCGTCGCCCCGCGTCGGCGTCGGCGGCGGCGGCGGCAACAACGGCAGGACGGGTTCCGGTCCCACCAGAGGTGGTCACTCCCGGCCCCCGTCCGCTCCTCCTCGCGCTCGAGGACCCCAGGTCCCCCGCCGCCTCCGCCTCCTACCGGATCCTCGTCGCCGCAATCGCCTGTTTCGCCCTCGCTGCGCTCTTCTCCGCGCCTTCCGTCTGGGCACGCTTCGTCAGTTCCTCGTTTCCCTGATGGCCTCTTCCTCCTCTCATGTTCGTTACGTTTCATCGAGATCTCTAACTCGCTGCTTACGCTCGTGTCGGTGATGGACCCTAGAACGCGCCGTACCTGTGCCGCAAGGAGGGATTCGGCTCCACTGCCCCAGGGTAAATAAAGACTAAAGAGGCCTTTCACTTGAGCAATGCATTCAGGGGAAGAACATGATTGTGCATGCAATGTGATTGGAGCCTGAATGTGACTTTTGTTTGTCTTGGTTTGGTATTATGCTGTAGGTCAGCCAGCGGGACTCTCTGTGGGAGAATCCTCATGCGGCAGCAACTTCATGGAAGCCGTGTGCTGAGCGTCAGAGCCATGAGGTCTCAGGCAAGTACAAATTCAGAGTGTTGTAGCTAAAAAGGACATGCTAATTGGGTTACTGCTTTGGTTATTATATCCTAGTTTGCCGTATTTATCACTCTGATTTGTTATTTTTGACTTGGATGTGAGTCATGATATTTATCATGTGCCACTCTTCGTCTGGAATTGCATTGGTTGGAGAAAATAATGATGGATGACCAACCTATATAATGGCAGAGTAAATAAATGTATAATAGAACAGTTATCCAAAGTTTGTTTTTTAAACATAACCTATTTGACACCAATGATGCCTGTTGAAGAGATGATGTTGTCACACCATTAAGCATATGTATAGAAGTTAATCTGTCTGAAGCAAATTGGAGTTTAAATAGGCGTAACCACCTGGTTAGCACATCTTAAGCTTGTAGAGCAAACTTAAGCGCCTTATTTGCTATATAAGCAACTGCAAATTTTCTTACCAAAGCACCATGTCTAAGGATCTCCATTGCACATGGCTACAATGCCCTCTTGGGAAACAATTTTAACTTAGCAAGTCATGACTTTCAAACTGTGTTAGTTCCTCATTATTGTTTTTGTTTATCAATCTGCAATTTAGCACAACACAAACATTCATG
Organism: Hyparrhenia diplandra; assembly: GCA_015847255.1. Lineage (NCBI taxonomy): Eukaryota > Viridiplantae > Streptophyta > Magnoliopsida > Poales > Poaceae > Hyparrhenia > Hyparrhenia diplandra. The sequence goes on along the minus strand of JADLZK010010494.1, from coordinate 85,066 downwards.
GTTCGATCCTGAGAATAACTATTTTGATCTCTATTTTGCAGACCTCGTGTCAGAGAATGAAACTTCTGGGTATATATTTATTCATGCTGAGGGTGGATTAAACCAGCAACGTATAGCTGTACGTATGTGCCTTTCACAAATTTTGCCCTTTGAGTAGTTGCCTTATGAAGAGTAAACTCCTAACTGATTCCGCTATTTGTACTTGAAATGGAAATGTTGACCTAACTAAGCTTTTCTACTTTTTTTTTTTTATGATGTTTCATTCTTAATACTAGAGTTTCAAAAGATCATCATTCTGTTGCCAGAATTTTTTGTCTTCATGTTATCTTAGTAGCGTTGCACATTTATTAATTTTGTTGGGATATTTGATTTGTTTACAGATTTGTAATGCTGTTGCAATTGCTAAGATAATGAATGCCACACTTATTCTACCAGTGCTAAAGCAGGACCAAATATGGAAAGATCAAACGTGGCGATGAACTATGATTGCCTTTTAAACTACTTATGGTTACCCTTTTTTTACAGTATGTGCGTTCCGTGATCCATGTAATAGTTGTAAACTTCTATCTCTGTGCAGGAAATTTGAAGACATCTTTGATGTAGACCATTTTATAAATTATTTGAAGGAGGATGTGCGCATCGTTCGAGATATTCCTGACTGGTTTACAGAAAAGGATGAACTTTTCACTAGTATAAAGTTAGTTGCTTCATTTTCAGCTATCCATTGTGTCTTAGCTGTTATGCACTGAGTAGCTTGTTGCTAAAAGTTACACACAGTGTTTATACTGAATTGGTGATACTACCTTTTGTCATCAATATAAGCAGTATGGTTGTTAGTGAGGATTATTACACCTCAACCACATGAACCAGAAGGGCGACCTGACTGGAAATTACTGCTAGACTTCTCTCTCTCTCTCTCTCTCTCTCTCAAAAGAGTTATTATCCTTACACAAAGTTGATGCAGCTAGAGATTGTATTTGTAACTCTCACCTCTAAGGTTTTGTATGTTTGTTGTAACAGGCGCACTGTGAAAAATGTCCCAAAGTATGCATCCGCACAATTTTATATTGACAATGTGCTTCCAAGGATCAAAGAGAAAAAGATAATGTCTATCAAGCCATTTGTTGATAGGTTAGGGTAAGTGTATCACAGCATCAAGATGGCAATATAAGTATTAAGTAAACCATTGTCCAACCCTTTAGATACATCTTTAGATTTGTTAGTTATGTACAAGCATTCTGTTTCAGATATGATAATGTTCCAATGGAGATTAACCGACTGAGGTGCCGAGTTAATTATCATGCTTTGAAGTTTCTACCTGACATTGAAGAAATGGCTGACAAACTAGCAACAAGGATGAGGAATCGAGCGGGAAGTTTAAATCCATACATGTAAGCTTAGTTCGCTCTCTTCTATTAAGAGTTGGCTGTCTGCACTCTGCAGTTGACAAATTGATATCTCATGCTTGATCACACCTGCTTCTGAAGGGCTCTTCATTTGCGATTTGAGAAAGGAATGGTGGGCCTTTCATTTTGTGATTTTGCTGGAACTAGGGGAGGAGAAAGCTATGATGGCTACTTACAGACAGCAGCAATGGCCAAGGCGGTACAAGGTGATGTCAACTCTCAGTTTTTCTTTAATACCTTAAATTTTCATTTTTCCTTCAACTTTATGGAAGAATAGTGAGTCTTTCTTCTTCTTTTTTGAAAAGTTGGTGAGTCTTTCTTCACTGGAGAATGCACTATTTGAATATACTGTTCTCTTGTTGCTTGTAGAATGGATCTCATTTATGGTCACTAGCGCTGGAAAAGAGAAAAGAAGGCCGCTGCCCACTTGAGCCTGGGGAAATAGGAATTATTTTGCGTGCAATGGGGTATACGAAAGAAACTCAGATATATGTCGCATCAGGGCAAGTCTATGGTGGAAACAACAGAATGGCACCCTTGAGGAATATGTTCCCCAATCTGGTAGGTGCTTCTGAAGTTTACTTTATCTGCAGGTCTTCCTTTTTGCTTCCTTCGCTATTTAAATTTAGCCAGAATGCAAAAGATTTTTAAAAGGACCATGTATAATTGAGATAGCCACCTTCTAGTTAGCACTGTATAATTAGAGAATCTGCCCAAGAAACAACTAACCAAGGTACATGCAACTGACCTAACCTTTATCTAGCAGGTCGTCCTTGCAATTTCAAATATAGCCAGAAGGCAAAAAGATTCTAAAAGGACCATGTATAATTGAGATAGCCACCTTCTTGTTACCACTGTATAATTATATAATCTGCCCAAGAAACAACTAACCGGTACATGCAATTGACCTAACCTTTGGTAACTGCAGGTTAGCAAAGAAGATCTTGCAAGCAAGGAGGAGATGGAGCCTTTCAAGAAGCATGTAACCAGCCTTGCTGCGCTGGACTTCCTGGTATGCCTGAAGTCGGACGTGTTCGTCATGACCCATGGTGGCAATTTCGCCAAGCTGATCATTGGCTACCGTCGCTACATGGGCCGCCACAGGCTCAAGTCAATCAAGCCAGACAAGGGTCTCATGTCCAAGTTCTTCGGTGACCCTTACATGCCTTGGGCGACTTTTGTGGAGGATGTCATGATCACCCATCAAACACGAACCGGGCTCCCCGAACCCACCTTCCCGCACTATGACCTATGGGAGAACCCTCTCACCCCTTGCATGTGTAGAGCTTAAGTTATAGACTACGAGTGATGGTGCATAGTTATTCTTTGTTCATATGCTGATATCCAAACTGCAAATTTTGTTTTGTTTTTTCTTTACCACTTCTGATGTACAATTTTTTTTAACAAAGGAAAGCTCAGTTCATTCAGAATCCTCTGATATCTTTACCCCGAAAATCCGTGTGCAAGTGCAACAAGCCAACAACAGCAACTCTTGTAAGATTTTTTTAAAAATAGTATTTTTATTGAATAATTGCAAATCTGGAAGCTATTGTACGAAAATCTACAGATATAGCATCGAAAATCTACAGATATAGCATCCTGCTGGCCAGTGGGCGGCCGAGAGGTTACCTGTCGGCTGCTTAGAAGCCGACAGGCCAACATGGCCTCGTCCAGGGCCACCACCTGCGAGAAGAAGGCGGCTCCGATCATCGATGTGCCGAACTACGCGTCACGATGAGCCGAAAAGGTATGCGTGCCTGACACAGTGGCACTTGTAATAGAGCCTTGGCTTTGGCGAACGGAACGACGATGCTCGTCTTCCCGGCGGCGCCCAGGTCCCCGAGAAACACCACCTGCAAACAAAATCCATGGCGCTGTGTTAGCGATCGTACCGTGCGTGCGCACAAGTCCTGCGTGCATGCCTAGTGTATGTGTGTGTATTGCACATTTGCACCCACCAGCTTGGCATGGATGATGGCGCTGCTCCCGCCTCCATCGACGACGACGAACGTGTGCCCGGACGCCGGCGGCGTGAGGCAGATGTGATATGAGCGGTAATAAAGGATAACGAACGTGTGCCTGATCGATCAGGTGTGCATGCTACGGAGTAGCTGTTTTCTTCCTGCAAAGGTTGTTGCATCTGTCCAGCTTCAGCCGCAGCACGTAGGGGAAGAAGGGGATACATAAAAGGTGATCAATCGAGCATGCTGATGAGCCGGTGGGTGCAGTGGGCTTCTGACCGTTAGTCAGGTTATGTCTTTAATTTAACTAGAAATGGTCGCGGCGTTGCCGCTTGTGGCCATTAGGACCCGTAATATTTTGCATTGTAAATAATTATTTGTTGTGAATTGAATTCAAGAATTATTAATATTGTATTTAACATAGGCTTTGTTTTATTTTTACAGTATAAATGTTTGTAATCTACTTAGATAAGTTTTGTTTTAGTGTCATGGTTTGTAGCATGTTGTTGTAGCTGTAATATATTTTGGAGGCATCATGATGAAGGTATTATTTTATTTATATGTTTTTCTTTAGTTTCTAAATGGAACTATCATATCGTTTTTTATTATATGATTGGTAATAATGGGCAGCGTGTTGGGTTAGGGTTAGGGTGATTGGATAAGTATTGAGGTTAGCTATGTGTCGGTTTAACTATCTGAATGTAGTAAGTAATATTTTTGATTTTGTTGTTGAAACGGAACTATCACGTTTTTATTGGAGCAAAAAGGGTTAAAAGTATTTATTAAGGAGGGAGAAGCGAAGTACCCGAAAGCTTAACATGATGTTATTTTCTCATGATGAGTGGTTAACATTTTTTTATTTTATGATTCTTATTTGATTTTCATATTTACCCCTAAGAAACATAGGCAAAAATGTTCAGTTAAAACTTTGTACTTAAACATGCTCTATTATGGATCCACTTTGCATAGATTTATTTATGAGGATTCCAAAATGGTTTGATTTTTATTTTATGATTTTCCTATGATTACTATGTAATTTCAAAGTTTCATAAAATTTCTTCATAAAATAAAAAGATTTATAGAAAAGGAAACAAGCTTCAATGTTCACTTAAAACTTTGTACTTAAACATGCTCTATTATGGATCCACTTGCATAGATTTATTTAAGTGAATTTCAAAATAATTTAATTTTTTTATTTTATGATTTTTTTGTGTTTTACTATGTAAATTTCACTTGTTTTACAAAATTTGTTAAGTAAAAAGAAAAAGATTTATAGAAAAGGAAACCTGCTTTGAGCTGTATTCGGCCCATTAAGGCCCATTTAGTAGGAAAGTCAGCCCAAGTGAGAAGGTAGGCCGGTCTGGACTGCGGGTTGATTTCAGCAAAAGTGGAGTGCTTTTTTACAAAAACGACCGGGGAGAGAGGAAGATGGATTGCGGGTTATATTTCGCTAGAGTTCAAGGGCTTTTTTGTAAAATGGTCGGGACTTGCCCGATCTGAGCCGTCCGTCCGGCCGATCGGACGGCCGAGGGCGGCCCCTGCGACGTGGCCCAATGGTTGGGTCTCTTTTGGTGCATGAATCGTTTATAGAAGATTACAGGATTACATATGTTTTTTTTTTTTTTTTGGCTTCTGATATTGTTAAATTTTGTAAGTATTTATATCTGGTATGTAATAAATTTGGTTTAATTTCTTATCAATCACTCGCCAGTGCTATTCTAAACATTGAATGGTAAACAATCGATCACTGATTGTTTAGCCCGGTCACTAAGTATAAACAACTAAATAGCCGTGTAATAGCACTGTGAATGACCGATCACGGGAAAAAAAATAGGGCCGGGGAAACACACAGCCACTGACGAAGCCTGAAAAAATTTTAGGTGGAGCTGAAACAAAGAAGATGTTAATTTGCATGAAGATTTAATGGTGATTTTTTTTTGTTTTTGTTATAGTAATTAATCTTGATTCTACGGATTTTAGGGGGCGCTAGAGCCCCACCGCCCCACTGCTGGCTCCGTCCATGCACACAACACCAAAGAAACAGAGGATACTTGAAATAGAGATAAATAGCGTTCAAGGACACTATAGACGGAGAATAAAGATAGATCTTCCGACACAAACGATCGAGACAAATGAATCTTAAACAACTCAAAAGAAGAAAGGTATCGATGATCAAGGTAGGTGGAATTGCCGAACTGGCTACACAGTCATGGATGCTGTAGTAGCCACCCACCCAAAAAGCATACCAGCCAACTTCATTCTGCTTCTGCAATGGCATCGCCAACACAAGTAGTGGCAAACTAACCGACCTCTTCACGACATCGCCAGTAGAAGAGGAAAGCTCCCGCCTCGGAGAAGAAGACGATTAGGGATTCAGGGGTAGACAGATATCCTCTTCTCCTTTCTCTCACCCCCTCATTTCTTTCCTTCTTCCTCCTCAAATTTGTAGGGGCTTAGGGAGCTCCGTGGAATCATGGCAATAGAGGGGCTCGAGCCACCCCCCCACCACCACCACACACACACACACACACACACACACATTCGCTTGTTGGCCGCTCTGATTGGGTGAGACCATGAGAGGCGACCAATTATACTTATGGCCTCCTGCGGATCTTCCATCTAGTTTGTCGAACTTCCAGGTAGCATGTCCCACAAACAATTCCAGCCCAATCCACGAGTGCGGCACCTTAAATATTATATATTCATAGTATATATATCTACTCATATGGAGTCCAACAAAACTGGATTTTCCAATTTATGATTTTTTTACTATGATTTTTTATTTACTATGATTTTTCAAAGATCTACTCCCTCCGTCCCAAAATAAACACAATTCTTTTTGTTTGACCACTCATCTTATTCAAAATTTTTATTTAAATTATAAAACAAACTAAATGTTATTAGAATATTGTTAGTGATGTAGTAAGTCATAAAAAAAGCGATAATATTTGTAGAAGAAAGTTAAATAAGATGAGCGGTCAAACATAGTTTGTAAATGTAACACCCCCACGTGTTACTATTACTAAAACGTGACATGTCATCATGATCATTGCAAAGCATGCATGTTTAACTCACCATGTCTTGCATTGAACTAAAATGAGTTTATTTTATGTTTGGTTTCGTCGTCGGTCGAAAAAGACGCGGAAAGAATCGGTTCGGAAGTTACCCCTCTTGTCGGAAACCACGATTTGAAACCCTAGTTTGTCCCCTTTCCTTTTATTCAAAATTTATCAGCAATTTGAGGGTGGTCACAAAAAAGTGAAATGGTAGAGTTTTTAAAGTTGAACATTTTGGGTATTTTGAGTTTTTAAAGTTTAGTTCAAAAATTTAAAGAGATTTTGAATTCCGACAAAACCCTATTTACCCCTTTTTCTTTATTTCAAAATCTAAGCAAAATTTGACAAAACTTCCAAAAGCTAGTTTGTAGATCTTGTTGAGATCAACAAAAGATATGTACAAAGTTTTTCAAGTTTCTATATAATTTTAAAAGTAATTTTGAATTCAAATTTCTTACTTTTTGACCCCATTTCAAAAGTCCAATTTCGAGGCCGAATTTGAAAATGTCCCAATTATGAAATTTGTAGATCTTGAAATTTTAAGCACACTTTGTTTCGGAAATTTTTGAGTTCAGTTCAAATTTTGAAAGTAATTTGACAAAAACCGAGTTAGGGTTTGGATGCTACGATGTCGGCCACGTGGTAGCTACCGCCGCCGCCGCCAGCGTCGCGCCGCCGTCCACCGCCGTCCTCTCGCGAAACCGACCGGCCGAGGAGCGAGCGGCGTCGCCGTCCACCGTCCGACCTCCCCTCTTATAAATAGGGCGCGAGGGTCGCCGTTTTCTTCTTTTTTGAAAACCGCCGAATCTCCTCCGTCCCGTTGCCGTCGTTCGCCGCCGTCGTTCCATTTCTCGCAAAACCAGCTCGCCAGAGCACACCGCAAACCTTCTTCGCGCACCTCTGAGCCAGCTCGCAGTGCCCCACGTCGCCCGGTCGCGCTGCGCCCGTCGTCTTCTCCGCCGCCGGTCGGGCCGCCGCCGCCGTCACCTCGTCGTCGCCCGGCCGATTCGGTGAGCCTCGAGCCAAACCGGCCCGTGATTTCGCGTTGCCTTGACGCCGTGGTCGTGAAACGACTCGTCGGTTTTTCGCATTAGAGCCCCGACGTGCGGGAACGCCGATCCGAGCCGCCGCCGCCCCGCCGTCGTCGTCGGCGACCTAGCTCCGCCCAGCGTCCCTGTCCAAACCAAGTCACGTTCCAAGTCCGCGGTGAGCTCACGGCGCCCTCCTTCTTTCCGTTTTCATTTGGTCCACTTTGCCGACGCCGAACGCAGCCGCCGCGCCGCCGTGCGCTTGGTGAGCGCCCGCTTGTCGTCGCCCGGCGAGCACATCCCAAATGGGCCAAAAATCAACGATAACGCACCGGGCACATTCGCATTCCGCCGGCCGGCCGACATTGCTCCAACGGGCGGTTCGTCATCGTTTCAAAAGCAGGCGGTCCATTATGCACCGTAACAGGCCATGAACAGTGCCAGGCCGTGTACGCGATACTAGGCCAGATTCAACCCAAACCCTTTTTCATTTATGAAATGTTTTATTCAATTTCATTTATTTGAATAGTATCTCGATTTTCCAAATTTCATATAAATTCAAATATGGGTTCTAAAATCATGAAAATTTTTGTGTAGCCTTCCCATCATATTTATTATCTAGGAAAATTATGAAACTTGAATTTTAAATAGTTTGGGCATGATTTAAAAATACAAATTTTAATTGAAAAATGCATCTTCCTTGATTTTTAATAATTATTCTATTTATCCAAAAATCATGAAAATTATTTTGACACTGTTTTATGACATGATCTACCTGTACAAAAATTTTGAGCTTGTTTAAAGAAAGTTAAAATATTTATTATTTTGTGCTCTATTATTTCATGTGTTAAATAATTTGTTTAATGTCTTATCATCTAGGGTTTTGGGTGAATTTTGGATTATTTAGTGAACCCTAAACCATACCACTATCAAATGGTCCTTGAGAACTCCTTAGGCAATGGTGATGATATCTCGTAGAGTAGTTCAACAAGTTGGTTTTGTTGGATTGCAACTTTATCGTGAAGGAAAGTTGTACTCAAGTGTTTATCGTTTCATGCACTCTCGCGCATCATGTTTATATACACGGCATCATGTAAAGCATATATTATTCTTTCGTATAGTGAACGAAGGTGATCGAGAGATCGTCGATCAAGCTTCCGAAGAGGGTTTTCTTGTTGATCCGAGTTCTGATTATTGTGATCCATCGTCAGAGTCGGGTTATTTCGTCAACCAAGGCAAGCCCCGGTTACATTAAACCCTTCCTTGATGTTTTAAAAGCTTTATACCACTTAATGTTTATGGTTTATTGCATTAAGTAATTAGGAGTTGAGTAATAACCTAATTGCCGCACTTTCATCCTTGATTATTGCTATACCATTCTTGTTAACCTGTTTAATTTCAAAAATGCTTAGTGATGCTTAGCCATGTTTAATTAGTTAGACTTTTTGAGTCAAAATGTGCTAAGTTTTCAATCATAGCCCGAATGGGCGCTTGTTGTTGAAAGGATGCTATGTTATGAAACCATATTGGAATATGGTGTTTAACTTGAGACCCGGTCGGGTAATTTGCACCGAGAATGGAGTCTCGGTGTAGTATTTCCGGCTTGTCAATTAAGGACCGTTCGTTGTAGGCAATGTGGACCGAGACTTTGGAACGCAATCTGCGCCTGAGGTCTTTTGACCAATGGCACGTCTGTCTGGGGCGTCGCCCGGGACGATCGAAACTAAATCTTGACCACATACTCCGGTAAGCCCGATCTCGGGGTGTCAAATCGAAAACGCACAACCGCCAAGACCGGGAGTGGAGAGATGGCGGGAGTAAGCGTGTACACTCGTGGGTTAAAGTCCTGGATGCCCGTGGGTTAGATTCCCGGGGTGTGAGGTGTACTTGTGCTCTCGGGTGGCGTGGGGCCAGCGGTTCCGTTTTGAGTATCCAAGAAAGGGTTGATATATGCAAGCTTAAGTGCTACATATGTCGTGTGGAAAGAACTCCCAATTTGGGTTAATCGATTTCGAAATCGCCGTGCTTCTCGGACATGGAGACTCGGTTTCCCTCTTACATCGTAGATTAATTATGAAACTATGAAGAGATGGAATAAGTGATGGAATATCTACGAAGTGTGTGCTCTAGTATAAGATCACCTAGAGTAGGTGAGAAGCTAAATTGGGATTAAAATATTGAAAGTAAGGATTCATTACTAGTAAGCTTTTACGTAAAAAAGAATCCTTGACTCTTGCTAAAAAGCCTTACCTTGAATCCTAATAGACCAACATTCCCGAGTCTTCTCCTATTTTTCTTTAGTCGGGTAAGTCTTGTTGAGTACTTTTCGTACTTTCGGGGTTTGTTAACCCATGTTGCGGGACCGACCGTAGTCATGTCTCGCACTTTTGGACCTTGTTGTATGACGATCCATCAAGAGGATAGTGACGATGAGTGAAAAGTGAGACCCGTGGGCGGGGTGCATTAGTGTAAGATATGTAATAAACTTTCTGCTACTCCTACTTATATATTGTAAAACTTATTTTAGATAAATGGTTGTAAAATTATTATAATTTAAGTCTTCCGCTGTTTTACTCTGATTATGTATGAAAACTGTTGTAATACTGCAATGACCTTGTAACGGATCTGGTTGGAATAGTTAATAGTACTTTTCAAGTTATGGGTGCACATATGAGGCTATTAAAGGTCGTTGTATCGATAATTAGTACATGTGGGCCCTATAATTTGGAAGGTTACATTCGATAAAAGTCAAAAAATTATGTTTATTTTGGGACGGAAGGAGTAGTGAAAATAAAAAAAATATAGACAAAATCATTGTCACTGTAGCAAAACAAGTGTCCAAAACCACCTATGTGGTAACTTGACCCGTTTTGAAAAGTCCAAGGGTAAAATAGACGATTTCATAGTTGAGAGAGCGAAGTAGACCACACTAGGTGAGTGTTAAGTAGACTTTTTTCCAAATAAAACATACTGATAGTGTTTTTTACTTGATAATATAAATTTAATTTACTTTTAAAAATAAGTTTGATCTAAATAGGTGGGGGTAAAGCTAAATAAGTTTGATCTAGAGCTACAATGACTTATCATGTTAAGCAGGGCATATTATTTTGGATCCCCACCGAATCAAAAAATCAATGAAGTCTTTAATTAGTGTCGAGTCCACTTCACCAAATCAGTTAAGTAGGGATTTAGTCGTCTCGTCGTTCCTACAGACCACCCCTACCAACAGGGCTGTACTGCTTTCGCTGGCCATCCTTCTCTGCCCGCCACCGGCAATCTCCACCGACCACCTCCGGCCACCGCCACCCGCCAGGCGTCTCCGTGTCCGGCCATCTCCATTGTATATGGTGACTTCATGAATTTCAAAGATATGTTAGCTTAGATTTTTTAAGGTGCTAAACAGGTAGGAGTCTATTCTAAAAATTCTAAAACAAGTATTTTGGAATGGAGGATTGCTTTTACTGTGTAGTCATTGTTTTATAAGAGCATGTAACTACCTCTTTTCTTCTTCCCCTCTTAAATGATATATGGTAATGCTATGCTGATTTTTCAAAAAAAAAAAAAAAGTCTTCTTTGACGCATCGCTGATGCCCTTGCAATTTTGTCGGCATTTCTTGTGGGAATTTGGCAAATGAGTCCACGAAGACAGCTTACAAAGTGTCGGTTTAGTGGAGTTTGTCAACGAATCAACGATCGTGAACCAGCGAGCATTTGATCTGTCTGTTCTGTGAACCTTTTATACTCCGTATTTTTAGTTTCAAAAAAAAAAAAAAAATATACTCCGTATTTTTTTTCCCCTGTTGACAGTCCAGAATGGCAAAGAAAATTTAGAGAATTTTAAATAAACTAAACAGTAGGATCGAGTGCATGCTACATATATATGTGCTATGCTTGCGTCCATGCATACAGTCCAAATGGCATTCTTGGGAATTCCACTTCGCCGGCACAAGCATCTGGTTTTCTTTATTAATCGTCTGCTAATCTTAGTCCGTTTCTGTCGGTAATAGTACGTAGCAATGTCTCCTCTCTGCTGGTCAGACTTGGCAAGACAACCTATCAGCCGCCGCCACGTCCCCTTGCCAACGACCTTTTTTTTTTTTTTTTTTTGCTGCGATTGTGCCTATGCACGTACTTTTCCGTATTTCATTAAGCACAAATCCCTACATTTGCATGGAGTATGCTGTAAGTATTATTTTTTTCAGTATGGCACCGTATTTCCTTGGAGATTGTAATGGCAGGTAGGCACGGCATCTTTCCTTTTCTTTTGTCCCCTTTTTATTGAAAAAAAATGAAAATGGTTTTCTTCTCCTTGACGTGCTTGGCATTGTCAACGGCCTAGGACGGCACGGATTCATCCTGCTGCCAGAGCTCTGCAGCAGCTGCATGATTCCTGGTCACGGGACGGCCGGGAGACAGACATGCCTTGACTTGTCACCTGTGCAAAGCGAGATTAGCTGATATCCATGCCAAAATTAAGCGATCAAATTGATTTGCCGGTGTTCTTGTTACCAGAAATGAGAAATCTCTCTGGATCAGATCAGCCAGCCAATTAACAATTACACTCCTGGTCCGCGAGTGGCGGCACCTTTCGAGCGAGCAGGGAAGGGAAGTCCGTCCGGCTCCGGCCCACGCGCGTCTTGGGTCTTCAAGGCCTGCGGTTTTTTATTCTTCTTTTATAGTGTGATTCTTTTTGTCTTACTTTTTTTTTTTTTGGTTTATCGAGCTAATTATGTTCTTTGTATTTTCAAGATCCAAATTGGTTTCTTCTTTTTTGTTTTATGTTTTATTCTTCTTCAATTAATTTTTGATATTTTCATTTCCTTTATACTTTTTTATTGTCTTTTCCTTCTTTATTTACTACTTGATTATAATTACTAACTTTGATAAGTGTTTTACTTTTCTTTTCATTTTATTAATATTTTTCTCATATTTTACATCACTTTCTATTCCCTTTTATTTTACTTTTACTTCCTTCTCTCGCTTCTATTTATTTTTTTTTTCTTGTTTGTTTTCTTTATGACCTTATATAAAAAAAAAGTATTATTTATTTTTCTTGTTTGTTTTATTTATGACATTATGTAAAAAACTACTACTTATTTTTATTTTTGCTTTTCTTGGTTGTGATGTATATAAAAAAAACTACTCTAATTTAATAGGTAAACATTTTTAACATTAGACTACTAGATATAAAATAAAACATGAAAAGGTCGACTTAACCCCTCATGAATTAACACAGCACAACCCAGCGGACCCAGGAGGGGCACGCGCGTAGGGGCTAACAGCCCTACTGCAGCCGTCGCCGTCATCGTCAATCGCTTCGTCATTAGTAATAGATATTTAGAGAATAAAAATAGAAATAAAATATAAAATAAAATCGAGATCTCTCTTTAGATGCAAGTCTTTAATAAATTAATTTGAATTTATAAATATGAATAATGTTTAATAGATATCTGATCAAACATGCACTCATAAAACCTATAGTTATATGTTTTCTAGAACCGATGGAGTATCTTACTAAGCACAAACCCCTACCGACGAGATCTTACATTTGCATGGGTATGCTGCAAGTATTATTATTTTTCAGTACGGTACCGTATTTCCTTGGAGATTGTAATGGTAGGTAGGCACGACATCTTTTCTTTTTCTTTTCTCCCCCTATTTATTAAAAAAAAAAAAAAAATTCTTCTCTTTGACGTTGCACGGCATTGTCAACGGCCTAGGGCGACGCGGATTCATCCTGCTGCGAGCTCTGCAACAGTTGCAAGATTCCTAGTCACGGGACTGTCGGGAGACATGTCGTTGTCGGGCGTCCTTCGAACCTGTTCATCGAGAACACGTCGCACCTCCCTTTCTAGATCGGGGCCGCGGTTGGCTGGTCGAAAGCGGCGTGGGACCAAGTCATCGTCGTCAAGTTTGGAGCACCGTAGGCCATGCGGGCCCAAGATCGAGGGCTCCTTCAACGGAAGACTCAAGGAGTCGATGAATCGCGGTGACCGAAGATGTTGTAGGCGCAGAAGCAACATGAGTGGGAGGAGTGGGTGGTGCGGAAGTCGCAGGGACCTCGTCGGTGGCTCCTGCGCAACGACCACTTCCGAATCCTCCCCGCAAAGTGGACGCCCGGCGGGGGGAGGATCTTGCGCACGTTCTCCCGTCTGGAGGGACGGAGCAGCATCCCCTGAACGCTTCATGGAACAACGTAAGTAGCTCATAAACGCATTTTCATAGTTCATGACTTAGATCACATTCAATTAATAGAATTATGACATATGTAATTCCCATTGAATACTGGTCTACTCTAAAAATCCTAAAACAACAAGTATTTTGGAATGGAGGATTGCTTGTATTGTCATTGTTTATCATGTTATAAGAGCATGTAACTACCTGTTTTCTTCTTCCCCTCTTAAATGTATATGGTAATGCTATGCTGATTTTTTTTTTAAGTCTTCTTTGACGCATCATTGATGCCATTGCAATTTTGTCGGCATTTCTTGTGGGAATTTAGCAAATGAGTCCACGAAGACAGCCTTACAAAGTGTCGGTTTAGTGGAGTTTGTCAACGATCGGGAACCAACAAGCATTTGATCTGTCTGTTCGGTGAACCTTTTATACTCCGTATTTTTTCCCCTGTTGACAGTCCAGAATGGGAAAGAAAATTTAGAGAATTTTAAATAAACTAAACAGTAGGATCGAGTGCTACATAGGAGTGTGCAAGCTAGCAATGTGCTATGCTTCCGTCCATGCATACAGTCCAAATGGCATTCTTGGGAATTCCACTTCGCCGGCACAAGCATCTGGTTTTTTTTATTAATCGTCTGCTAATCTTTAGTCCGTTTCTGTCGGTAATAGTACCTGGCAATGTCTCGTCTCTGCTGGTCAGACTTGGCAAGACAACCTATCAGCCGCCGCCACGTCCCCTTGCCGTCGGCCTTTTTTTTTTTAGCCTATGCACTGGGAGCTTATAGACAGAAACGAATCGGTTTAAACAGTCCCTTGTGGCTCCGATGGAAACTAGATCAACGCATCGTTGGGTCAAGAGAAGTTCCGATTGAAGTTCAATATGAATCTTTTGGGACTTATCATGAGATTTATGCCCACTATCTAGTAGTGGGAAATAGAAAAAAGGAAATCCGTTCTATATACATTCGAACCACTACATTTGCATGGAGTATGCTTAAGTATTATTTTTTTCGGTAAGGCACCGTATTTCCTTGGAGATTGTAATGGCAGGCAGGCACGGCATCTTTTCTTCTTCTTTTCTCCCCTTTTTATTAAAAAAATGAAAAAGTTTTTTCTTCTCTTTGCCGTGCCTGGCATTGTCAACGGCCCTAGGACGGCACGGATTCATCCTGCTGCCAGAGCTCTGCAGCAGCTGCAAGATTCCTGGTCAGGACGGGAGACAGACATGCCTTGACCTGTTGGTTTTTTTTTTCAAAAGGACCGATAAAAGTTGTACCGACGAATAAAGGAAAAGACTAGTATCAGTCTAATTTTTTAACTACAAACCGGACCAGAAAAACCATCATGCCTTGACCTGCCACATGTGCAAAGCGAGATTAGCTAATATCCATGCCAAAATTAAGCGATCAAATTGATTTGCTGGTGTTCTTGTTACCAGAAATGAGAAATCTCTCAGATCAGATCAGGCAGCCAATTAATCATGTTAGCCCTAGAGTTCATGTGGATTTGTGGAAGAGTGTGATAGACGCCAGCGTGTGCCATGCCAAGCTTTTTCTTCACGCTCCTTGCTTGTCCAACGGGAAAAGGCAGGCATGATGAGGGTGAGGCCAGGGACGTCTCCGTTGTCTCGCGGAGCACGTGAAAACCATCTGCGGTAATCACTTTGTTATCCCACGCGAGAGGTTAAAAATCATTGTCGTTTACTGTAGTTCGGTGTACAGAGAGGGAGAGAGAGCAGAGAACCGTTGAAATTAGCCTTTTGCCGGTACTATTTAAATATTAATTGCCCAACTTGCACCTATATAACCTCTAATTTAAATATAGTTTTACTGTATTAGTACAGTACAGTATACTGTTTTATTAGCATTATCCACTTGAAACAGAGATTCTTGAAGCAGCAGCATGTCGGACGGAATGTTGGGAAAACAAATAGTCAACTAGGCCTATGGCATATCTGAATCATCTACATAACCCAAAAAAAACTTTATAGTATGAAATTTTACTGAGAGGGATATGTATGACACATCCACATTCCCTGCCAAAATCCATCCATATACACACACAAACACGTACACAATTTTCCAATGAAATTGCTCAAAACTACCTCAACACAACACTAGGCATATCACCTACTATGTCATATATCTGAATCACAAAGATAGTAACATACTACGCAGTACTTACCATATTTACCATGTTTCGCAAAGAAAAAGTATGAGCATCGACATAACCCAAATATGGCAATTCTGAGATATGCATTCCTAAACTGTTGAAAAAGTCTTGCAAGGATTCCGCAACGGGCCAGTTACGAATTTCGAAAGGCGGTTGCTTTCTTCCGCTTCTGCCGCTGCCGTCCCGATCTCCGTTCGTCGATCTCCAATCAGACGGCCACCAACTGCCCGAACCCCTCTCGCCTCCACCTGGCCCTCGCGTCGCCGGCCGCCACGACCACCAGCTCGCCTCGCCTCACGTCCGTTCTGTTCTGTTCTGTCCTCCTGCTGCAGAACCTGTCCACCACCACCACCTCCATTCTCTCCACTTCGTGGTTCGTGCCTCCTTCCCCCAACCGTCTCTCCCCTCCTCCTTCCCGCACCTCATGCCTTGGCGACGCCATTGGTAGCTAGCTTCGCCCGGTGGTCGGAGCGCGCAGGGAAGCGAGAGGGAGGGAGGAAGGCGAGGGCGAGGAAGAGAGAGAGGAGGTCGCCGGAGCAGTGCCAAGATGTTCGACAGCTTGCTCAACTCCAAGTTCTACAATAAATGGTACCGAAAGATTGCCTGTTCTTCGTTAGGTTTCTTGGTTCTTGGCTTTGCTCGCTTCCCTGTCCCAGTTGGATTCGTTCGTTCTCGCGGCGGCTGTTCCTCGGACGATTCTACTCGGGTTCTTTAATTTGGTTTCTTGGATGTTTCTTCGCTGGGTCTGGATTTTTTTTCCCTTCCTCCCATTCCTTTTCTTTTATTTCTCCGGGATGGGATGCTGATTGCGGTTTCCCTTCCCCCGTGTTTGTTCGTGACGATTTGGTTGTGTTTGTTTGACCTGAACGAGAAAAGCGGCTTCTGTTCTTGGGTTGGGTTTAACCAATCTTTGGTTTTTGTGTTCCTCGACGGATGCAGTAAGCATGCCTTCAAATGTATCCGGACGCGGATGACTCCGATACGGCGGAGGAAACACGCCATGATCCGGTATCTGAAGAAGGACGTCGCCGACCTCCTCGCCAATGGCCTCGACACCCACGCCTTCGGAAGGGTATGCTTTTTTCAGCCGGATCTTCTGTTGTTCAATTTTCAAGTATGGTTTTTGTCCTGGGCCAAAAGCGACTAGGGGAGTCTTGTCTAGGGGTTTAATTGATGGATTTTACTGGTTGGTGGCCAAGCTGTGGTTAACTTGTAGTGTATTCTGTTTCCTGCCATTAATTGCAATTTGGAATGCAGATGGATGGACTGATAGTTGAGCTGAACCGTGCTTCTTGCTATGATATGATCGAAGGGTTCTGTGATTACATTGGGAAGCAACTGGGGAGCCTTCAGAAGCAGAGGTAAACATAATCAGCTCAACGAACGTTTGGTTTTTATTTCCTGATTGCTGCTGTCAACTACTAACAATCATGGTAACATTGAGGAATTAATGTACAAAACACAATTGTTAATGGGATAGGGTGTTGGTTATGAGCCTTATGGCATATCACCCCATGTCTGTCGGGGCCAGCTGTGGTGCATTTTGTTAAGCAATCAATACAGTTGTTTAGTAGAGCTAGCATTCATAATACTTCTGCTGTGAATGTTTGTTGTCAGTAAAAGTATTGGCCGTAGTTAACTTCGTGAATTCCAACTTTCCAACTACCATTTAGAAGTATGCAAAGAGTTTAAACAGAAAAGTGTTAATCTTGATGCTCAAACAAAGAACACATTTGTTTTGTGTTTTTCCTTTCCAAACAGGAATGCCCCCAGAATTCAGGGAAGCTGTATCAACTCTGATATTTGCTGCTGCTCGTTATCCTGATCTACCGGAACTTTGTGACCTAAGGAACATATTCACAGAGAGATATGGAAATTTCGTTGATCATTTTGTTAGCCGGGAGGTACGCAAGATGATGCTAATTTCTTGCGATCAAATTGTTTTATGCTTTCGTGGTCCTCTGCATTACATATTCACAGTATTATAATTTCAATCCTTCTGTCTGCAGTTCATTCGGAAACTTGATAGTACAGAGTTCACTAATGAGGAAAAGTTCCAAGTCATGCAAAGTGTTGCTGAAGAATTATCCGTTAGTTTTGATGCCAAGGAATTGCAACTCAAGTTATGGGCTACACCGGAAACAGAACATGTAAGTGCCCCCCACAATTTTTTACCTGTTTTCTCAAAACAAATTTATTACCTGAACTATGATGTAGGCACACAAAAATGTGTCCTTAACTTGAAATCATGTAATGTGTTTTCCACTCTTCCTTAGGATATGCTTGAGAAGGGTTCAAGGAAGCCAGCAGAAATATCATTGCCTTTATCCAGCAAGCAGAGATGCGTTGAGGATGCTTCATATGAAGAACAAGAGGATATCCTTGAGAAGAGTTCAAGGAAGCCAGCAGAACTGGCAATGCCTATATTCGACAAGACAAAGTGCGATGGGGATGCTCCTTGTGAAAGAAAAAACAAGGATATGCTTGAGAATCGCTCAATCAAGCCCGCAGAACTAGCAACTGCTTCATCCAACAAGCAGAAGGTTACTGAGGATGTTCCATGTTACTATGATGTTGAACCTGCAAACCATAATGAGAAAGTGGAGATACAGTTGATCCAAAAGATATGCAAGCTGTTGCTGATGCACACCATACAATTGATGAGAATTCGAGGAAGCAGCAACCTGATGTGTCTGATGAGAAGGAACATTTGCAGAAACCAGTGTCACCTGTGGATACTAACAGAAGTAACACCCAAAAAGATGTTCAGAAGCTTAACAGAAGAGCTGCTGGCCGCCCTTTGGAAAAGGAGCTGATGGAAGCCGTGGAGCTTGATCTCAATGGCGTACCTAAGAGTGGATTTGGTGTAGTCAAATTTCCTGAAGCAGAAGAAAACAAAACAGTTCAACTAAATGTCAAGCAAAATGAGGCTGTGAGAGATTACCATATTGAAAAAGAGAATAACGAAGTCCTTCATGGTTCACGCATGCCTGGTGGTACTCAACACAATGGTAGACATGCAGTATCAGGGCGAATAGCTCAGCACCCAGACAAACAAGGACGTCCAGTGAGTCCTCTTAGTGGTAACACTAGAAACAAGGCTCCTTACACTAAGTTGAATGTTGCAAACATGAAGAATCCTACTGAGAAACAAGCAAACAATGATTTCTTGCATGATAAACCACAACGTTTAGCTGATCGGGGATACCGGTGCAGAAAGGACGAGTGCCAAAGAGGGCAGGTACTATGCTGTCTCCTTATGTTAAACCAAAATCTAACATGCAACCTGTGAATGATGATACTGAAAAGCAAACTCAAGTGGTTACGGCAAGCCCAACATCCCTGGACAAACTGATCACTTGGAGAACAAAGATGTTCTTCGACCTGTTTCTGTTAGAAGGAGAACTGCAAAGCTGGCAGCTCCTGTTGATGCTTATGTTGAGGTGCCTAACAATGAGAAGGTTGCAAGCCAAACACCCAAAAGTGACAGAAGCCACTCGAGCAGGCAGAATGGTGCAAAATATGACCAGAACCGGAAATGTAATGGGACTGATGATGTTGGTGGTAGGATGAATGCTCAGATAACTCCAAGTACCCAATCAAAGCACATAGGCAGGAGGAATGGAGCTTTAAACCACAACAATGACAACGGCAGGTTGATGCAGCGTGGGCAACCTGAAGCAGATGAGACTGCTATTGATTTTGGTAATCTCTTGCCTCGAAATGCAAATGGACAGAGGCCACACAACAGCGGATGCAACGGAGAACTTGATGAGGAGGAAAAGATGATGGACAAGCTTTTGAAGCACTATAGCAAGAAACGTTCAGACCCAACCACCAATAAAGCACATATAGATGCTGTGCAGAAGGTTTCCTTGCATCCCCCGGGTAGAGCTATCTCGCTACCGCCTGAATCTGTTGGCCCAGGTGAAGATGCGAGGGATCCTGCTCGATCCACCTCACTTCAGCCGGATGGTCCTAGGAGTGCGCACGTGCACCCAAAAATGCCAGACTTTGATGAATTCGTTGCTCGGCTCAAGGCTCTGAGGATGGCTTGAGGTGGCATAAGATGGTATTTGGCTTGTCCACACGTTTCTTTCAGCTGAAGAGGTTGATCCTTTGTTGATGGTTCCTTTCAAGACACAGCCACCAAGTCGATCTTTGATGTGCAGTTTCTATAAGAGATTAAATATATTTGTGTATGTGTTTTACTTTTTTTTTTCTGTTAGGTGTTTTTACAGTGCTCTTGTTATAGGTTTTTTCCCCTTTGTACCAGGTGTTTGTCTAGAATAGGAGCACTGGTTTCAGGTTAACACGATATAGAATGAAGTTGATAGGGATTTTCCATTGCTTATTCTTTATTTGATTGATAGGGATTTGATTGGATATATTGTACCTCCAAATTGCATTGCCAGTTTTCTGTACTAAATTCACCAGTTCTTGATGTAAGGTGTGTAAATGATGATAAATATCTCAGCGATACTTTCTGTTCAACTTCTTAGATTTGTATGAGCGCTGTATGTTTGTACATACTCATAGAGCTGGATTTACAGCCCTGCCGTGTGCAATGGAGATTTACTTTTACATTCCATTGATTCCAAGCCATCTGTACTGGCCTCCGTAGCCCTTGTCTTTTGTCATTTGCAGAAGGTACTGGTTTTTCTTCGTTCGTTCGTTTGTCATGTGAAAACCATATTTTGCAATAGGTACTCTTCCCTAAAAGACTGTCACCGTGGGATGCGTGCGTAAGTTTGACTCAATTTGTAGAAAATACGTGAAACATTTAAATTTTTAAATAAATTTGTTAAAAAAACTAGACTTGAAGATCTTTTCGATGATGCTAATTACTTAGCACAAATATTTTTATATTTTAATATATAATTACCGTCATTTGTGTTTTCGGTAAGCGCGGTGACAATCTTTTTAGGGGACGGAGGGAGTACACTTGATTCCTACGTCTATCCGTAATGCTGAATAATTTTGTCTGTGAAGTTTTGCCGGATTGTTAAAACTTTGTCGTTTAGCTGTAATGCCTTCAGTAGAGAGGTGATGCAGAAGGTAAAAGGTCAGCATTGCAATGCCAGTTGACTGTTACAAATTTCAAGTTGAATTTCCTCTGAACAGTGGAGTCCATTTCCCTCTTTCTAGCTCAAGCTAGCCTAGCCAACGAAATCTACATTGACCTGCTCATGTCATGGCTACGTGCACGTCATATCGTCCATGGCCAGTGCTGTCAGCAGAGGCAGCGCATGACGCCGACGACGAAGCTGGCGATGCAGTCCTGGCCGCGGCCGTCGCGGCCGCCGAGCGCGTCGTCCCGGACGAGGCGTTCCAGGCCCCTGTTCCTGGGCAGCGCGCCGGCGCGGTGCAGGATCGTCGCCGCCGCGACCGCCGGCCCGCCGGCCGCCACGCGCGCCGCGAACCGAACCACCGGCCTCAGGAACAGCGGGGAGCAGGGCCTGCACGAGCACAGGAAGGGTCGGTCAAACAAGGAAACGCGTTAGCGTACGGCTTCAGCAGCCAAGAAGACACAGCACGAAGATGCCATGCCAGCCAGACATTCACCATGAGCTAGCGATGACTGCTGCCAATGTCGTGGCTGGATGATGGAGGCCGGCGTCGCCAATTGGCAACGAAGATGGAGACACCTCGAGAACTCCGGCGGCCGAAATAAAGGCTGCTGGCTGCAGATGTATGTGCTTGAAGGTGATGGCTCTTGGCCAGAGATTCACGGGGGCCTGGTGGCGATATATATACGGACGATCGGTAGGGAAAGGAAGCCGGAGTCGGCGACGCATGCGAGGCGTGTCCCCGTGGCGACGCAAACGGGTGGCGGTGGCTGCGAGCCTGTGACACTGGCCTGGTCCGGGGGGCGCCCACCGTGCCCGCGGCCGCGCCGTACTACGGACAAGGAACGCGCGGCCTGCCATCATTCATTCTGGGGCCGCTGCTGATGCCGCGAACCACCACGCCGCCCACGGGAGCCTATCTCGGGGCCTGCAGCCAGTCTGCAGCATCTCTGCCTCTGCGTGCGGCGTGCAGCCCCGCCCTGCCCATTTCGTCGCCCATGCATCGCGTCTCCTTTTCGGCGTCCGTGTTGCTTCTGCTCCGCGTGGCGTGGCACCCCGGGCCGCGGCCTGCGTAGTCTAGCTCTAGCAGCAAGCAGTGGGGTTGGTTTTCCGTCCACCATTCTTTGGAAGGTTTCGTGCCGTCTTCTTCATCAGGACAAGACGATCATGGATGGGTGTACTTGGATTGGATAGATATACATGTACGTACGGCGTACCGTCCACGTACGGTAAGGAACGTCCAGAATGCAAGTCTGGATGAACTTTGGATAAGTATACAATAGTCACATGATCAATGCTCGAATGAAGATCATCTTTGGTTTGGACGACAGCAGCAAGCAATTTGCTGCCACGACCCACAGGAAAAACACCAAAGACACACAAACACAGCACATTCTGGGCCGAAAGAGCTCACGCCACGACCAAGAGATCCTTCTCGGCCCATTATAAAACACACAGGCCAACTCTACCCATCCATCCATGGTCGGCCTATCAGCCCAAACCAGAAAAAGGCCCGACCCGAAAGGTTCCCACGGGCTCGCGTCTCGCGCACGCAGCCTCCGTGGATATCAATCACTCGCCTCCTCGCCCGTCTCCTCTCGCTCTCGCCCTCGCGCACCCGATTCCCCGCTTGCCTTTCCCCACCTACTCGCCGTCGCCAGCCTAGGGTTTCGCCCGCCGATCCGCCACCGCCGGCCATGTCGAAGCAAGGTGCGTTCGTCTCCTCGTTCCCTCTCTTCCCTCTCCTCCGATGGGTTGGGATCTGGTTATTGTTTCGTGCCGATCGGTTAGTTTCTTCGTTCACGAGGGTGGTTCTGACGCAACGGGGTTGGTTTTGCATTGCAGGAGGGAAGGCCAAGCCGCTGAAGGCGCCCAAGGTGGACAAGAAGGAGTACGACGAGGTATGCCGCTACGCGTTGGACTTCGTTCCTATTCGTTGCTCAATTTGTTCGTTGCCCCAAATAGCGATCTGCTCTTGTGAAACGCGTAATCATAGGGTTGGTGGGGGCTGACTGACTGGTGGAGCCCGTCGTGTGTTTTAGATCGGTTCATGTTTCGTGCCTACTATAGTTCGTAGTTAAAAACCTGCACAAGTGGAATTTGGTGAATGATAGGTGGGGGTGTCGGAACAGAACTTCTTGTGATGATTGGGTTGTCATGTACAGTAAGATGTTGTGCTCTTGACGTATTTTTAGCATATTTTTAGCATAATATGCATGTTAGTGGATTCATCATCCTGTGAAACAGCTAGGACAGCTCCAAAAATCTGCACCTAAACATCTTTTTTTCTTGTGCCATGCTGCAAAAACTTGTCGCTGGATGTATTCATGACTTCCCATGTTCCAACTACTGGCGTGAAGTTCCTCTGAAACATTAATTGGTTTTTACTGTCCATTTACCTATTGTTTGCTTCAATGGTGCTTGCCTGAAGCTGTGGTTGGAATATGGTTTTCAGAATTAAATTGCCTCAAGTTGGCATCTCTGAACCTGAGTAAATGTAATGGTACAGAGGTAGCTATGTGAGTGGTTGCTTAAGTTTTTATGGTTGTCAAATTCAACATAGATGAATATACCTTAAGTATTTTGATGATTGTTTATTGTAACATGTATTAATGAGGATGGAGTGAGCATGTCTGTATGGTTGTTGAGGTCAAAATAGATGAATACCTTAAGTATTTTGATGAATGTTGTCTTGTCTTAACACATTAACGAGGGAGGATGAATTGCTTAGACGATTGTCAGGCCTTCAAAATTATGAGCAATGCCTTCTTACTTGGAGAACTAGTTAGTGAGCAATTAGTATAAGCTGTCATTTGAGCAGCTTCAGTGATCAGTCCACAAATGATCTCTACTTGACATTATTCTGGTATCCTTTCTGTGCAGAGTGATCTTGCTTATCTGCAGAAGAAGAAAGATGAGGAAAAGGTATAACTTTGTGGTCAATTTTATCTGTATCTTGTTCTATTCCGCTTTGGGTGGATGATCCTAATTTGCTGCCATTTATTTATTGTATGGTTTTTTTGCACCAACAGGCACTGAAGGAGCTGAAGGCCAAGGCACAGAAGGGCGCAATTGGAGGCTCAGGTCTCAAGAAAAGTGGAAAGAAATGAGCCTGCTCGCCCGTCTGTAATACCTAGAGGAAAGAAATCTGTGTTGCACTTCACTATGTGTGATTGGAACAATGCTTCCTATTGTGTTCTGTGTTTCACAACAATGTTGCAGTTGGTTGCTTGATCCGAAGATGTTTCAGCCTCGCATCTGCTAGCTATGATACAGATGGTTCCCTGATAATAATGATGCAATATTCTGTGATGGATGCCACAACACAAGTTTTTTGCATTTAGATCATTCAGTTTCTGGTTAGTTTTACCTGATCCCAATACATACACCACCAGGGGCTCAAGATAAATCGGTGCTCCATTCATAACATCGTCAGTTTATGAGTATACACATGAAGTCTTAACATTAGAGTGTGTTTGTTCAGGTCACGTTATTAAACACACAAATACACTTGCTTGCATCCTGGCACAAATGTTTGCATCTGGATCTTTGAATTTCTTTGTGGTAGCTTTAAATCTTTTGATCTAGTTTTTTTTTTCTTGTTTACATAATCCTACTCTGCCCAACAGATGAGAGTCACCGGTGTAGCCTATTGCACTGTCGCTTCCGGTGGCTCTATGCCAGGCGTGCTGCACTGTCGCCTACTGTGGTTCTATGCCAGGCCTAAATAGAGGTAGAACATGGAATGGCAGAATAATCTCCAACATCTGTAGCTCTTGGTGTCCCAACCCCTCTCATGCCCACTCTGGAAGACGAACCAACAACAGATTGCCTATTGCTAGTGATGGTGAAGAGAAGAAATATAAAAGTACGCAAGTAGAATGAGTCTGACCTTTCTATGGTTTGGGTATTTATACACATCAGAAGGGGTATGACGTTCTTCAGCCATTTATTGTCGTATCACTTTGATAGAGGGAAGTAACGACAGGAGTCATTGGCGCCTGCTGTTCAACACCTTATTATGCGGTCAATGCCTAGGGCCTCCTAAATTTAGTTTCTTGTACATATATGATGTCTCAATCGCTAACATAAATTATCTGAGGTACACCTCTTTAATTCACACGTTCCTAACTTGAAGCCTTAGCTTGAACATAAGGAAGAACGTACTGCTCTATTTAGCCAACCAAATGAATACGTACATACATCGACCTGCTCATGTCATAGACATGGCTATGTGCATGTCATGTCATCCATGGCCAGCCGCCACCATCTGCTGCGCCACCTAGCAGAGGCAGAGCTTGACGCCGCCGACGAAGCTGGCGATGCAGTCCTTGCCCCGGCCACTGCGGCCGTGGAGCACGTCGTCCCGGACGTGGCGCTACAGGCCCCTGTTCCTCGGCAGCGCGCCGGCGCAGTGCAGGATCGTCACAGCCGCGACCGCTGGCCTCGGCGGCCTCGCGCGCCGAACCGAACCACCGGTCTCATCAGGAACAGCGGGCCGGAGCAGGGACGTCTGCATGAACACGAGCGTCGACAGATAACATGCGGAAACGCGTTAGCTCGGCAGCGGTCAAAGCCATACACTTTTTTGCATCCCTGGCACAAATGTTTGCATCTGGATCTTTGAATTTCTTTGTGGTAGCTTTACATCTTTTGATCTAGTTTTTTTTTTTTTCATGTTACAATAGTCCTAACAAGGCGATACATTGTTTCTGTTTGCTATACCTCCTCTGCCAGTCACTATATGCAGCGAAGCATGTCTTAGTAGTGATAGCATGTCTAAATAGAGTCAGAAGCACTGCATGGCAGATTGTTACAAAGATGGCAGTGACTAGCGGAGCCTATTGCACTAGCGCCTCCAGTCTCTCTATGCCTAATAGAGCCAGAGCATGGAATGGCAGAATAATCTCCACCCACCGTAGCTCTTAGTGTCCCAACACCTCTCATGCCCACCTTGGAAAAGCAAACAACACATTGTTACATAGACGGTAGTGACTAGCGGAGCCTATTGCTGGTGGCGAAGAGAAGAAATATATAAGTACGTAAGTTGAATGAGTCTGACCTTTCCATGGTTTGGGTATTTATACACATGAGTATACCTGAGCAGAAAACACGAGGCCAGGTGGCATGGCACGAGGCACGAAATTTTGGCCCGGCACGGTCCAATTGGATTCGGGCCTGGGCCGGCATGAAGCCCACTACAGGCCGTGCCTGGGCCGACCCCAAGGCACGCAGGCCGGCACGGCACGACACGGTTTTTGGCCAAAGGCCCGGTGAGGATGATCCAGCAACAAGTCCAGCAGCCCAACAATCAAACAAAATCCCACAACACCTCTCCCTCACTTAACCCTATTCTTTCCCCACTCCGGTGACTCCACACGTCTCCCCACGCGCCCCGCACTTTCGTCGTCCCCCGGCGCTGGTATGTCTCCTCGTCCCGACCACGAACTGGCCTTGGCGGCGGCGGCGCCTCCTCCGGAGCTTCGCCGCGTGGCGGCCGGCGCCCTCCTCGGGGCGGCGGCTTCGCGTGGCGGCGCCCTCCCGGAGCGCTAGCGCGGCGACCTCCCGACTCTTACCCTTCCCTGCTGCAGCGGGTGCCCGGGCCGGCCCAATCACCTTCATGGGCCGTGCTTAATCGGACCAGCCCGGCACGGAAAACGGCCCATGGGCGTGCACGGCCCGCTGTCAGAGCACGATGGACTAGGAAGGTCCGGCACGGTGGCATGCGGGCCATTCGGGCCCGTGCCCTAACGGGCCGTGCCCAGCACTGGCCCGGGCTGGCCTGTTGCACAGGTATACACATGAGAAGGTTCTCAAAGACAGACTTACCCCTGGATAGACTTACCCCGTGAGAGTATGACGTTCTTTGGCCAATACAATCACTTTGCTAAAGGGAACTAGACGATAGTAGTCACTTATTGGTGCCTGTCATTCAATACCTTATTATGCCGTCAATGTCTGGGCCTACACCCTATTGCCCCTTTAATTTAATCCTCAATTTAGGTTTTTTTTTTTTTTTTTTTTTTGACAACCTCAATTTAGCTTCTTTGAGGTACACCTCTTTAATTCACGTTCCTAATTCGAAGCCTAGCTTGAACACAAGCAAGTACTACTGCTCTAGCTAGCCAACCGAATGTACTATACATACATCGACCTGCTCATGTCATGGACATGCATGGCTACTTGCATGTAATTGCGTTGTCAGAACTTGTGTAAATGTGTTGCCATGTAAGATGTGCTTTTGACATATTTTAGCAGATATGCACATATCAGTGGTTTCTTGATAATAATGATGACATGTTCTGTAATATGGATGCCACAACACATGTTTCTTGCATTTGAATCTCTCAGGTTTTTGGTAGTTTTACATGATCGATCGTCCCATCTAGGAATGGAAAGTCACTCTGTTGGCCTTGCCCGCACTCAAGTGAGAATCTACATTTTCTCAATTTTCTGTGCTGAAGAATACATACACCAGCAGGGGCTACATTCTGTGCTCTATCTATAACATCGTCAGTTTACCCAACAATTTCAATTTATTTCTAATACTCACCATCCCAAATGCCCATTTGTTCTGTGCCCGTTCTGTTTGTTTATGCCACGTTATTTAACTTTAAGACACGGATTAAAATGGTTTATTTGCAAGTCTGAAGACAAAATGCACTTGCTTGCATCCCTAGCACGCAGATGTTTTAGGGTAGTTTTATTTACAACGTGTTTTCTAACAACAAGCTGATCCGGGTGTTCCCGTTTTGTTATACTGATCAACCAAAGCGTGTCTTCTAACAACAAGCTGATCCGGGTGTTCCCGTTTTGTTATACTGATCAACCAAAGCATGTCTTCGTTTTGTTATACTGTTCAGCAAAGCATGTCTTCATTCTTTTTTTCTAGTGGGCAAATAAACACATTGTTACATACAGGGTGGTGACAAACTGACCAGCGATCAGTCAAAGCTTAGCTTCGCTCTGGCACACGAAATGAGATCTTTTCGCTATTATACACCGGGACAAGAAAGACCGAAGTAGAGTGACAGCGCACTGCGTTGCAGTTCCATGACTAGCATCGGTAGAGTCAACCCCTTTAATGGCAGTTTAACCACTACCACCTGTAGCTCTTCTTGTCCCAATACCTCTCATGCCCAAATTGCCAGACTAGCCAACAACACATTGAAATTACATAGAGGGTGGTGATCAACTAACTAGCGGAGCCTACTGCATTGGCGGTCAAGAGAAGAAATACACTAGTAGGTATGTACAATGAGTTCACCCTTTCCGAGGTCTTTATACACCTGAGAAGTCTCTCTCTCTCTCTCTCTCTTGATAACCACCTGAGAAGGTTCTGAAAGTGACAAAGACACCCTATAAGAGCAGGACGTCCTTAGGCCATTTATAGTGAGGGGTAATGCATTCATTTTGGTGGAGGAAAAGTAGACAAGGACTGTGTTTAGAGCCCCAGATTCGGGGCCGCTCATGTCATGGACATGGCTACGTGCATGTAATTGTGTTGTCAGAACTTGTGTAAATGTGTTGTCATGTAAGATGTGCTTTTGACATATTTTAGCAGATATGCACATATCAGTGGTTTCTTGATAATAATGATGACATGTTCTGTAATATGGATGCCACAACACAAGTTTCTTGCATATGAATCTCTCAGTTTTTTGGTAGTTTTACATGATCGTCCCATGAATGGAAAGTCACTCTGTTGGCCTTGCCCGCACTCAAGTGAGAATCTACATTTTCTCAATTTTCTGTGCTGGAGAATACATACACCAGCAGGTGCTACGTTCTGTGCTCTATCTATAACATCGTCAGTTTACCCAAGAAATTCAATTTATTTCTAATACTGACCATCCCAAATGCCATTTGCTCTGTGCCCGTTCTGTTTGTTTAGGCCACGTTATTTAAGTTTAAGACACGGATTAAAATGGTTTATTTGCAAGTCTGAAGACAAAATGCACTTGCTTGCATCCCTAGCACGCAAATGTTTTAGGGTAGTTTTATTTACAACATATTTCCTAATAACAAGCTGATCCGGGTGTTCCCGTTTTGTTATACTGATCAACCAAAGCATGTCTTCGTTTTGTTATACTGTTCAGCCAAAGCATGTCTTCATTCTTTTTTCCAGTGGGCAAATAAACACATTGTTACATACAGGGTGGTGACAAACTCACCAGCGATCAGTCAAAGCATGGCTTCGCTCTTGTACAGGAAACGATATCTCCTCGCTCTTGTACACCGACACCAGGAAGATCAAAGTAGAGTTACAGCACTGCCTTGCAGTTGCATGATTGGCACAGGTAGAGTCAACCCCTTTGATGGCAGATTAACCACTACCACCTGTAGCTCTTCTTGTCCCAATACCTCTCATGCCCAAATTGTCTTTTTTTTAAAAAAAAAAAACTCATGCCCAAATTGCCAAACTAGCCAACAACACATTGTTAATTACATAGAGGGTGGTGACCAACTAACTAGCGGAGCCTACTGCATTGGCGGTCAAGAGAAGAAATACACTAGTAGGTATGTAGAATGAGTTCACCCTTTCCAAGGTCTTTATACACCTGAGAAGGCTCTCTCTCTCTCTTGATAAGCACCTTAGAAGGTTCTGAAAGTGACAAAGACACCCTCTAAGAGTAGGACGTCCTTAGGCCATTTATAGTGAGGGGTAATACATTCATTTTGGTGGAGGAAAGTAGACAAGTTGTCATGGTGCCTGCTGTTCAACACCTTATTTTGCCGTCAATGACAGGGCCCTACACGCTCCTATAGTCTGCCTTTTAATTACGAAGTCAGAGTAAATGTAATTGCGTTGTCAGAACTTGTGTAAATGTCTTGTCATGTAAGATGTGCTTTTGACATATTTTGGCAGATATGTACATCAGTGGTTTAATTCCTGATAATAATGATGACATGTTCTGTAATATGGATGTCACAACACAAGTTTCTTGCATTTGAATCTCTCAGGTTTTTGGTAGTTTTACATGATCGTCCCA
The DNA here is from genome assembly GCA_015847255.1 of Hyparrhenia diplandra. Taxonomy (NCBI): domain Eukaryota; kingdom Viridiplantae; phylum Streptophyta; class Magnoliopsida; order Poales; family Poaceae; genus Hyparrhenia; species Hyparrhenia diplandra. Next base: position 55,204 of record JADLZK010010494.1, on the reverse strand, counting down.
TATAGGAATCGAAAGTCACTCTGTTGGCCTTGTCCGCATTCAAGTGAGAATCTACATTTTCTCAAATTTTTATGCTGAAAAATACATACACCAGCAGGTGCTACGTTTTTTTTTTTTCACGATCGGGTCATTCACCCGTTTTTCATTAAGAGGAGGAAAACCAAATTCAAATACAAATAGAGTTCAAGATGCCGAGTGGACATCAAAGGCCAAACAAATGAAAAAGAGAACGAACAACCTATCTACTGGAAATAAATTTGATGATTACATGATGAACATACTCTGCGACTAGACCCGGAGAACCGTCTACATCCACTCAGGCCCTGAGGCGCCGCTTCTTGCCTAAAGGATGATAAGACAACTGTTTATTTCACTATATGTGATTGTAACAATGCTACCTCTTGTGTTATGTGTTTCGCAATGTTGCAGTTGGTTGCTTGATCCGAAGATGTTTCAGCCTTGCATCTGCTAGCTATGATACACATGGTTCATGGTTCCATGATAATAATGATGACATATGTTTGTGATGGATGCCACAACACAAGTTCTACAACTGCTTGATCCTAACAAACTGATCCAATGCTTTCGTTTTGTTATGTGCTCTGTGCAGCCAAAACATCTCTTAATTCTTTTTCCAGGGCAGGCTTACATTAGTCTCAGCTGGCCCTGTGCAAGTTTGCATTAGTACGTGGAACACGAGTGACTCTACCTCTACGCCAGGCCAAAGTAGAGCCCGCCTCGTTAATGTCAGTAACTCTTGAATTCTTTGCACCTCTACGTGTCCCAACGCCTCTCATGTCTAAACTAGCAAACTAGCCAACAACACATTGTTATTACTACATAGCTGGTGCATTGGTGGTGATAGAAGAAATATGCTATACTAATATAATGGAATGAGTTCACCATCTTTTTCCAGGGTATTTATACACCTCGAGAAGGTTTCTAAAGACTTACCCCGGACCATTAATTTATAGCCCTGATCGGAGGGGTTAATACAACCAATTTTCTGTAGGAATGTAGTCATATCGACGCATGCCGTTCAACACATTATTATACCATCAATATTGGTACCCTATACTCCTACTGCCCACTTCTTAATTTCATCCATAATTAGTTTTCTATTACATATAATAGCTAACATAAATTATCTAGGATAAGATAGTCATTTCCAAGTACACCTCTGTAATTCATGTGCCTAACTTGAACACAGTAAGTACTGCTTAGTCATCAATCACAAATGATGTAATCTGAAAGCATAAATTGAAAAAAAAAATATCCTTTTTGTTACATCTACAAACCATAAGCAAATAGTACATGAGTGCCTTTAATACAGTCTACCCAAAAACAGCAGAGGGGCGCATCGCCCGTGGAGCCATCGCCATGCGCGCCGACCAGAGACGTCGCACTGGATGGGGAAATAAGCAGCCGGCTCCATCGCGGCACTAACATCAGTCTTATCAGAATTTCAAATGAGTCCCAAGTCTTGAAAATGAGTATTCAATTTAAGGTGATGGATGCGGTGATGGATGCCACGGACGCTCAGCGGCGGACGCTCGCAGCGAGGAAGAATACGGCTGCTCTGCGCAAAGGGCGAAGCGGAGTCACGGGCGCGGAAGCCGAATCAACGCAAATCGGCAGATCACGTACGTACGTGCCTTGATCTGCTGGGCTCCTCGCTTTTCATAACAGAATTTCACGTACGTACATGGAGAAATACTTGGGGTTGGGCCCATTAATTGGGGTCAAGGGCCAGTGCTGCGGCACTGTTCGACCCTGCCCGGGGCCCGTGCCCGGCAGTCAACACGAGCAAGTGGAGTTCCAACCTGCGTTTTTTTTTACCGACCGGACCTAGGAAACCGCCGGGGTCCGAAACGTAAACCGGTCCGATTACCGTAAACCGGACGATTACCGGGCGGTTTGAAATTTGAATTCAACTGAATTCAAAGCTACTTGTACCGGCGAACGGTAAAAATTCGCAAACCGGGGCGGTTTGGAATTTATACCGCCGGTTTGAGCGGTTTACCGGCGGTTTGAGCAGTTTGAACGGTTTTTCAAAATTTAAAATGTAATTTTTTTTATAAAATGCTAAAAAATTCCTAAAAATACTTCATGATTTGTAGAATCCAATGATGTCAAAATTACTTAAATTTGAGTGTGTTTAGTATGTTTTTCGACCTTCATGATTTAATGGGCCTTAATGGGCCGGCTGTGTATTTTTCTTTTTTTTTTTTTCAAACTTAGATTTGAAATTTTTTATACCAAACCAACTCCAATTTGACAAATTTTTACACCCTTGGCTTCTATAAATCACGAACTATTTTACAGAATTTTTTTCAACGATTTTTTTCAAATTTTAAATTTTGAATTTGCCTTCTTTTTATACCGGTCGGTCCGTAACCGGACTGGCCTAAGATAAACATAACCGCGGTTTACCGCGTAAACCGTCCGTAGAAAAAAAACGCAGGTTCCAACACTGCCTTGCAGTAGCATGAGTGGCATCGGTAGAGTTAGCACAAGTGGAGTACCACCTCCACCATACGTAGCCCTTCTTGTCCCAACACCTCTCACGCCCAAATCACCAAACTAGCCAACAACACATCGTTACATGGAGGGTGGTGACTAACGGAGCCTAGGCACCGGTGGCGGGGAGAAGAAATGCACTACTAGATAAGTAGAATGAGTTTGCCCTTTCCAAGGTCTTTATACACACTTGAGAAGGTTCTCAAAGAGACAAAGGTAGACTTACCCTTAAGTACCCTTATAAGTGTAGGACGTCCTTAGGTCATTTATAGCCCCCACCAGAGGAAGTAGACAAGTACTCCCTCTGTCCCAAAATAAACGTTTTAAAAATTCCGGCAATTATGTATTAAAATATATAAATATTTATGTTAAATAATTAGTATCATCGGAAAAGATCTTTAAGTCTAGTTTTTTAACAAATTTATTTGAAGATTTAAGTGTTGCACGTATTTTCTACAACTTAGTCAAAGTTGAGAAAGTTTGACCGCACGCCTCCCATAGCGTCGTTTTATTTTGGGACGTAGGGAGTAGTCATGGTGCCGGGGCCCTACACTCCTACTACCTGCTTTCTTAATTTCATCCTTAATTTAGTGTCTTTTAAATGCATGTATGATGCCTCAATAGCTAACATAATTATTTGGATAGGGTAGTCATCATATTCTGATTTTCAAGTACACCTCTTTAATTCATGTGCCTAACTCGAAGCCTAGCGGTGAACATGAGTACCACTTGGTCATCAATTGCAGACGATGTAATTCGAAAGAAGAAACTGAAAAATAATCCTGCTTGCAAACCATAACCAAATAGTACACGACTATGTTTAATACAATCTACACACACTATTGTTTTGTGGATTGGGCTTCACCACCGGTTACTTCATTATTGCCGGCTCATTGATCCACTCCAGCCTTAATTTTAAGTTTGCTTCCTGACATGGCACATTTGCGTTGCATGTTCCTCTGGATTCTCAATATGGTAACAGTATCAAATGCTACAGAGGCAGAGGCAGCAACAAGTCCACGTATGTCTACAGAGTCACTAGATCCCATTCTCTTACCCTGTTTCGCATGGATTATTCACGCCTTGTTGGACATTACTTGTTGGTGATGGGTCATTTGCAGGTACAGGGATGGATCACCCGTGGTGTCCCCAACGGCATCGCTAATTAGTCTTCACTAGTATAGTGCCCGTGCGTTGCTACGGTTTTAAAAACAATGTGTCAATAAGATTTTTTTTTTCATTTTTTTGTCTCACGTAATCCGGAATACATTCATACATAACAAGTCATAATGAAGACATGTCTCATATACTACAAAAGACTTAACGGGCGATGCCCCTGTCTACGTCTATTAACCAGGGTAAACACACAACATGTTTTGAGGTTTTACAACAGATGGTGTTGCCATCTGAAAACAAATGAAGCTTGAAACCAGAAAAATAACCTTAACATCTTCCCACCGATTTAGAAGCAACTCCAGACTAAAGAGCTAAACTACTTAAACTGACAATGGCCTGATGGAAGATATTTTGAGACACAGGACAAACATTGCTTGATTGTGAAGATAGAAGTTTTTCTTCTCTTTGTTTCATCATCAGATGGACACATCCTGCTCATCATCTTCTATCGCAGGTCCATCTTCAACTACTTAAACTGTTCATCATCAACACCTTCTATCGCTAGTCCATCTTCAGTTCCTCTGGGCAAAGAGCCTCCTAGTAGTTTAGCATCAAGTAAAACACTAACATAGGTATGGAGTCAGCTTCAAGCATCAACATTGAAGATGAGTAAAAAATAACTATTTATGGGGTAAAACAATAAAACCATTATCATTTACAAATTAAGAAAGATGGAATGCAGAATAAAAGGAATATATATCTTGCAAAAAGAAAAAAAAAAACAGGTTCTCGGCTCAGCAATGTCCAATAAAGCTCCATGCACCAGAACTCTATCCTGCTCTGCGCATCTCCGGCAAGCACACTTGGCTGCTGTATTTCCTGTTGCCCACTGTATTTCCATTGGAGCCACTCCATGCAGCTGTAGGTCATTGCACACACTGGTTGCAGTATCCTAATTACTCTGCTGCTACTGGAATACTGGAACCCTGGAACACTGCAACTTTAGAGCCCAATCTGAAGTTGACAAATCCCTTGACAGCAAGCAGATCACCAGCAATTACAAAGAAACCTAATATTTTTTAAGCACAAGCTCTTGAATGTACCTCAGCTCGTGCTCCTTTGACGTTACCACTTAAAAATAGAGATTAAACATCTTTGCAAATTCTGAGCCTAGGTTGAGTTTCAGCATCTTTGCAAGATATATACAGTCTGAAATAATCAAATTCAAGGATTGCATCTATTACCATCGAGGAAAAAAAACTAAGCAAATATGCATATTTGCTAACGATTAGAGATAGACAACATAATCAATAAAAGGAGGCATCTAAGCAGAGCATCTTATGTTTGAACTATGCTGCATCTAAGCAGAGCAATTTCTCAAGGAACAAAAAAAAAAACTACCATGGCAGTTTATACCTGCTACGTGGAGACTGAAACCACATTTTGTAATGTATTAAAATCTCACATATTTGAAAAAAAAAAAAAAAATGTGTGTAGTTTTGTCACGTGAAATAAAAGAGGCTCTTGTTTTGCAATTACTCCAAAATTTATTAAATTACCGATTCTGATCCAATATCTTTTACCATCGGGAAAATATTCAGAATAGGAGACCCCAATTAGAGTCAAATTGAAAACAAATGTCCATGTCGGAGTAACATTCTGCAAGTCAGTTTTAAGCCTAATTCTGTTGCATAAACAAATGTGTGGTGAGCTAAGTAAACATATGGCCAACTAAAGTTGCACGAGTTCCTTACCCAAAGCATGGCAAGAGGTGGAAGAAATAACCGCATTCCAGGATCGGATGGCAGGAGGTGGCCTTGAGCAGCTGCCTGACGCGCCCTCCGGCGCGCTATGGCGCCAAAGTTTAACAAATCTTTTTATCAACAGATTCCAAACTGTCATGGTGCCAAAGTTCAACAGATTCCAAACCGCACTGATTTGTGATGAAAAGAGCACCGAATAGAAATATTTATCACTGGCAAGTACATGCAGAGCCTGATATAAGGTTATGCAACACAAGTACACTGACTGCTATGCTAGATTCAAGATGCTGGTTGTTGCACCCTGTGTACAAGCTGAAGAATAAATACAAGAGAAAATTGTTCAAGATGCTTCATCCTAAAAGCTGGAATGACATGAAACTTTAGTTAGTTAATCAACATTCAAAGTATCAGATCTAACCATTTCTAAACAGGTTGTAAAATAAGTAGTACCATAGTATTTATTTAGGAAAAGTCATCTTCAATACAATTGTTGGAGGAGACAGGTATACATTTTTAAAACTATACTGTCTGTTAATACATCAATTTCAATACCACATATAACCAGCCAAAAACAATTGCAGTAAATAACACAAGGGATTGCTTCCATCCTAGAACCTGTAAATCGACAAGATGCTAATTGATGATATGTGTTTAGACAACAAGATGCTAATTGCTCCTGTGCGTTTAGATCCTAGCAAATACCTGTATCAGAAAAACAGCAACTTTGTTTGAATCCGTTGTCGCCCCGACCTCCTGGATAAAAAATTATGAAAACAAGTAGAAGCCCTCTCTGGATTTAAAATTGCAGGAAACAAAACCTTGCAAATATATAATCAGGACGAAACTACACAAAAAAAGAAATGATAACCATGATTTTAGTAAACATACACAAAAGATTGCAGGATATATATATATACACACAATTAAAAAGGTAGCAGGGTTCATTCTCAGTCCTCTCGGTTAAAGAACAAATAATAAGCAACAAGACAAAAATAATTAAATAGATGTGCAGTCGGCTTAGAGATTAGAGGTGCCCCTTATCTGAATACATGAGCATGCTTGTGCTCCAATGTCCGCTGTATGCGTGATATCAATTAATCAAATGAAATATTAATTAACTACACTGCAGCAGGGACATTTTGTCGAACAACATACCTGCACCAATTAACAGCAAAATAAATTGATAAAGTCCATGCGAGATAGCAACCAGGACAACAGAGCTCAACTCGTCGGAGATGATGATAGCAAAATCAATTGATATTGTTGAGAAAGAAACAAACCAGTTCAAACCAGTGAGCAGATGACGAGCTCCTGCACGCGTCCGGCAATGGCGGAGGAGCCCAGCTCGCCGGAGAACCTCGTGGTGCCGGGGTCGTCCAGCTTCTCCTCGCCACGTGCAAACCAGTGGGAGAGTTGAGAGAGATGAAGCGAGGAGCAGAGGAAGATGAACATGCGTGTGTCGTCCCTGAAGTGAGGAGCTGAGAGAGATGAGGAGCAGAGGACGACTACGCCGGCTCTATGTTCACGGCCATTAACTGTATGGAGTGGAAGCGGCATGGAGAGCGCGCGGCGTGGGCACGCATCCCATTGCGATAGCGAGCGTTGGCGTAGGAGAGCGTGCGGCGGCGGCGAGAGCCTGTACGTGGATGAGGATGCATATATACCTTGTTGAGCCGCCGGCGTATTCGTCCGGGACGCCGTAGTCGTCCGCGCGGCCGCCGGCGTACTCGTCCGCACAGCCGCCGCCGTACTCGTCCACGCGAGTCCGCCGTAGTAGTCCGGTGGCGCTCGTCTCCGGGAGAGGAAGAGTTTTATAATTTTTTTTGCTTTTGATTGATGGGGAGAGTGGAAGAGTCGCCTCGGTCACGGCGTCGTCGTCGACTCGTCCGCGGTTGAACTGGGAAGGTGAGAATGAGTGATGAGATTGGGTGGAGGAGAGGCCATGGAGGCGGAGGGTCACGCCTCGGGAAGTGTGCGATAAGGGGAGACGGAGGGCCACGCGCTGCGCGCTGCGGGAGGGAGGAGAGTTGCGCGCGCCCGGGATCAGGACGGTGGGTGATGAGGTTTGATCCCAGCAATTTTGGCCTTTGATGTGGGTGAGTGAGAGAAAGAAGGAGTTAAAATAGATCCGGTTCCCATTTTAAAAAGTTCTTGGAAATTTTGGGGTACATTTTTGTGAGTACACTTAGAAAAGATTAGGAGAGATGATGACTGTGTTGGACTGTGGTGTACAGTTTCATGTGTGGATTTAGGAAAGTTTTTTTGGTACATTATATGTAGCAGAGATAGAGATAGAGATAGAGAGTAGAGACTAGCGTACACAGAAGACAGAAACAAGAAGGGGATCCTATACGAATGGTAACTCTATGAGTGGAGTTACACCAACGCGTTGCAAAAGGATGCAAGGTTCCAGTGGCTTTATGCTTGGCCTAAGTAGAAGGAGAAAGCACAGTGGCTGCAGCATCATGTGCACGATCTGTACCTCTCCGTTTCCCAACACCTCTCATGCCTAAATTGGCGAAGTAGCCAACAATACATTGTTACATACTCCGTAGATAGTAGTGACTACTCAAGGATCCTTCTGCAGTGGGGGAGGACACTGGAGAGAAGAAATATAATAGTACAACATAAGTAGAATGGGCTCACCCTTTGCAGTGTTTTTATTTATACACCTTGAAAAGATTTTAAAAAATGAACCTATCCCCTGAGAGTAACAAGTTCTTGGGCTATTTATTATAGCCCTGCTGGGAGGGGTAATATAGTCACATTTTGATAGAGGAATGTTGTCATCTGCGCCTGCAATTCAACACCTTAATTATGCTGTCAATGTCCGGCCTACACTCCTACTTCCTTTTTAATTTCATCTTTAATTTATTTTTTTCATACATGATTCATAGCTAACATAAATGTCATTAATTTATTTTTAGCCTATACTATGACAATCTCCCGGCTTGCTACCGCCTGAATGTATTTTTATCTTCATAAATCTGAACCTGTTCATCTTTTTTCCTTTTTGCGGTACCGTAAAACACTAGTCTCATTCTCATATTCCAAGCTTCCAACTACTGACATGTCAATTACCTATTATTTGCTTACTGACAATGACTCCCCAAGGCTATGAATTCTCAAATGTCAGAGTAAATCTAATGGTACAAAGGTAGCTATGCTAGTGGTTATCCAGTTGAACATAGCTAAATCCCATAAACATTTTGAATGCTCTCTAACATATATATAGGGAAGACAAAATGAGAGATCTGACCCAGACGATGGTCATGCCTTCAGAATCAATACCAATTCCTTCTTACTAGGAGATTGCAACAGTGCTACCTATTGTGATAAGTGTTTTGCAATGTTGCAGTTGGTTGCTTGATCTGGAGATGTTTCAGCCTCTCATCTGCTACCTGTGATAAAATGGTTCCCTGATAACAAACATATTCTGTGATGGATGCCATAACACAAGTTTCTTACATTTAGATCTTTCAGTTTGTTGGTAATTTTACCAGATGCCAATTGGGAATGGAAAATCACTCTGTTGGCCTGGCCTGCACTCAAGTGAGAACACACACACACCTAGCAGGGGCTCTGTTGAGTCATGGACATTGTGACTGCTCATCTAATATCTTCAGTTTACCCAAATTGTAGGTGAGATGTGATATTAAAGAAAGCATACCACATACAGTTCTTCACATTGGAGTGTTTTTGTTTAGGCCACTTTAATTTTAATTAAGTTGCCCAGTTAAAATGGCTTATTTTTGCAAGCCTCGAGACAAAATGCACTTGCTTGCATCCCTAGAACACAAATGTTTGCATGTACATCTTTTGATCTTTTTTCTGTCTGGTTCTACAACTGGTTGATAAGCATGTCTAAATTCTTTTTTCAGGGGAGGCTTACATTAGTCTCAGGTAGCCTACACAGAGAAAGACATCACATAACAGTTGTAACCTTTTTTTTTTTTTTTTTTTGCGAATCAAGGGATTTCATTCATTCAGCTTTAAATCACTGGATTACAATCTTTAGCCAACAGCAGATCAGTACAAGTTGGGGCTAGTCACCACTCCCCAAACCTGGGATCTTCCATGTCTTGCTTTGCTAACATACTCCGTATGAGCTACGTGATTACAAGATCGATTGGCATACATCAAACTAAAATAAGAAAAATTCACACTAATCTCATCTCTGAACATCGCTGCTAGCCTGCTAGATTCTTGACCACGGAAAGGCCAACTCCTGACAACGGGTTTCGAGCAGCAACCTTTCCACGCCGATGTCTCTATGTAAGTGGAGGTATTTCCCATCTTTACGCGTCACTACGTTTCCCAACACCTGTCATGCCTAAATTAGCAAACAAACTCAAACTTGCAAAGTAGCCAACAACACGTTGTTGTTACTCAACAGATCCTAGTGCTAGAATGAGTTCACCACCCTTTTCGATGCTATTTATACACCGGAGAAGGTCCTCAAAGACGGAGTTATCCCTAAGAGCAACACCCATTTAGACCTGAGTGGTTGAGTAATACATTCATTGCTGGAAAGAAGTAGTCATGGGAGCATGCCATTCAATATATTTTTATCATGGTATCAATGCCGGGACCCTACACTCGCACCAGTCTTAATTTCATCTATAATTTTGTTTTTTATATACTTGTTTGATGTCTGAATGGCTAACATAAATTATTTAGGATAAGATGCACCTACTGCTCGCCTTTTAATTTCTTTCATTGTTAATTTAGTTTTTATTTTACATATACATGTCTGATGCCTCAAAAGCTAACATATATAAATTATCTGGGATAGGATGATAGTCAGACTATGATTTCCAGGTACAGATGTCTTCAACTCCTCTGCCTAACTTGAACATGAGGGAGTACTACTTTGTCATCAATCACAGACGATGCAATCCGAAAGCATAAATTGAACAATCATCATGCTTATGGTTCCCTGCCATCGTGACTCAGGTTCCATGGAATTTTCTTCCCTGCCAACCACCGTACACCGAGAGTTTCAGGAATGGCCATGGACGCTCACGACGCAGGGCGCGCGTGGCTGCCCATGCACTGCACCACGGCGATGATCTCGATCAGTCGATCCAGAGAGCCTCCCTTTGGTTGAGCCGATCTCGGCCACGGTGCTGGCTCTTGCGTTGCTATGCGTTGTCCTGCTGGCGGCGCTGGATGCGAACGCGATGTCGTGCAACCCATCAGCGCTCAGCGCGTGCGCAAGCGCACTGTTCTGAGGGGCGGTGACACCGGGGTGCCGTGCGTCGCTGCCGGCGCAGCAGCCGTGCATATGCCAGTACAAGCGCGACCCCGGCCGCGTCCCGGGGATACGTCAACGGCCCCGTCGCGCAGCCATGATGAAGTGTTCAGGATCAGGAGTGAAGCCGGTGGATTTGGTTTTCAGTTGTTTCGAATGAGTAAAATCGTGCTGGCGAACTATGTCCGTGTTTAATCCACGGATGTCTACCGAGTCCCTCCCCCTCTCTTGCGCTGTTACCCATGGATCATCAGTGATGGTGTCCTCAACAGCATGGCTAATTAGTCTTCGCTGGCGTACACGGAAGACAGAGACGAGAAGAAATTAAAAAAAAAGAGACGAGAAGAACATTCATATATGAGTTGTAACTCTGTAAGTGCCAGTACACACCACTGAGTCTTTTTCGACAGCGGGTTCAACCTGTTTTCCATTAAGAGGGAAGAAAATCTAGCCAAATTACAATGGAGTGCAGTGGCGAGGCAGCCACAAACATCCAAGCCCGAGAACGATCCTGTATTATGGTTTACATTACATTGGCGTTTTGCGACCAAATTCCGAATAGTAGCTGGAATGGACAATAGCGCGAATCCTGCGAGAGCCCATTCTTCCCCTTCTCTGTACACCAGAGTCATCTGATGGCCGAGTAGAGTGAGCCCTCGTGGTGGCAGCATCAATTGAAAGATCTGTATTTCATGTCCCAACACCTCTCATGTCTAAATTGACAAACTAGCTCAACACATTGTTACATAGATGGTGGTGACTAACGGATCCTACTAAATTGGTGGTGGAGAATGGATAGAAGTAATAAACTACTACATGAGTGAACGATTTCAACCTTTGATGTGTTTTTATTTATACACCTTCAGAAGGTTCTCAAAGACCGACTTACCCCTCAAGGAGTGGGGCTAGCAAATTTTTGGGCCATTTATAGCTCCAGTTGGAGGGTAATATAGTCATTTTACTAGAAGAAAGTATTGTCGCCTGCCATTCACTCCTACTTCCTTTCTAACTGCATCCTTAATTTCGTTTTTTTCATACATGATTCAATAGCTAACAAAATTACATAATTTCTAGTTACACTTCTTTAATTCTTTGGGCCAACTTGAATACGCGGGAGTACTACTTAGTCGTCAATCAATACGAAAGCATAAACTCAAATCCACACTTCTTTAACTCCTGCACCTAACTTGAATACGAGGATATTGGGAAAAAAAAAACTTGAATATGGCACTACTACTCTTCTGATTTTCCGTGGCGTTTTTTTTATTTTTCGTTGCGGTTTTTGCATCCGCCACCGAGCTAGGGTCACGGTTAATCCATGGATTAACCCCAGAAAACCGCCACCGTTAATGGTAAAAAAACCGCATCCGTGCCCGGATCCGGGCCGTCGGGCGGTTGATCCAAATAGGCTTTCCACACCGTGGGGATGGAGGCTCGACGAGCGCCTCCACGGGCCGCCACCGTGCCCGCCGCCGGGTCGGGAGCGTTGCCGCCTCGGGCCACCAGTGCGGATGGATCTTTGATCCGCGGTTGGAAGCCGGATCCGCCTCGGCCGCCGCCGCGCTGATCCGGCAGTACCGGAGGGGATCCACCGAGGGGTTGGGGCTCCACCATCGAGCTTGCCGTTGGGGAGGGAGGGAGGGTCGGCCTCGCTCCGCGTGGCGTTGGGGAGGGAGGGTCGCGCGCGCTGCTCGGGGAGGGAGCATCGGGACGAAGGAAGGGGAAGATTGGAAGGGGAGAGGAAGCGCCGTTGGGGAGAGTGTCGGGAGAGAGTGTTGAGTGCGCCGTTGGAAGGGGAGGAGCCCGCAGCGGCCTTGAAAAGCGGCTGGTATGAGGAATGAGTGTTAGGGTTTGTGAGGGTGGTAGTTTAGGGTTTCATTTTATATGGTCCACCTGTTAGTGGGGTGGTATGGGCTCTTTTGGGTTGGGTGATTGGGCCACATTAACCATGGCGGTTATAATCCTGCTTGTTAATCAATCCAAAAGCGTAAACTCAAATAATAATCCTGCTTGTTAATCAATCCAAAAGCGTAAACTCAAATAATAATCCTGCTTGTTAATCTACAAACCATAACAAAATATAGTACATGACTCCCCACAGTACAATCAACTCTTATTACTTCAAATTAAATCTAAGGATTGTGTGATTCAAAGCATCTATAATTAACTAATGGACAATAAATGTCCCAGGTCATGAGTGACAAGGAATTCAAGGAAGAAGGTCGGATAGGCGGTGAGGAGGCCGGCGGGCGGTTTAGGATCCCTAGCGAAGGCAACCAGACCAGGTTGGAGCGGGGCGTCATGACCGGAGCTCGCCAGAAGTCGTCATGGTAGCCTTAATTAGTCTCAGCTAGCCTACGCACAAGACGAGAAAGACATCATATAACAATTTTGTAACGCAAGCATTGGATAAAGAAAATGCATCAATGCTGCTACAGTAAAATATCATTCAAGAGTCTACACCGCACCTTTCATTTACAAGAAAATGGGTCCAACCAGCTCATATACCTCGACGAGACAACTTTTCAGCACTGGAGCACACTATCGCTAGTCCACTTTTATGCATTGTACGACAACCGCCAGTGGCTCTACTTCTATGATGCCAAGCCTAAGTACTCCATCCCACCTCATTGATGTCAGGACCACCACTACGCTCCATAGCTCTACGTGTCCCAACACCTCTCATGCCCAACACAACAAACTAGCCAATAATGCATTGTTGTTCTACGTAGATGATGGTGACTAACAAATCCTACTGCATTGGTGTGTGGATATAGAAGAAATATATATACTAATAATATAGCAGAGTGAGTTCAACATTCTTTTCCAAGGTATATATTTATACACCTAGCAGAGAAGGTTCTTAAAGATAGACTTACTCCTATGAGCAGCACCTTGGCCTCTTAGGTCATTAATTTATAGTCCTGCTAGAAGGGAGTAGTCATCGACGCCTACCATTTAGGGCTCCTTTGGATCACAGGAGAAACGTAGGAAAAATGTAGGATTAGGAATCCTAAGGATTTGACCCTTTCGTGCCCTTTGGGTAGCAGAAATCCACCATGGGAAAAACGTAGGAAACTTCCTATGCTAGCCATTTCGGAGGAGAAACGCAGGATTTCTACCATCCACTTGCACCTCATTTTTGCACGAAGACCAAGGCAAAGGCAGCCAGCACATGGCTTGATTGCATGACACAATACACAGACAAGCCAACATCCAGCATGCAGTTCCTTTGTTTCACCAGAGAGTTTACCAAAGCCTTCCTATCAAATTTTCTGAGAACTGTTGAATCCTATAGGAAAGCAAATGGATTCCTACGTTTTCCCAATCGCACGAGCTTGTAATTACAAAATAAATAAACTACTAAGCAACAATGGTGCTAAGAGCTAGGTGTCCCCCTCGTCCAACCTGATCATATTCAGGGTTCCGTGCCACCGGGTCAAACTCAGTAAGAGGAGACGCACCAAATTCTCATGGGCGGAGTCCGACAACGGCACCTTGAGGGCAGACTTGATCATGTGCATCGTTTCTGAGCCCAGAGGCGGAGCCACCCATACGGCAGGGTGGGGCAGCTGCCCCAGCTACCGCCGGAGAGAACGAGGAGCAGCGCCGCGGCGAAGTACGGGACAGCGGCGGCGTCCGGCGGCCTCCAACGTAGTTGCTCGTAGTAGAGAGGGAAAAAGGCCCAATAACTCAATAGGCCGGCCCAACTGCCCAAGTCCTAGGTCAAGTGGAAGGACCCAATCCCCACCCGCTGGTTCTCTCGTACTCGTTCCAACTTCCGTCGTTTGCCCGCGCCGCGCCGCCGCTTGCAGCGCTCGCCTGCTCGCCGCTCCCAAGCAGTCCGGCGCCCCGCCCTCTCCTCCTGCTGCCGCGGCCGGCCGGCCCGAAGCTGCACAGCTGTCGCGCGCCGGCTGCCTGGCCCCAAGCTGCGCAGCCGCCGGCGTGCCGCCGCCGCTCGCCCGGCCCCAAGCAGCAGCCCCGCCGCCGGCTCTGATGGTGGGACCAGCTGGCCATGGCCGTGGGTGTGGGCATGGCCGGAGAGAAGCTGAAGAGCCAGAGGAAGAGGGAGGAGCAGGTCGAGGCCGAGGCCGAGGCCGAGGCCGAGGCACAGGCACCTCTGCCCCCAACAGTCATGCGTCTTCTGCAATTGGGAAGAAAAAAATATAAAACAAGAGGTATAATTGTGGATTTGACATTTAGGCATTTAGTATTTTATTTGAGATGTGACAATTAAGATTTGCGGGTTCTATATGTGTAGATTTGAAGTCATTTTTTGTTAGCATGAGTGCTGGCTCTGGATCCCACCCTAGTACCCATGAGAGTCAAATTGGTGCGGCTGTGGAAGAACAAATACATCAAGAAATAGTTGTAGTTTCTCAAGTTGAATCAACTGCAGAACAAGTAGAAGCCCAGGCAGAGCAAGGAGAAACACGGCCAGAAGAAGACAGTGTAACCAATACTAATCTCATTAGGGAATTTGATGCAAATCTTCATGTTATTGCTGATCCTGGATGTCGAATAGCAATTGATAGATTTCACCCTGACATTAGAGATGAGGTTAAGAGGGCTTATTTGTTGAAGGGTCCAACCCAACCTAGAGGTCATGCATTTCCAAAAACAAATCATAGATGTTTCCGGGCAGCATGGTTTGATGATTATGATTGGTTGGAATATAGTGTTTCAAAGGATGCAGCCTATTGTTTCTATTGCTTTTTATTTAGAGAGAAGCAGAGCATGAAAAGTTTGGTCATGTTGTTTTTAGTAAGACTGGCTATGATAATTGGAGGAATGCAGCAAATAGAGGACTCCCAGATCATTGTCGGGCTGTTAATGGCTGCCACAACAAGGCAAGAAAATGTGCTGATGACTTTAGTAATCAACGGAAAAGTATCTCACGTACTATGCAGTCCAATACTATAGATAGTGAGAAGAGATATGAGGTCCGAGTGACTGCAGCTTTAGGCATTGCAAGATTTCTCATTGCCCAAGGTCATGCATTTCGTGGACATGATGAATCTGCAACATCCTTAAATAAAGGGAATTTCTTAGAGATGCTTGATTGGTACAAGAAAAGGAACAGTGAGGTGAGGGCTGCATTTGATGATTGCTGTCCACTCAATGCTAAGATGACTTGTCACCAGATTCAAAAGGAACTTACAGAAAGTTGTGCAATAGAGATTAGTAAAGTGATAAAGGATGAGATTGGGGATAATCTTTTCTCTGTTCTCATTGATGAATCTCGTGATATCTCAATAGCAGAGCAAATGGCTGTGATTGTGAGGTTAGTTGATGTATGTCTCATAAGTCAATAGTGTCATTGTTGATTTTTTATGTATAACCTTACTGAACCATGTGTTGCAGGTTTGTGAACAAACATGGAATGGTTGTTGAAAGGTTCTTGGGTCTGAAGCACGTGGAGGACACAACTTCAAATGCACTCAAAAGATCTTTGCTTGAGATGCTTGCTAAGTATGGATTATCTGTTGCTAGGATAAGGGGACAAGGTTATGATGGAGCCTCAAACATGAGAGGAGAATTCAATGGTCTACAAAAGCAAATTCGTGATGAGAACCCATATGCTTTCTATGTTCACTGCTTTGCCCACCAATTGCAATTGGTAATTGTTTCAGTCACATCTAGTTGTTCATCCTTTGATGATTTCTTCAACTATGTTAGTTTGATTGTGACAAGTGCTAGTTCATCTTGTAAAAAGAAAGGATAAGCTAATTACAAAACATAGGGAAGAAATTTTGGAAAAATTGGAGAGTGGTCAAATTTTTTCAGGAAAGGGAAAACATCAAAGGACTAATTTAGTTAGAGCTGGAGAAACAAGGTGGGGTTCTCATTTAACAACCTTAGCTCATTGAGATAATGTGGAATTCTGTGGTTAAGGTGTTGTCCATGATTCATGAGGAGGAGCGTAATACTAGTCGAGCGGGTGGTTTGGTGCGTAAGATGGAGAGCTTCTCCTTTGTTTTGAATATGAAGTTGATGTTGAAGGTGCTTCGCATCACTAATGAGCTATCTCAATTGCTACAAAGAAAGGATCAAAATATTGTTCAGGCCATGTCATTGCTTATTGATGTGAAAACAAGGTTGATGAGTTTGAGAAATGATGGTTGGGAGCCATTGCTTGATGAAGTCAAATCATTTTGCACTGAAAAGAGGATTCCAATACCAAATCTAGATGAGTCAATACCTAGATGGGGTCGATCAAGGCTAGATGGTGACTTAATCACTCAAGAGCATCATTACCGTGTTGATACTTTCTTGGCTGCTATTGATGCTATTATCACCGAGATGGACCATCGCTTTAATGAGGTATCATCAGAGTTACTTGTTTGCCTCTCATGTCTTGATCCAAGAGACTCCTTTTCTAAGTTTGATGTTGAAAAGATTGCTCGATTAACTGAAATATATCATGAAGATTTCTCTGACATTGATCGCTCTAATATAAGAGAACAACTTCAGACATTCATCCTTCATATGAGAAGAGAGGAACAATTTAAGGCTTGTCAAGATTTTGCAAGTTTGGCTATACAGATGGTTAAAAGTGGAAGAGACATCACTTTTCCATTGGTCTACCGACTCATCAAGCTAGCATTGCTTCTACCTGTTGCAACTGCCACTGTTGAAAGAGCCTTCGGCTATGAATATAATCAAGACAGATTTGCGTAATAGGATGACCGATGAATGGCTTAATGACTTGATACTCTGTTACATTGAGAAGGAGATTTTTAGAAGCCTTGATGGAGGTGAAATCAGGAAGACGTTTCAAGCCAAAAGCAAATCGGCATTGACTTGCCTAGGCCACCTAGAAGACCAAGACATGATTAGTTCTTTCTTGAATTAATGGACTACTATCTTCAAATGAGGTACCATCATCAATCAATGCTTAAATTTGCCATAGATTAGCTATTGTTGTGCTTAGTTGTGATGTCGTTAAAAAGTTTTGTCATTGTTTCGCCCCACCTAAATTTTGTTGCTAGATCCGCCACTGTCTGAGCCGACGCTGGTCTTTGGAGCCACCAATCCCAACTTCTGCTTGAGAACACACTGCGTTTTGCTTGGTGCAGTCTGCCTCGCCCGGCGCCGCCGTGCACTACGAACTGTAACTAGAATCATTCCTGGAAGCAGTATTCAACCTGCCTGTGGCGCTACTCTAGGTTTAAGTAGAGGCATACTCTGCCATGGCAGCATCACGCTTAACATCTGTAGCACTATGTATCCCAACACCTCTCATTCCTAAACTGATGAGCAGCCAAGTGCGCTAACAACTGCGGAGCAAAGAGCCAACATCACATTGTTATATAGATGATGGTGCTAATGGAGTCGATCTACTGCTTTGGTGGTGGAGAGAAGTCAAGTAATATAGTAGTAGAATGAGTTCACCCTTTGGTGTATTTTATTTTATTTATACACATCGAGAAGGTTCTCAATGACCGACTTACCCCAAAAAGCAGCATGTTAGTAGACCATTTATAGCCCTGACTGGAGTACAATCATTTTACTGGAGGGAAGTAGTCATCAGCACCTACTGCTCAACACCTTATGCCATCAATGCCGAGCTCTATAATCCTCCTACCTGCTTCTTAATCTCATCCTAAATTTAGCTTTTTTGCACTCAATAGTTAAATTATCTAGGATAGGATAGTCTCATCTGATTTCCATGTACAGCTCTTTAGCTAGTTCTTGTGCCTAACTTGAACTGATGCTTGTGCACAACTTGAATACATGGGAGTATATACTACTTAGATCATTAAATGAATTTTCTTATGCAAAGCTTTGTTGCTTCAAACATTGCTTTGAGGTCACTGTAACAAAATATCTGGATTGAGGTTCTACTCAATACAAAAATTTGTGCACATCAGTTTGACTATTTCGATTTCATTGTCCTGGGATGATGAGTCCTGTATTAAGACTGACAATTTTATTATCATGTACATTTGATTTACTTTTTTTCTTTTTTGCATTGCAGGGAAAGTCTGGTCACATTTTGATTCATGGAAGAAACCTCAGCTCATGCCCTGCTGGCGCTAAGGTACACATTCTTCCCGTTACATTTCCTTCTCTATAAGTATCCACCTTTCCAACATTTTTTTTGTGTCAACGGGGAGGGAGAGTTTCCCCCACCTGAAATTTGTATAAGTGATCTTGGCCGAAAAGGCCATCAGAAATAAAGCTTTACACCAGCGTACGTTTTTCTGAATGACAACTACATTGCCGTACATTTGGAAAATATTACACCAAGAATCAGCAATTTGTCCTTGCCTCGGTAGCTAGCCTGTGTTTCCAGAGCTTAGCTTCTGAGATGAAAACAGATAGGAATTGATTCAGGAATCATACTGTGGTGTTTTGTTCTATCCACGGTCTTTTTACTACACAGTTTGGGAGACTCTATACACTTGTCCTTATCTTTTCTTTTACACCGTGTCAGGGCATATCTTAGGCTTACTTTTTAAATTATTACTGGGCGTGTTGGGCTGAGCTACTTTGCAGCCATTTTACTGTATCTGCCGCAACTTTCCTTACATTTGGTGAATGCTCTGTTAGTTAGCTTGTTTTATTTGAGTCGTTTTACCTGGTGGTTTACTTTCATGGCTTGTGTAAGTTTAGGAATGATTGATTGTATTCCTCGTATGATTACAGGGATTACATATAGGGGCAGCTAGGGCGGCTCGCAGGCCTGCCGCATGGGCCTAATTACATTCTCTAATATAGGCCTAATTACATCATGCTAACACTCCCCCTCAGTCTAATCTGGAGCATCGCTAACGGTTAGACTGGACCGAAACTCCTGGAACAAGGAAGTGGGAAGCCCTTTGGTGAAGACGTCGGCGTACTGTGATGTCGTCGGGACATGAAGAACTCTGACGTGACCGAGGGCAACCTTCTCTCGAACAAAATGGAGGTCGATCTCAACATGCTTAGTCGGCGATGCTTTGCACGGGATTGCTTTGGAGAGATAGACAAACTGACGACGTTGTCGCAATAGACCAAAGTGGCACGGCGAGGAGGGCGCTGGAGCTCAATAAGTAACTGTCGTAACCAAGTAGCTTCAGCGACGCCGTTCGCCACAGCACGATACTCGGCCTCGGCGCTGGACCGAGAGACGGTGTGCTGTCGCTTGGAGGACCAAGACACCAAGTTGTCTCCAAGGAAGACTGCATAACCAGAGGTCGACCGTCGAGTGTCGGGACATCCAGCCCAATCTGCATCTGTGTAGACAACAAGCTCAGTAGGAGGGGAACGGCGCAAGGTCAGTCCAAGTGTCGTGGTGCCCTGTAAGTAGCGCAGGATGCGCTTCAGAGCAGCAAAGTGAGGCTCTCTCGGATCATGCATATAAAGACAAATCTGCTGGACGGCGAAAGCAATATCTGGCCGAGTGAAGGTCGTACTGAAGAGCCCCTGCTAAGCTGCGGTACTGGGTGGCATCACTGACGGGAGTTCCATCTTCGGATAATTTGGAGTGAAGATCCACAGGTGTGCTGCAAGGCTTGCACGCACTCATCCCGGCGCGCTCCAAAATCTCCAAAGTGTACTGCCGTTGGGAGAGAAACAGACCCTTAGCAGAGCGAGTCACAGAGATGCCCAAGAAATGATGAAGCTGTCCCATGTCGGTCATAGCGAACTCACGCTGAAGTGCCGCAATCACATGACGAAGGAACTGAGCCGAGGAGGCAGTGAGAACAATGTCATCCACATACAGGAGCAAGTAAGCGGTGTCAGAGCCCCGGCGATAGATGAACAGTGAGCTGTCGGACTTGGTTTCAACAAAGCCAATGGAAGCCAAGTATGACGCGAACCTGTGATGCCACGCACGGGGCGCCTGCTTCAGGCCATAGAGGGATTTGTGTAGACGACATACCAATCCAGGACGAGAGGAATCCACAAAACCAGTAGGCTAAACACAGTACACTGTCTCCTCGAGGGTGCCATGTAAGAAAGCATTCTTGACATCCAACTGATGAATGGGCCAATCCTGAGAGAGAGCCAAGGAGAGAATAACCCGAATTGTCGCTGGCTTGACAACAGGGCTGAAAGTCTCATCATAGTCCAGACCAGGTCGCTGTGTGAAGCCCCGAAGAACCCAACGAGCCTTGTAACGATCAAGGGACCCGTCGGCGTGCAATTTGTGCCGAAAAATCCACTTGCCAGTGACCACATTGACGCCAGGAGGGCGAGGAATGATTGATTGTATTCCTCGTATGATTACAGGGATTACATATAGGGGCAGCTAGGGCGGCTCGCAGGCCTGCCGCATGGGCCCAATTACATTCTCTAATATAGGCCTAATTACATCATGCTAACAGCTTGTAGTAGCCTCCCTCAAAAAAAAAAAAAAAAAAAAAAAAAACAGCTTGTAGTAGCAGTAGATTGTACTGTAGAAGTGAATTTAGTCTATGGAGATGTAGCACAAACAAACCTTACTTGCTTATATCTGGTGGCACTAGCAGGTGGATCTAATTACAATTCGCTAGTAAGTAGTATATATGGTCTTATATTACTATACTGTTTACCTTATGGATCGGACGGACAACGAGAAAAGGACATTTCTTCTTCCAATTGAAAAGAAAAAAAAACGTGAAAAGGCCTCAGATGGACTCCATGAGTTTCCTGTGAAGTTTCTCCTGCACAACACATACAGATCCATCCATCTACAGATCAGGGGACAGTTTCTTCTTCCTTTACCAAAAGATCTCGCGTACTCGACAGATATATATCGGTGTCCAGTTGTGCTAACGGAAAGTAAGAAACGGGTGGATCATATATTCCGGCCGGAGCAGCAACCAAAGTTCAGCGGGGCTTTGCCTGGAGCTGGAGCCCCCGGAGCTGGAGTGCTTGTCGTGACGCAGCAACCATCAAGTGGCGTCCGATTCCGGTGGGCCAACGACGCCGACCCAGTGGACGCCGCTGACGGCGACTCCGGGGACACCTGCTGTGCCCGTGGGCCGTGCCTCGGCGACAGCCCGGAGCTTGGCATGAGGATCGGATCTCAGTCGATGCATCGTGTCGTGCACGGATAGAGCAGAGCAGAGCATCCGCGTCCATGCACCGTACATACGCAGAGCGGCAGGCAGACCCAGCTCCTGACTGACTGATTGATCGGTGTGGGCGTTGCATCGAGTTCTCGATGTGCGTCTGGGTGCGCCGTGCGCGTCGCGATCGGTTGCCACTGGGCCACTGCCGATCGTGTCCGACTGTCCGTCCACATGCCATTGTCGTTCTTCATCAGAGAGAGAGAGAGAGAGAGAGGCGTGGAGGCGACTTGGTTTATCGGGTAGTGCTTGAAACTCAGTGAGTGCAGAAGGTTCATCTGTCGTCGACAGAAGGAATAATATCTCAGGGCACGGAAATCACACCCGTCATCTTGATACAAGTACTGTAAAATAGTAAGACCGGATGATGATGATGATGTTCCATCACTAGTCGGATGCAGGTGCAGGAAGCAGTGGTTTGGTTCTTGACGTGGAAAGCCCAGCAGCGGCAGCGTGAACGGCGAAATCTCCCACGCGACCGACGCAACACAACGCCGGCCGCAACAAACGGAACGGATCGATCGGACGCCAACAGCCGAGGCCACCGGCAACTCACTCGTGGATTTCGCACGAAACCGCGCAGAATCTCCCGTGACCGGCCGTGGCAACCCCCTTTCCTCCTAGCTGCCTTTTAAGTTTGAACCAGTTTCCCCAGCCGGCCGGATCGTGTTCTAGTACGTCCTCGCTCGTGGCGCGCGCGGGCGGCTTTCGTTTGTCCGGCAGTGGAAAACGACGGCGGAGAAACTGAGAGAAAAGCCAGGTATTACACGACGGCGGAAGGTATAGTACCAGTACGGTACGAGAAAGCGACCGATAGCCGGCATTACCGCATTGGGTGCGTGCGACGGCGACTGATAGGTTCGGTCGAGGCAACACCGATGGATGCAGTGAGTGGTGGTGCACGAGTGAGTGGGAGATGCGTCGATCCAGCACCACATGCTCGCTGGTCTGGTCTGGTCTGGTCTGGTCCACTGCGGCCGGCCCGGCGTTACCCGATCGATCGCAACCTTTTTCCCGTCGATCCGGCCGTGCACTGAACCTGGCCGGGCCGTGGTGGATGCGGATCGGATGCGTTCTCGCATTTGGCCTCGATCCGGGACGGACACTCTGTGTGGAACGACGCCGTTGCGTGGCGATGGATGGCAATGCTTTACCACGGGCGACACGGACAGAGTGACAGACTCGATATGTCCGTGCCTCAGTGTGGATCCAGGCATCCGATCAGCTAGCGCTACCTTTGCTTGATTCCTTCGCCATCACTTTAGTAAACCTCTCTTTGTTTAGTACTCCTGCTATAGTATATACCAAAAGATCTAGCAAGCTGTTCGGAGATCCATCTCACAAGCCATGCTTTGACGCACCGTGCTCACTGTTCACTGATCCATCTGCAGAAAGCGTCGATTGCAAGGAGACGTACGACGAAGCCGGCGGGACCACGGCCGCCGTGGGCTGACCGATCCGGCATCCCGGCGTGGTCCGGCCGGTGCTCCGGCCTCGGGGCAGGCACACGCAGCTTCTTCGCAGTTCGGCCAATCAGCCTTGGCGAAAAGGAGATCGAGGGAGAGCATTCCATCAGATGGACGACCCTTCACTGTGAGCTGGTGGCGCTGGCACCATCGCCCACGTCCATGCCAACAGCACACGTGGGTCACACGAACGAGCTGGGTGAGTGTGAGTGCCGCCCCCACTGCCCCTCGAGGGCTTGTCCAACGCACCACGGTGGCGTACTGCCCCAACCTCCACCTAAGGGCGTCCGTAATGGTAATAGATAGTCTTGAAATTACGTAGTTGGGTGATGTGGAGGTAGAGGCAATGATAAAGACTATTTTATATTATTGGACCCACATGCTCTTCTCACACGTTTCTTTTCTTACGTGAAATAGTCCTATTTATTTTGACGTGTGGCTAGTGACTACTCTCTCTCCTACTTTTTCTTGCCACGTCACTCCTAGATAGCCAAATAGCTAACCATTGGAGGCGGCCTAAGCCTTCGGACTCCATGTCATCTCTAGTTGTAGCCTCGCGGTGTACGAGCTTCTTGCAGAGGAGGTGGTAGTTTGATCCGACAAAAGCTAGAGCTACAACTGAAGAGCGCGTTGGGAAAAGAAAAAAGATGCTTTGGGAGCAGAGAGAAAGCACGAAGGGCGATGCATGGCTGCTGCATGCACTGCTAAGGGCACGACCAACAACGAGCAGGTCGGTCTATTAGCCTCACAAAAAATCGGGTTCCACGCCGATAAGGCTACTGTGGCTCTACAACGCGAGGGCGGTAAGAGTGTTCTCACATTTCGAGCCATGATATTCTCTCTCTTCATCATGCATCAGCTTTTCAGTTGTCCCATCGAAGCAGCGGCAAGCGAAGCCCCCAACGCGCGGCGTAGCTACTTGCCTCGGCTTTTTGTCGGGTGTGGCAATGGTCTCTTCGCAAGCCGCCTTGCGCCTCTGCGAGACTACCACTTTATTGATTCGACAGGTTTGTGCGCAGCGTGGCGGTTGAGGCAAAGACGCCACCATGAAGCGTTGGGGAAGGCCTAAAAGTTCAGACACAAAGGCTGCTGTTGCATGGCTTGAGATGGAGAATGGGCATGGCCGGTGTTTGCTTGCCTGCGTGTACCTGCCAATTTGCTGGGGCAGCACGGTGCTTGTAGGTTGTAGCCACCGTTGGCCGTGCCCTCCACCCTCTTCTTCTTCTTCTACAGCACAACACGGCTTTTCCATCGCATCCATCCATCCTCATTCCCTGTTGCCTGATGGAATCAGTGGATGGCCGGCAGGATCGCGGAAACACGCCCGAGCTTGTCGAGTATTGCGGACTACCTTTCGGATTATCTTAGCATTCTGCTCAACCTTTTTTTAAAAAGACTGGCTTTTGTCATGTAACGTGCGGTACGGATCGTGGTTGAAAATTGTTGGGGAGGACTACTGAGGACAGATGACATGATGAGATCGATGTGGCCGTTCAGTTACATGATGATTTTTTTTTTTTTTAGAAAAAAAGCGGCGTCTTTATAATGCAAATGATGGAAAACAGTGTACATTTATATCTCTATAAATAGATATATTATAAAAAATAATATAGTTCATACATAAACTAATCTAATGCATGGTTACACAGAATAAATATAACTGCACTTTTTTTTACAAGGGGAGGAGATAGAGTTTTTACAGTGTGTATAGATGGGTATTTAGAAAATGGTTAAATTTGTACACACCACTCTTAATATTTTATATATTTCTTCCGTTCTAAATTATAGGTGGCTTTGACTACAAATGACCAACAAAGTTAAAACGACTCATAATTTAGAACAGAATGGAGTATATCAGCAGATTTGAGACTGCGCTACGGCACAAGTTGTTGTCCTATAGTGGACAAAATGGGTAAAGCATCAGCCATCGTAGAGAAAAAGAACTGACCAAACTTTCTCGAGTTTTAATTAAAACCATAGATAGAGGACAAGGACAATGATCACTAACCTAGCCAAGTGGTTGAGATGCGTACCCCTGAACCCTTATGGCAAAGGCCGTATATCTTGATATGCAAATTAATTAATTAGAACCATTGATTCTTTTTTTGTTGTTCCAAAAGGACTAGCACAAAATTGGTATTAGGTTTTAAAACCTCTTATTAGTTAGGAGACATGAACGACTATATATATGATGAAACTTCTATAGTGCGTCTTATGCAACCATTAGTGCCCCTAAAACTTTGCTGAAAAAGGCCGTAGATTCTTGCGCTAAAACTGCAAAGAACCTACATGATTATTATGATTAATCACGGGACAAGACACGAGCCCACCCATCATCTCCGGTCGTAAAGGAGAACCAAATGGACTTGCTTTAGCACCTCTACAAAACACAAGGTTGTCGTCGCAAAACCGCCTAACAAATCAAGTAGAAAACCCCACCCCCTTTATCACCTTCCCCACTCTCAATTAGTAGCTTCATTCATTCATCACCCACCCCTCCCTCCAAGAAAGAAAGAAGCTAAGGAGAGGATCCATGGAGAAGTGCAGGTCCGTGCCGCACGAGCACTCGTCGGCGTACTACGGGTGCGGCGGCGGGTACGACTACGAGGACGTCGGCGGCGGGCCCGGGCAGGCCGGCAAGTCGTACAGCTTCAACGGGCCGAGCGGCCGCGACGACCCGGAGGCGAAGCGGCGGCGCCGGGTGGCGGCGTACAACGTGTTCGCCACGCAGGGACGGATCAAGACCACCGTCCGCAGCAGCGTCAAGTGGCTCAAGTCCAAGTTCTCCGACATCCGCTACGGTGGCCTCTGAACTCCCTGCATGCAATCCATCCTACTCCTACTCCTACACCCCATCCGCATATATATACATGATATATATATGTATGATGCTCATATGGAATTATGCACCACAAGTAATATGTGTGCTAGCAACGTCAACGGCCAAGCTAAATAGCTGCTGCATATATGGATGGAGGCACTACTGTGTACATGCCATGTTTATAGGCATGTGTGCGTGTATGAACTCTGTGTGTGATCTCAAGTCACTGTGTGCTTGCTTTCCAGATCAGCCTTGTGTCTTCTTTTTGCTTTTGCTCTGTCATGGAAAGAAACGGTGGTTGTACTCTGTTTGAATCTGCAAATCAAGTTGTATATCATCACCTTGCTTTGTTGTTCTGGTTTGCTTTTCAGTTTCTGCAGCTGTTTGTGTTTCGTGTTCTGGAAGTGGGCGATTTCAGTTTCAGTGGTTGAAATTCGACCTTGCTGGTCTGAATTCGGATGGTTTATTTCTCTCGTAAAGGCGAAAGCCCAAATATCTCTTTTGATCATTGAAAAGGTGCTTTTGAGCACAAACGACGCAGTCCATTGGCAGCAAAGATGGATCAACCAGCCAGCTGGATCTAAATGAATAATAAAACTAATAATTGTTATTATTATTTTTTTTGAAGAGATTATTATTATTGGTACATGTAATGATATGAGGCATCGCTCTCCACAATTTAGAGAAAATGATCATCGTTGTCGTCGCCCAAGTGGCGGGAGGTGTTTGTCGTCGGCACCTGCTTCTGATTTTGCGCTACCATCTGATTCTGAACCAGGCTCGCGTCCTGAACGACCAGGTTAGCTGAAAACCGTTTCACAACTGTGCTGGACGAGGCGCTGACGATGGTTTTCTCTGATGAGGTGACGTGAGCGCTTGTGTTAATTACAGGTTCTTGGCCTGAGTTCGCCATGTCAGTCAATTCATCATCACTCCATTCATCATCAGTCAGTTCAGCATCTTTCAGAGCCTGGACACGTGTGGAGGAGCAACAGAGCCCCCAAAGATAGAACAGGCAGTCAGGATAACAGTAGCAGAAGCAGGGATCATTCGTTTGTTCCTGCAAGAGTTTAGTTTCATAGTATATGTAGTGATAAAAAGAGAAAAATGGACCCAAAAATGCTGGATTTACCTACCTGGGACCAATCCTGGCCTGGACGCAAGGAAATAACGCCCAAATGCCGCCTGGGCCTCGGCCTGCACGCAACATCACAGAGCACTCGTCAGCCAACGAACAGGCAACGTGCCTGGGTGCTTCTCGGTTCTCACTTGCTCGCGTCGACCCCCTCCTCCACCTTGTACACGACGACGGGGATCGGCGAGGTGTCGCACGGCAGCGGCGGCGTGCTGAAGAACTGCAGCAGCGGCAGTTGTCAGCAGGGAGCGAGCAACAAGAGCCGGAGCGAGCCAAGAAACAAGTAAGCAGGCGACTGACGCACGCTGCTCTGCAGGGCCTGTCCGGCGGTGCCACGCGCGGCCGGGTCGAGCGCGAGGAGCGTGGCGAGCAGGCCGATCGTCGACGGCGGCAGGTCGCGGAACCGCTCCGCCGTCGTGGACTTGTACGTCTCGGCGGGCTTGAGCGACGGCGACAGCTCCATCTTCCGCCAGTAGTCGTCCGGCGGCGACCCGAACAGCGAGAAGATCTTCAGCAGCTGATCCTTCTGAACGGACCAAACAAAGCTCATCACAATTTCTCAAGAATTCTGCAGGGACAAGAGGAGCTCAGCTCACTTCGCCACTGCCGGCCACGAGAGTCTTGGCGAAGAACATCTCAGCGAGGATGCAGCCGGCGCTCCACAGGTCGACGCCGACGCCGTAGCTGGTGGAGCCCAGTAGCAGCTCTGGAGGACGGTGCCAGAGCGAGACGACGCGGCTGGGGTGTGGCTGCCGGCTGCCGGCTCCGTAGTCGCTCGCGAGGCCGAAGTCGCCGATCTTGAGCACGCCGTGGCGGTCGATGAGCATGTTGGAGGGCTTGATGTCCAGGTGCAGGATGCCGCGCTCGTGGCAGTGATGCAGCCCCTCGAGCAGCTGCTGCATGTACCCCTTGATCTGAAACCGAGCGAGCATTGACAACCATCAAACGAAGAGGTTTCAAATGTGCTAGAATTTCAAAAAAAGCAAGAGTAATATTGACATTCAAGAAGCTTAGCTTATTAGATTACTTGTGGTCTGTGTGCATATTTCAGGTGCAAGTTCTACTTCTACAGCAGTGTCCTATACTAAAAAGCGACTGTAAATTTCATGAAATTCAGGCATTGGGCGTTTCACCATTCAGTATACCTGCATCTCCGTGAGGCACTGACGGGAGCGGAAGACGACCCTGCCGAGGTCGTCGTCCATGAAATCGAAGACGAGGTAGATTCTGCGGCGGGAGGTGGCGACGCCCTCCAGCCTCATCACGTTGGGGTGGTCCAGCCGTTTCTGGAACTCAATCTCCCTCTCCATGAACCGCACGCTCTCCGAGTCCGACGCGTTGAACCGCACCTTCTTGAGCGCCACGATCCGCCCCGTGCCGCGCTCACGCGCCTTGTACACCGTGCTGTGCGAGCCCTGCCCGACCTTCTCCATCTTCTCGTAGGCTTCCACGACTCTCTTGTGCACGATGCCCTGCAGGGTCTCGCTGGGCACGTTGTTCAGGAGCCACCTCGGCCACCCGTCTTCCACCACCAGCTCGTCCTTACGCCGCGGCGGCACCGGCGGCGACGCTGACGCGGCGTCGGCGTCGGCGTCTGGCGTCTTCCCTGTATAACAACGTGCCCCTGTCTGATTGGTAGAACTGTTTTGGGAGGATGTTTCTTCAGTGCTGCTGCCACCACACCATTCCGCTCGGGGCGCCAGCACGCACATCACCGCCACCAGCGCCGCCGCCGCCGCCGCCGTCGCCATCCGCATCGCCATCTCTCTTGTATGGAGTGTGGACAGAGCGGGGCATGGCCTGCACGAGCACGAGCACGAGCACGAGCGTCGTCGGACAACATAAGGACGGAAACGCGTTAGCAGACAAGGTAAGGACGGAAACGCGGTAGCGCGGCAGCGATCAAAGCCACGCCCTGCCTCGCGTCGTGAGCAGCACAGCCAAGAAGACAGAAATACAGCGCGAAGAGGCCGAGGGCTGCTGGCAATGTCGCTGCTGCTCGAAGATGGGCGACTTCTCGAGAGCGCCGCCAGCCGGAGTGCAGGCTGCAGATGTATTCGGAAAGCTTGATGGCCAGCGGTGGGCCGGTGGCGGAGGAAGAAAAAAAAAATTAAGGTAGGGCGACGTTGAGTCGTCCATAACATATACGGAGTATAGTGGAGTAATATCTCTCAAAATGGTTCAACATAGTGATAATCAACCATAAAGTACTAGCACTTAGGACATAAATAATTATAGAAAATATAAGCAAAGTCAAGTAACCATCAACTTCAATCTCCACTTCAACTTAATTGTAATCTTGTCATATCATTTTCCATTCCCTCTTCAACTGCAGCACCGGCGTGTTCAAATTCATAGTCAAAGCCATCTTCCATATTCTGTTTTTAATTGCTTGTACATCAAATCAAAATGACAAAATCAATCAAACCAAATTATTTGTCATAGTAAAATGGAAATCACTTGACAGTAGAAGTTTGAGTAACAAATAAAATCTTCATCGGTATTTGTCATTGTGTGATGAAATATTGTTACCAGTTTGATGGAGTTCGGTCTGATGAACCTGCCAATGTTCAACTCTTGTCGCCGTTCGCCGCTCCCGCTCGCAGGCTTGCTGCAGCGCGCAGCGGCGCATCAAATGGAGGATTCTTCGTCGCAGCAGCAGACTCATCTTCCTCATCAGAACAAGCAACAACAGACCTTCAAACTTCCATCCATGGCTGCCAGATCAGCTTGGGCCGCCTTGGGGTAGGGATTTGCGGTGGAGCCAAGGTAGGACGGTGAGCGCATCTCACTATTGAAACTTCGGTGACCCACTATTCGAGGATTTGGCCAAGTTAGGGCAAGGGGCTTTGTCGCCGACTTTGAGGTTATCGACTACTCCTTTGCTAGCATTTTGGTAAGCGGCTTCGCCACTTACTTACTTCGAACTTGACACACTAATCAACCTAATTTTTTTGGCAAAGGACCTTGCCACCGATTTCCACATCACCTATAACCTTTATAAACATATCGGTGAACAAGATTTTTAGCTTCATCGACAATGTATTCACCAACATCTTTGACTTTGACTTCGACATCATTAGACACCTTGATCAACATTTCAGCAAGGGGCTCTGCCGTTAACTTCATCGTAATCGAGATCTCCTTCACCATCAATTGGAGTGGAGGGTCTCCATTTAAGACATTTACGACATTAGCCATGCCTACACCATCTACTTCAAACACGCGAAAGAATTTCTCACAATCATGAGCCAAGATGGGCTGGTGAGAAGTGCATTAGGCAATCCATCCACCGGAAGACAACACATTGGACAAGTAATCTTCTTGAAGGCAAAATCCCTGGCTGGCGCTCATGAGTGAAAGCTTAAAGATGGAGTCATAGAGGTCTCAACAAAGACTAGCTAAAGATAAAATCGTTATAAAATATCTTTGTGTAGACCAGAGTTGTGTCACAAGTGCTTTACTTGTAATTGGATCCTACATAGTTGTATTAAGTTATTGGGTCTTGTGCTTTTGATAAATAAACAAATAGCTATAGGGGTCTATTTTTTTAGAATTACATAGTACAACATAGATGCCAACAACATGCATGAACGCTTGGCCCTATGAACATATGTATACAAACCCTACCCCTATGAGTACTTCTGAAGGACTGGGCCGATAGATCTTGCGATTCACAAAGTCACCTCAAGTAGCAGATCTTGATATTCATGAAGTCAACACAGACGCCTCGCTGTCAATGGGGACATCACCTATCATTA
Source organism: Hyparrhenia diplandra (assembly GCA_015847255.1). NCBI lineage: Eukaryota > Viridiplantae > Streptophyta > Magnoliopsida > Poales > Poaceae > Hyparrhenia > Hyparrhenia diplandra. The sequence goes on along the minus strand of JADLZK010010494.1, from coordinate 24,326 downwards.
AAACATAGCACCGTCAAATCCTAGAATAAATCCAGAAAAATACGAGCACCCATGACAAGGAACCCAACCAACGTATCCACGATTAATTCACACTAAGGGGATACTATATGTTAGGGACCCTATTAGTGTTTTACAAACTCAATTACATAGCTTGGGGCTTGTAAGATAACATTTTAGAGCCCATTTGTTGCCCCTAGAGTTTCTTATGTAAAATACAATCCCATAAAGAGAAACAATGAAAACTTCCCTCCACCTCCCCTATAAGAGGAGAGGGAGAGGTGGAGTGAGAGTGTTGCCTCTTACTTATCTCTATACCTTTGATTGTTGTTGGGGCAAATTACTCAAAAATCAGAAAGTATTTATAGAGGGCGATATATACACGGGCTATGGCCAAAGCACGCAAATAAGTGACATAGTTGGCGCCAAGATGTGAGTGAGGATTATGGGCGGTCAAAGGGGGCAACTGACAGTGGATTTTCCCAAATGATTCGTCATTTCTAGGACCCATAAGCAACTAGTATTGCGTGGTCTCTTCCTTGCATCGTCCGGCAAAGACGAAAGTGATTCGTGAGAGATTAGTAATCCGCGTCTGCGTAACGTGATTCATGATATGGATTCTGTTGGTTTATTTCTCCCGCAAAGACGAAAGTCTTTTAGTCTTTGGCAAAGGTGCTTTTGAGCGCAAATGACGCAGACTATTGGCTACACCTAGCAAAGATGAATCAACCAAAAACTAAATGAATAATAAAACTAATGATTCTTCTTTTCCAAAGAAATAATTATTGGTACATGTAATGACACATGAGGCATCGGTCTCCACAATTCAGAGGATGCTCAAGCTCAACAACATAAGAACAGTCATGCGGCTTACAGGTGATCCACAAGAACGTACTGCTGGGAAGGAGGGAACTCATCCGATCCACGCAACGCCGCAGCGGCCGCCTCGAAGTCCGACACGAAGGCAGCCGACCTATTCTCCGGGCCACCAACGGTCATGGCGCCACCACCGCTACCACCGCCGAACGGCGACTCGCGTTCCTCCTCCTCCTCGCCGCCGTCGTCGTATTTCGGAGCCAGAATCGGCTTGTGGTCATCGTCGTCGTCGTTGCCCGAGTGGTGGTGGGAGGCGTTTGCCGTCGGCAGCGGCTTCTCATCTTGCGCTACCATCTGATCCTGAATCAGGCTCGCGTCCTGAACGACGACAGAGCTAGACGAAAACCGTTTCGCGGCTGTGCTGGATGAGGCGCTGACGATGTTTTTCTCTAATGAACCGTGAGCACGGGGGTAAGAAGCATTAGCAGCGGCTGATTCTTGGCCTGGATTTCCTCTGTCGATTACTGGTTCTTGGCCCGTCTTCGGCGAGTCAATTAATTCATTATCTTTATCCTGATTATTGACACGTGTGGAGCAACAGAGCAGGCGGTCAGGATAACAATGGTAGAAGCAGGATCCATCGATCATTCATTTGTTTTTTTCGAGAGTTTGGGCCTAAAAATGCTGGATTTACCTGAAACGGATTCACTGGGACACCTGGGTTTTCCCGGATGATAATGTCCATCGGCCGCCTCGTCCTGAGCCGCGCCTGTTTGTCATCAGGAGGAGGAGGAGACCCTGTGTTGATCTCCGACTGCACCTCCTCCGCGGCTTTCTGCTTGCCGTCCTTCCGCCTCTGCGAGCGCTGTTTCCTCGGCCTGCACGCAACCCAGAGCACCCGTCAGCCAACGTTCTGTGCAACGTGCCTGCCTGAAGCTTCTCCTCGTCAACGGTTCTCACTTCCTCGCGTCGGCCCTCCTCCTCCTCCCTTGCTGTACACAACGGGGAGCCCCGAGAGGTCGCACGGCAGCGGCGGCGTGCTGAAGAACTGCAACAGCAGTGGCGAAAGCCATTGTCAGCAGGGAAGGAACAGAGCAACAAGAACTGGCCGGAGCGGCCGGGCCAACAAGTAATGAGGGGACGCACGCTGCTCTGCAGGGCCTGCCCGGCGGTGCCGCGCGCGGCCGGGTCGAGCGCGAGGAGCGTGGCGAGCAGGCCCAGCGACGACGGCGGCAGGTCGCGGAACCGCTCGGCCGTCGTGGCCTTGTACGGCTTGGGAGGCTTGAACGACGGCGACAGCTTCATCTTCCGCCAGTAGTCGTCCGGCGGCGACCCACACAGCCTGAAGATCTTGAGCAGCTGATCCACCTGAAATAAAGCACCAAACAAATTAAACCAGGGGAGCTCTTTGTCGTCCCATCACAATTTCTCAACAGGACGACGACGACGACGACGATGAGAACGAGCTCAGCTCAGCGCAGCTCACCTCGCCACTGCCGGGCATGAGGGGCTTGCCGAAGAACATCTCGGCAAGGAGGCAGCCGGCGCTCCACAGGTCGATGCCGACGCCGTAGCTGGTGGAGCCCAGCAGCAGCTCGGGCGCGCGATACCAGAGAGTGACGACGCGGCTGGTGAGCGGCTGCCGGCGTCCGGCGCCGTAGTAGTTGGCGAGGCCGAAGTCGCCGATCTTGAGCACGCCGTGGCGGTCGATCAGCAGGTTGGAGCCCTTGATGTCCCGGTGCAGGATGCCGCGCTCGTGGCAGTGCTGCAGCCCCGACAGCAGCTGCTGCATGTAGCACTTGATCTGCAACCGACCATGCATGCATTGACAACCATGAGAAAGCGTTCAAGAAAAGAGGTTTCAGATGCGGTAGAATTTCAACCCCACAAAATTGAAATTCAAGAAGCTTAGATTACTTCTGGTCTGTGCACATTTTCAGCTGTACTGGACTAGTTCTACAGCAATGTTTATACTTTATAGAAAAAAAAAAGTGATACTAAAATTCATGAAATTCAGGCCTTGGCGTTTCACTGTTTAGGAAGCAGGGTTCTCTGCTTCCATTGGCAGAATTGACAGAAAATTGCCATTGCCACTCGTAATGACCGCGTCAGATAAAGAACAATGACATGAACGAGCAAGATCAGTTGCCTGCGAAATTTGCTATGATTTTTATTTGTAGCTTGAGCAGCAGAGCAGGACCCTGAATTGACCAGTTCACATGTGCTAACAATATGCCAGACACAATCACTATCAGTGACACAAGGTGGCCAACATGGCCATTGGCCGGCCGGTCAGATGGACGGAGGATGGGTCCAAAAGGGGAGAGACAAACGAGCACCGGCACGTCAGAGCAAGAGCCAGAAACAGGCGGCGTATCCAAGGCGAGAGAGACGAGTGAGTTTGTGTTCTGACGAGGACGGCCGCCATGGCCAGGCGTTGGACGATACCTGCGGCTCGGTGAGGCGGTGGCCGGAGCGGAGGACGAGCCTGCCGAGGTCGGAGTACATGAAGTCGAAGACGAGGTAGATGCTGCGGTGCATCCGGGAGGTGGCGATGCCTTCCAGCTTCATCACGTTGGGGTGGTCCAGGCGCTGCAGGAACCGGATCTCCCTCGCCATGAAGCGCACGCTCTCCGACTCGGAGGTGTCGAAGCGCACCTTCTTGAGCGCCACGATCCGCCCCGTGCCGCGCTCCCGCGCCTTGTACACGTTGCTGTACGTGCCCTGCCCGACCTTGTCGATCTTGTCGTACGCGTCCGCGCTCTTGGGCACGATCCCCTGCAGCGCCTCCCGGGGCACGTTGTCCAGCAGCCACGTCGGCCACCCGTCCACCAGCTCGTCGTCACGCCGCGGCGGCAGCGGTGGCAGCGGGGTCGCCGGCGTTGCGGACGACGACGCCACCGCCTGCTGTGCGTCGGCGTCTGGCGTCTTCCTCGCTGAGACGGAGGCGCTTCGGCGGGCGTGTTCTTTGGCGGTGGGCGGAGCCGGGCGCGCGCTCGGCGGCGGCGGCGGTGGTCGGGAGCGGGTCGGAGAGGCGGGAGACGCTGGAGCCGGGGCGGTAGGAGTTGTCGCGCTTCAGGCGGTCCACGCCGCGGCCGTCGCTGCGGGCGGGCGAGCCCCGCGAGGGGCTTCCCCTGCGCGCACCCCATGTCGCCGGCGTCTGCGCTGTTGCCGCGCCGGCGCCGGCGCCGGCCCAAGAAGAGGTGGAGCTTGAGGATGGACGCGGAGGGAGGCATCAACGAGGCGGGAACGGGCCCCGCAGGTTGCACCAGGCTTTTAACGCTCGCTCTCGCCGCCCACTAGAATAATAGTATTACCAGCGGCCGGCCGGCGCCGGCCGGCTCGATCAGATCAGCTCGCGAGCGCCGCGCGGCGGCAGAGCGTAGCGGACGTCGACGTCGCTGCCTACACCAGCAGCCGTGTATGTACTTGCCTGCGTGCAGTGCCGCTGTCGTGTCGTGGCAACTGGCAAGGTCAGTGCAAATGTAACAACCCGGCCGGTGCTTCTTGGCCAGCTCGCAAAAGGGCGGAGGCGCGGAGGCCATATGGCGGCGCCGTGCAGGCCACACGCCAGGGCTGGGCTCGGCGTCGCATCAGCCTCGCGGCGTTCTCGAGGCTTGACGACGGGGTCCTGCCGTCATAGGATAGAAACTGCAGTGCCACAGGACGAGTCATTTTGCCCATTTGCCACAGCTCATTTTGCTACCGGACGTTCCAGAAAACTGGACTGCCATAAGGGGCAAAAGAACAGAAAGGGGAACATTGGCAGATGCTGGTGGAATTTGCGTTAGGCTTCAACTTCTGGAAGGAACAGCAGCAATGGCTGTCTCGTGGCTGTGCTGCATGTTTGGAAAGACGAGGTGCCGTCGCTGGGAAAACATCGTGAATTACGTCAAAGAATGATATGGTTTATATAAAATAGTATGCGACTTTACCTGGACAGGCTGTTCAGGTCGATGATAGAGAGTTGAGCTCCATTCAAAATCTTTTCCTTGTTTCCAAGCGATGAACAAGGCATCGGTTACATTTTTATGATCACCATTGCACTCTTATGAATCGTTATAGGGCCGACAGTCACCTCATCGACTCATCGTACGTACCATTGAAGGGGGAGAAATCCAAGACAATAGGAGTAATATGGTACCGCCATGTCGTCACCTCTAGTGAAAATCGTCACCTCTAGTGAAAATTTGATAGATTACAAAACCATCCGCAGATGAAACTATGAAGATAGCGTGTGCCTAGGGGGTAATCCAATTTCACGTCAGGATCCTGTAGGGATAACCAAATTATCTTTTGCCAAAAATCCCAGAAGAATACTATCACCTTCCTCTTCCGCAAGCACCACCATGTATGCCTGACAGGTCAAGCGCCAGAACTCCAGCGACTCTGTCCCTTCAAGGTTACCTCAAGCAGAACGATGCCTCCGCCGACACAGTGGCATTTCAAAATCCAATTTCTTTACGTAAGGAACCAATGTTAGGGATTATTCCACTCCCAGAGTTTTTAATGATGGCATCACCTACAAAATCCTTCAGCAGGGATGATGGGTCCTTTGACCCGCCAAAACGCAAGAATTTGTCCCTGATGGCACTGCCTGCACTGCGGGATAATGGGTCTTCTTGGCATACTTCTTGCCATATAGTTGTGGCAAAACATCTAGCGTAGAGATAGCTATAGTAGCCTGCAATAGTGTAATATAATTGATGTAGATATATGTCTATGAGTGAAGAATGATGCAATTCACCGACTAGAGGACAACTAAAATGCTTACCAGCACCATAGGTTATGAGATGAGTAAATCGAGCATGCCAGTGGGTGCCTTCTGCGTATTTCCAACTTGTATGCTTTCTTTTCAAATCGGCGACAGTGGAAATCGTGTCCATAGGTTTAGATGCTTGCTCCCCAAATAAGGTTAGGTCCATTATAGAGTACAATATCTAGGAAGCAGAGCACAACAGCACTAGGTGAATCAAGAAATATGATGACAACAAGAGTTCCTGCTTCCTAGTGGTGTAAGAACTAGAAAGAAAACACACCTGCCTCTGGAGCTCAGTAGCAGGAAACATATTCCGAGAAGCATTTAGTGCCTTTACCAGCTTTTCTGGTATTGCATCTCCAGTTGTTTCATCTAGAGCAAATGTCTTCAAGACACGATAGTCCCAGGCATAATATCTGTAATATGACACAACTCAACTCAAGTGGGTTGCCAATAAATAGATCTTATTTGGATAAGCCAAAATAAGATGTGCTACGAAATAAACTGTTGTCTTAAGTAAAAACTAAACACTCATACATACTCAAAAAGGTTTGAGGGGGTTTCAGCCACATCAAGAGCAACCCTAGTACCAGAGAAATGCTGATATTCCTGCAAATATATTATACTATCAGATAACTATAGTAAAGGTAATAGCAGAACTAATATATTAACAAGAACAAGCAAAATACCGTTCTTGACAGCAGAGAATGAAGGGCATGCCCAAACTCATGAAAAAGAGTTTCAACATCCCCATGGTTAAGCCTTGCAGTTATTCCACAAGCACGTGAGAAGTTGCATACTAAGGCAATGATCTGAAAAGTGAGCATGGAGACCATAGGTTAAAAGACCAAATGAAGCAACTGCGTTAAACTGTACTAGAAAAAAAAAAACTGTACTAGAGCAATACTCTATGATATATCTATCTTTTCTGATTTTTTACTTTATTTAATGTCCTTCAATATAATGTATGAGCATAATGTTATGCAGATGGAGTCATAACCTGTAAAAGTTGATCCACGTAAGGTACATATCCTAGGAGTTTACTGAACTTCAGATGTTTAGGCTTATAAGCTGTGTAAATTGTAAAATAACTACCAAGCAAACTATGGATGCTTTTAGCTACAATTTTCTTTTTATGGAAAGCCTTGATCTTGATAGAAGAACTTTGCAAATTGTCCAGCAACATGGAATAATAATGAACAAGAGAATACATACCGGCAGTTGGTAGTTTGAGTCTGATAATCTCCGGCCCCCTTGGACAGAAAAATGAGCACATCCTGGATGTTTACCCTTTCTGGAGTAGAGGTCAAGATACATGAATCCTAAATCACCCTGTTCATGAGATATCATAACCTTTAGTTACTTTTGGCCCAGTAAAACATAAGAATAGGTAAGAAAAGTAGGTAGGACACTTGTCCAAGTACTAGTAAAGGTGATCCTTGATTAGATTTGGCCCAGTAAAGGCATCACTACGAACAACAAGAACTGAGAAACAAAACATATAATATACTAGATAATGATCTCCATCATCATCAGCATAGCACAGTGTAAACCAACACGGCCAAGCACTCTGATTTTTAACCATGAGTTGGGAACCATCTACTTAGCCAAGATGAACACAAATGGAGCAAGACACATTGGGATGGTCATTCAAGCGACAGAGTAGGTGTTTGAGCCTTAATATACGATTTGTCATTTCGGTTTTGATAATGAAAAGCAGAAAACCACGGTGATGACAGTAACATCTGCATATTCCCAATCCAAGAACTGCAGCTGGAAATTACAGATTTTATATTATAAATCAGTTGGGCACATACACAAATAACCAAAGCAGAGAAGCGCGAAGTTTTTATTCTAAATTTGTTGTATAATTATCATTAAAAAGCACACTTGACACGGTTGTACCTCATCAGGATGATGGAGACAGAGCTTTATCACATCTGGATGCCATGACTCCCCATCCCTCATAGGAATTTGATGAAATGTTGCACCAAATAATGATTCAACCATAACATTTAGCCCTTTTTAGGCACTGTGACAAGGGAAAGTATTTTGCAATTACCTGATAGATACCAAAGAAAGGGGGTCAATAACTTACCCAACAAAAGGGTAAGGACTATAATCTACAGGCATGCATGCAGTATATGTCAAACCAGAGTTTAACATTAGCTTTAGGTACAGTTATTTCATCTCAGAGATGCTTCTCAGTTTAGCACATACTGAAGCGTCCCAGGTCATATACAGATGCTTTCATCATTCCAATGAAGTAATCCTCGTCCCAGGGTTCTAGATTGGCGCTCTTTTCATTACACGTTCTTCTCTTGAAATCCTGTATGATCTTGAATTCCTGCATAAGAGATGTTATCAAAAGAGAGATGGTCATAGAATCTAATGATGCATTTCAAGTTTTCAACAGACAGAACACCGCAATGCATATTGCCAAAATATGTCAATATTAATTTAATTCAAACCTCTTCAGCTTTATGCTTAACAATGTTGCTCAAATCTTCAAGAAATGACATAACCACATCGGCTGATGCGGCCATGTTAGGACGAATAGCAAATTCAGCATATGATTTGCATCCCATAATCTGTAAGGCCACGAACAGGGAAAACTATGTTACTCAATTATTTAGAGTAGTTGTGCACCACGAGTTACAGTTAAGATCAAATAAACTCCATAGTACGAAGAAGACACATTACCTTGCAAGTTCATCACGAGCATGTATAAGTTCATTAAGAACGCCAATATTTTCACGAGGTTCAGAGTTCCCAACAATATATACCTGCTTTCTGACCTTTGGAAATTTTAAAATAGTTAGATTTCCACTGGCACTAGATTGATAATAATATGCAACCGTGCTCATTGAATCAATCAAGAGGAGAAGTTAGTGGTAACATATGAAATAAAAGAATTGTCCGATGCTATAGAGACATCTTTATCCAAGTCACAAAATTTGGTTCTATGATACTAGAGATGTTTTGCAAGTGGAAGAAAACTTACTTCCTCATCAGAAATCCATCTTAGTGCTGATGATAGATTTCCTGATTCTGTTACAATCCTTAGGCCTTTTTTGCTTTTCAGTATTCATCTGTTTGCTAGTATTAAAACGGGAAACAGACTTGAAAAAGATGCTGCATAGTCCTTGGAATCCGTGAAGCTGGATATACATCCACAAAACCTGGTTTGTTCATTACATTTTCATGGAACCTGTCACAGCCAAGAAAAAGGTGTACGCTATCACCAAAAGGAAGTATCAATCAACAGTCTCAGCATAAATTCTGAAGCAACTAGTCAGTTCTCTAAAATGAGGCATTACACGGCGAACGGAAAGCAACAGGATCCATGGAGAGATGTAGTCAAACTGTCCATAAAAGTTTCTAGTAAAACAAACAGAGTTCCACTTCACAGTTTAGAGGGCTATTTGGCTGAAAATGGCATTAACTAGTTGCATGCATAATAGGTGCACAATGGAGAAAAAATACTTTGAATTCAACCAACAGCATAATTTTTTAACAGTAAATGAAAAATATCAAAGGCAATCATAAAAAAAAAAAATAAATGCAATAACTCAACACATGTACTCTTTAACCTGAAAATATTCAATGCATGCAACCTAATTGATTTATTAAGAACATCAAAACTACAAAGCATATAGAAAAAAAAAAATCCCAATACCTTTAAGCACTGAAAGAATAAGAATCAACTAGTAGACCATTCCAAACATCTCAGTTATCTTTCATCATTTAGCAGAACTGGCAAACAAGCAAGCAGAAATCTATTTTTCAAGGCACAAGAGACTCTAAGGCTTGTGCAAACATCAGGAATTGGAACACCTTACCAAAAAGCCATGTTGTTAAGTGATGAAATTACTTGCAAATAGATAGCTTGAGAAGATGCAACCAAAAATACAGACTACAAAGCAGTTCAACAGCAAAGATGGTAACGACTATCAACAGAAAGTGTCCAATTAATATACTTTTTGACAGAGATAATACCCAGCTTTTATAGAATGCAAAAGGTAAGTGTCCAATTAATGTACCTACTTTCTACCCAGCTGGGCAATCTCAAGGTTCAGCTGATTGGCATTCTCAAGTTTATCTGCCAAAAAAGGAGAACTATGACTTACTTTAACAGTCAAATGTTGTTAATAGAGAAAAATAAATATAAAGTTCAGTTGAGCAAACCTTCAGGAAGATGGATCCCTCCTTTTTCAAAGTCAATACGCAATGTAGTTGCTGCTCTTCGAGCTTCCTCTGTGAGCAGGGCACTTTCACCCTCAGCTTTTAGTATAGCATTGTACAAAGTAGTGTTTGTATTCAGGTACTGCAGTGAATTGCAAAACGAAATGTTACTATAAATTTGTAAGTAATTTGATTTCATACTTTTTTGTAACTAGCTGAAGGATGGCAAGGTTTCACAGAAGTGTTTCACAACCTATCATAATACTTTTTATGATCGCCGTACTATGCATAGATGTTGATTGTTGAAGGCTTGAAGCTACTATTACAGATAGTAGTCCAAGTCCACATAAAGCAATGTTTGATGTCAAGCTCACCTGAAGATGCTCATAAATCCTCATCGACGCCTTATCTGCCTCCTCCACAAACTCCCTAGCACACAAGTATATCTTCAATTCAAACGAGAAGACACATTGTCACCCAGCAACCAAATTGCATGAGAAGTACAAACTCACCTATCAGGGTGTGTATTCCTGCACAGCTCGGCCGAATCAATGACAGAACAAACCTGACAACAACATCAAGACATAAAAACATCAGCTACGTGCCTACCCGCTGCATCAACTCAAAACAGATCGATTCAAAAGCCACTAGCAGATTACTGTATTGGAAATCTCGTCCATGGTCCGCACTATCTCGGTGGACGACGGCAGCCGCGCGACGCGTGCCACGAGCTCGTCCGACCTGCAAGTTCAAGCAAACTTTCGCTGAGGTTTACCAGCCAATAATTTGATAGGGGCGTGATAGCACTGGACTGGAGAGTGGTGTTCAGGCTTCCCCCCTTACCGCTGGATGGCGTCGTCCACGAAGCGGCGGAACCCCTTCGCCGTGCGCAGCACGTCGAATCCATAGAGCCCCGTCTCCGGCTTCTCCGAGACCGTGGAGAACGCCGCCGCAGCGCCGCGACGGATGGCGGCGGCGCGCGAGAGCATTGCGGCGGGCACTCAGTTGTCAGCTTCGAGGACTACTTTAGGGCTTCCGTGTTGAGTCTCCCTCGAGCAGTCGAGCGTAGTTGATATACCCTCGTGGTTTGCGTCTACTATGCAGCTCGCTCGGCCTCCTTCTCCGCCGCCGCCGCCGCCGCTCGCCAGAGCTCGGGAGCGACAGGAAGTAGGATGGGGAGGCGAGCCGTGGAAGTCACTGCAAAATGGAAAGGTTCGAGGGTGCTTAAGCAAAAGACCCCTTCGCCGTTTCGTTTTGCTCAATCGACGCCGCACATAGTAGATCGAACGGTCACCGATAGCTCCGGTTTGGATTGGCGATTATTCATCGCGATCCAAATTCTGAGCGCATAAACGTAAATAAAGAATAGTTTGAGGACCTTTTACGGAAACGTCCTCCAGTTCCCTAATTCTCTTCGATCTGGGCCGCATAAAGCCGCATCGGACGGCCAAGAAAAAACACCTAACAGGATGACGTATGAAGCACATATACAGGAACGGTAGCAAATAGCAAGAACCTTTTTTTTTTTTTGAGCATTAGCAAATAGCAAGAACCTTGTGCAGACTGCAGAGTCTAATACAAAAACCGTGAAGAAAACCAATGAGAAATTCTAATTCAGATACCCCCACTCTACTGGCTGACCATATCATACACAGCAAAAGAAATTCTGATTCAGATACACCAGTCTACTAGCTCGGCTGGCCACATCAATACACAGCAAAAACAAATGTTGATTGTGTCGGAATACATACAGCCTAGCATCACCATCTCAGAACATTGTAGGTGCAAATCATCTACCGTGGGATAAGTCAAGAGTTGTCCACTGCGGCTAGGGTGCTAGACTTTATGCCAATACAGACCACAAAGCTAGAAACAAGCTCATCAATCCTGGGAAACCGACTGACAGAGTGCGATGACCAGCATTCTTGCCACTACCACTGCCACCACCTGATGGTGAACCTGCAAGAACAAGGAGTTTGTGAGGCCGAATTTGCATTGTCGACTTGCTGTTCAGAAACATAGAGGTTTATTCAAGGTCTCTTCCTGTTTGAGATGAAGTTGCTGTTGACATATGATGCCAGCTAATTCAGTTAAAAAATTCAGTTAAGAGTTTCAAGTTTCATTTAAACAGTCAGATGTACAGTTTTGTTTTGTTTTTTTGTTTTTCTGGTGTGTGGGTCGTGGGTGAGGTGCACTGAACCACTGCTTTGAATTTCAAAGTTAATAGCTGGAACAACTAACCATACTTACTACAAGGATTTAAGCAGGTATGGTGACTAGCATGTAAAAGCAACATCACTAAAATACTAAATCCTGTTAGGCAGGCCCAACAGGTTGTTAATATAGTTCCAATTTGGAACAAACTGTTCATGTGAAGCAGTGTTGGGCCACCATCAATTACGATGAAATTATACTCCTGACATAATGCTTGACTGATCTCTTCAGAGTAGTTGTTTGGTAGCAATCCTATCACCACTATAAATAAGCAGGCCAAAATTCCTACTTTGTAGTGCATTTATTATCTGTTCCGGTGGCTGGTGGCTTCTGCCAATAACTGGTTTTCCAGATGGGTATACTATACACATACTACAGAAGCGATCCAATCTGCAAATGAATGCACTACATTGTTGGCAATAGTAATCCTTAGGACCATGCCTAACCATACAGAACTTTTAAGCATGCTAGCCCAATCGATGTGCTCTCACTTGGTTAGGGGTCAATTAAAATGTGCTTCATCCTTTGCTAAGTAACATAATCTATGGAAAGTTTCTGACTCAATATATATGACTTGAATCAATTTTCCCTAAAATCACATTAGAATTTTAAACTCATGAATTTTTTTATTTGGTAATGGAGGAAGTTCCACTAAGCAAGATATCAGACAACAAAGTGTTGTGACCAAGCAAAGCAACAAGAGTGCTATAGGTTACCTGGAGGAGACTGTGTAGGAGAAAGGCCTGTAAAATCAAGGTAAGGCATTATTAGGAATCAAAACATACACATCAAAATTATTTGAAGAAAAAACTGTGTGCAGCCATTGTAAAATAAAAGTGGAACACCTGGATGGATACAGCACACCTAATACCATTATACCAAAGTGCGAGGAGGTTTCGTTAAGTGGCTTTCAGAGTAGAGTTTCTGAACCCCTATAAAATCTGAGACACAGTACAAAATTCCGAATAAACAAAACCAACGGTCTATTACATCGGATCGTACAGTACACCGACACTACATATTTTCTGAATGGGCTTTGTAAATATTATCCTAGATTTCTACTGCCAAGACTGGGCCGAGGTCATGGTATTTTAATGAGGGACAAGCTGGCACAGAGCTAGATTAAACTAAGCTCATGCTCGTCATGGGTCAGACTGAGGAAACATACGGCTGCTACAATTTTTAATTTTAGTGAGAGCCTTTAATCAACACCGACCATGGATCTCATTTCAACTGTTCGCATCTGCTAGATGTTTCCCTGTAGTTGCCATGTTTGACCTGATGGAGATGGCGACGTACCAGACTTGCCTACGCCACTGGCAACTAACGCGGAGACGCTAGTCACGGGCCCTTTGCACACTTGTCCGGTTTGTATTGCTGGCTTGCTGCTTGCTGCTCTAATCACTAAGCTGATTGATGTCTACTTTGAGCAGATTACTGAGCATGAAAGTTTGATCGCTAAAGATGCTTGCTTTATTACTTACTTTTGCAACTGATCACTATTAATCGGATGCTGAAAAAAAAATCTCGTCTGAAAGATAAAAGGAACAACATTCATTTACAACGGTGAAAAATGTAAGTAGAATTTACCCTTGCAGGCGGCGGTGGTGTCGGCGGCGCCGCAGCGCTTGGAGAGGCCGAGGGCGTCGTCGAGGCTGATGTTGAAGGCCCTGAAGATCTCCGGCGAGGCGTAGAGATCGCACAGGCACTTGAGGTCGTTCTGGATGGCTTGCTTGAGCGGGCCGCAGCAGGTGTCCGGCGGCGTCCCCGTCGTGTTGATGTAGGACGCGCACCCGACCAGATTTGCCGCGCAGCTCGGCGTGCTCGGCGTCTGCGCCGCCGCTCGGGGCGCCAGCACGCCCATCACCGCCACCAACGCCACTGCCGCCGCCGCCGCCATCCGCCATCCGCATCGCCATCTCTCTCTCTCTCTCTCTCTCTGCTGCAGCTGCAGCGCTGCCCCTCTCTTTCTGTGGAGGAGTCGAGGAGAGAGCAGAGGAAGCCAGGAAAGGTGGTGCCTTTTTTTTTACAAGTGCTGAGTGCTGACTCGGTAGGTGTGCTTTTGGAGAGACTGGTCAGATGTGTATTTTTTTGAGAGAAATTTTCAAAGGTGGTGTATCCTACTTTTCATACCATTTTGTATTTTGCGGTAGTATTACATTCATGGTATATGTATTTTGGATTCCTTTTGGCCTTTGAAAGTTGGCAAAGTATAGCCAATCATCCTTTTACAGTGATACCTTTCATCTAACTTTTTGCCTATCACATCATCAACAAAATTTGTCCTAACCAGAGTTCTGTGTGATTTGTTTGTTTTTTCCAGGGTCGACAAAAGCAACACCAAAACTGAGCTATACTATACAAATCGAGTTTTTACTAAAGAAAAACATGATAGGCATTTCAGTATTTGCCACCTAAAATTCGGTTATCTTGTGATAGAGTTTCTGAGCTAAGACGCCGGGTTTTGACCGTTACATCATCATGTAGTCAAGACTCAAGAACAGCTGCATGAAAGAGACAATCATGTTTTTAGCATACAAACTGTACAGCAAACAGTTCCAATGAATGCATCATGCATTGGTAAAAAAAACACAGGATCAATGGCCGGGTCCAGGCAGCTGTTATTGGATCAACGCATAGTCAGTTCAGAACTCTGACCGAGCCTGCCGCCTGCCGCGGGTCCCAAGCGAAGCTGCCACCGTGGACCGTGGACGCGCTGTTCCATCCATGGCAAGAAAGAAAAGTGGCACAGCTGAAGCGGTTGCGCAGAGACGGCACGCAGAGCGTGAATTTCCACGAGAAAACGACGATGATCCTCGTGTAAACATTTGACCGATTCTACACTTTTTACTGAACAATCGTGTGGGAGAGGAAGAAAGCTAGGAGGGGGAAAATTATTGCTACTAAGGTTAAAAAAAAAAAATATTGCTACGGACGGACCTGGTTGGTCACGGGTCAGAAATGGTAGGGCCTAGTCCACCTCAGAATCTCAAATCAACATGACTTAGATGTTGTAATGCTGTTATCCATGGATCAAACAAGCATCTGTGGCCTGTAAGATTGCCAGGGCCGGAAGTGCAATTGTGACTGACCTGACTGACTCTATTCTAGAACTAGAAGGGCCCAGTATCCTCATCAGTCAACTGATACTTCTTCCATTCCCAGCGTTTCCTACCTCGGCGGTTGGCATATGCTTGGTTAATGGTGCTCAAAAAATTGGCTGCTGGATAATCGAGTTTCAAATAAGTAAGGGGCAGAACCACCCTGTCACACTTGTACTTATAAAAACTATGATGGCATGCCAGTCAGATAACTGAAACTATGATATGCCGCCGGTCAGGTAGCATCGTCACATGTATAGAAACTTCCATCACATGTATACTAACTCAAAAGACTTTCAAAAGCAAAGCACAGCTGGAACCCGGAGCAGTAGCAGCGAAATAGGACGTCGTGTCAACCACATCATCACGTAAACACAATAATGGCTCAGCTTCAAGTATAGACACACATATCTATCTAGGTCATAGCAGCAAAATCAGTCATGAAGGTACATGGCTTTACCAGAACGAAATTGTTGACCATGATCCCATGCACGAGCATATAATTATACTGTATCAGCTTCAAACATTAGCTGGTAACAGCAGACAGCGTACCCAATCACCAGATACAGGCTGCCCTACAAATATGAAATATGTGGGGATGCGTTCCTCTCCAACCAGCCGGGTATCCAAGCAACTCTAAAAACAATTCACGATGTTTCAGCCTCCATAGCATCGACCTGACGGCCCAAGTACAGTAGTTCCTCAAGCTCTACTTGTCTAGAAATTAAGTTTGACATGTGTGAAGATACTACAAAAAACTGCCACAAAAATGAACTGCTCCAAAGATAAGGATTAGTTCACAATATTCTGATCTCTGTTAAGCAAACATACTGGCTATGGGATGATCACTGTCCACTACTCATTCTGTCATTCATGTTGCTCATATATTTGCATGTAGGTTTCTGAGAGAGCTACCATTTGAGGAAGAGTCTCAGTAACATGGAGATCCTGCATCTCGTACCTGAGGAGGAGAATATCTAATGATTAAATCGAGGTTACTGAGATTATGAAAACAGTTCTGTTAGGATACTGCTGAGGAACATACCAGGCCTCTTCAGATTTCCGCTGTACAAATACTCTGTAGCATCCCTCGCCTGGTTTACCATCGTGGACAATGTTTGCTATGAGGTCATACTTTGAACGTAGCTTATGATTCTCTTTTCGCTTAGGTAATGGAATGTAGTCCTTCAATTCCAAGTTCTTCACAGGAAAGTTAACTGCCATGTTGAAATTAAAACATATTAGAATGAATTGCCAGGGAGCATGACATCAAATTTAATCAAGCGCAAAAAACTCACCTAGAGTAGGGTTTTTCTCGACAAAGAAGTTGTTTTTGGTAAACCTTCGCATATGAAGGATCAGATACTTCGGCAGTCTAGTGACTCGGTACCTCATTCGGGCAATGGATGGTCGAACAACCTCTGTCACAGTCTCACCATCGAACTTCTTCAGTATGTTAAATAATGGTACCTGAACAGTATTGTAGATTTAGAATACCAATGAACCCAGTCAAAGTGTTAAATAACGGTTCCTCAACAGTATCAGATTTAGAATCCCAATGAACCCAGTCAAAGTGACTACATCAGATTTGTTTCATTAGATTCTTCATATGTTTTGATAAATAATTTATTTGAACTTGTTTCTAAAAAGGTGGTCAAAGCCAGAGAAGTTTGGCTTAGGACAAAGTCAAAGTGACTATAGTGCTAAGCAAATAAGCATTACTCAAGTAAGACTGTAAGAGCAAGCATGGGGTTATAGTGAAGTTAAGTTTGAAGTGCTAAGCCGTAAAATTTGTGTAACAGATATCGTCTTACAGCTGTTCACAGGTGGTCTTATATGTAAGGTGTAAGGAATATTGAAGAAACATCCTCCCAAAATAGTTCTAGCAATCAGACAGGGGAAACAAGTTTCACTGATAACTTGATGCTCAAGCACACTGTGATGTTATTTATTTTATTCTCACATCAATCCCAGAAATCTTAGCAAGCTACATCATCATCATCCTAGAGTCTTAATACAAGCATCAAACCTAAAAATCAACATGAGATCATAACCAGAAAACTACATAGGTGTGCTTGTGGAAGACATACCTGTGGAATGATATTTTTCTCCATGGCATCTTTGAAAAGTGGTGGAGGTGGCAGATCAAGACCGAGCATCAGGAATGGGACCTTAGATGTTTCAGTAACAATTCCATCTGCAGTTCCAACCACTGAACCTGCCTCACCATTCAGCTCATCGCCATCCTCTCTTTTTTCCATTATATGCTTCCTATGAACCTCCTTAACAACTTCAAGCTCTCCCTGCAAGAACAGTCCCAATGTGACCTGATAAGTTGCTGTAATGATATCGATTACACTTTTAATATCCACTTGACCCGAAAGCTAACCTGAAAGCAATCATGTATTATGCTTCTGTTTTTCTTCTTTGAGCTTTTTTAGTTTCGCATGCAATGTGTTTAAGAGCCATGACATAAATTCCACTGGGTCTGACTGTACACCAATCTGAAACCGCTTGTCGCTGGCCTTCATAACTGCTTGCAAAAACTCATGTGGACTAACCTGAACAGAAAATAAAGGGCTGTTGCATTATTGGTTTATTACAGACAAATCTTCATACAAAGGGATAGCATGAAACATGCTGCAAACTTATTTAGCAAACCAACCTGGCCCTTGAAGTTCCTAGCATGCCAAATCTTACGTGTCAATTCCCCAAAACGATGAACCAATGGTGATTTGCTATGCTGATAGTTTTCAGGAATTAGAAAGAAATTTCTCAGAGGCGTAACTCTCATTAATGACTGTATTGTGACATTCACAAAATCAGTCTCCTTGATGTTGTTAAGACCCACCTGCACAGAGCAGTGATTATTTATTTAGATGAGATAAAAAGGCAATAAAGCATTAATAGCAAAATAGCTAATTGCCATGTGTATATTCTTGAGATTAGTATAGTGTGATACTGTGATTCCTATAACAGAATAGTAAAATCCAACAGATCAACTGAAGAAAAACTGCTATAATCAGTTAAGAGGAAAATGTTTGTATGCAAGTCCACAACATATTCAGGCTTCACATACTACTAGTGCAAAAAATCGTTAAAAATGCATTTGCCAGCTATTTTATGATACATCAACAAACTATTTTTCTAGACCATATAAAAGAAACTTTTTCAAAATAATTGATTAAAGAAGACTCCACAGAATAGCAAAGAAAGTTCAGCAGGTAACCCAGACAAGATCATCTAAGGGCCCTTGTGTCAACTTTAAGGATACATACCATTCCAGGTAGATAATTGGAGCCATCAAGTGCTCTAGACCACTGCTTGTTTTTGTCAAGATTTTGAACCTGCTCTTTTGTAAACCTACCACAATAATACACCAATTAACAACCTTCACTGCCAAAGCTATCAAGTGCTGTTGGAATGTAATGTTAGAAGCAATAGAGAAGCACCTTGGATTGAGAACATGCCGAATATCTTCTAATGATGGATCATTAATTTCATATCCATCAGGAAGACAGTAAGCCTTCTCGGTTTGAAGATTAATGAACACGTGATGGCCTGCTTCAAGACTGTGTGTATATGCATGAGACTTTAACCCTCTTCCTTGGAAATATTTTCCACAGACCAAGCACGCATACACATTCAAATTGGACAAGGAGATTGAACAAAACTTCTCAAAATCAAAATCAAGGACCTGCAAATTAGCACAAAACATACTCAGGATTTAGCTGTAAATAACCACGTGAAGTAATGAAAAAAAATGTTACACAGACCAGATCAATAAAGAAATAAGCCAGCAGAGTAAAGATCAAAGATAAATAACAGTCACTTAAAAAGTTTAGTCATAGGCCATCCAATTTCAAAAAAGTAAACTAATGGGTGGACTAATTTTTTAGTCCATGCCTGAACTAACAACTAGTTAAATAGTAGTTGGCAAACATGAGTGGACTAATAGCTACTAGTCCATGTATCCAAACAGCACATGACTAAACCTTAGTCATCTAAAAATTAGTTGTAGCAACTAGTGGACCAAAAATTAGTCCTAGGTGATCCAAACAGGCCCTTAAGAGTAGCCATACGTAATTGATAAAAATAAACTATTATACTATGCTGGACAGTCTATCAAGAAGAACAGGAACAGGCATAGTACTGAGTATTAGGATGTCACTCGGCCATAATACACACTTTGAAGATACTGGTAAACTATATTGTATAAATTATGATTGTAGGAATATATGTTAATCAGTCATTTTAGATCACACAGATTACATACAGTTCTAGCACAACATCAGTAACTGATAATTCAACAGTAACTAGTACTTCGTGCATCTCAGGTCACTCTTGTGCTATGAACAAAAATAGTGTGTTTAAGCCAGCTAATTCGCACCAGACACACGAAATTGAAATATGAATGCAAGTGCACCTGTCTGTTCACGGTGTCGAGGTACGGGCAGTCCCGGCGCAGCTCCACCTGCCTGGGCCTCCTCTCCGAGCCCTCCTCACGTCGTCGTCCTCCTCATCGTCATCATCCTCGTCCTCCTCCGCCTCAGGCTCAGGCTCAGGCTCAGGCTCCACCGCGTGTCCCCCGTTCGCGTGGCCCCTGACCGCTTCGTCTTCCTCCTCGTCCTCGTAGGTGGCCAGCCCCAGCAGGGACGCGCCCTCCTCGCGCGGCCGCTTCTCGGCGGCGGCCCTGTCGGAGAGGTCCTCCCCGTCTTCCTCGCGGTCCCGCTTTCGCGTCGGGGATGGCTGCTCGTCTGCACCCATCGGCCGCGACAGCAGGGGTGTGTGGGGTTGGGGCGTGGGCGGAGGCGGGCTCGGAGGGTGGCGTGGGTTAGGGTTTCGTGAGGACGATGGAGGGGCGTAGATCGCCACGGAAAGGCCGGTGCCACAACCGGCAGTTCACCGAAGAAGTTTCGCGAAAACCATCATCATATATGGGTAAAATCGGGTAAAATCACAAGTTATTTTCTAGTCTAGAAATAATACTATAGTATATTTTTTTCGGCACTTCAAATCGACGACATTCTAGATGGGATGCAAGATTTTACATTTTCAACAACATGGCGGAGGGGAGAGCCTTCAACTGTCTACAAAATTTCTAGACACACAAAACACTTCGGCTCATATTCTTGCGGAGACAGGCTAGGGCTTAGGAGATGTACTCTCTCCGTCCCCATTGAGTTTGTCACCCTTTGATTAAATCTTGATCATTTTTCGATCATTAGTCTTATTTAAATTTTTTTGCACAAATATAATTTATTTTTTTATAACTTATTTTATCAATAAAGATACTTGAATATTAATTAATTTATTTTATTATTTGCATAAATATTTTTGAATAAGACGGATGGTCAAAAACACAAATTCAAAAGTCAAAACGACAAACTCCATGGGACGAGGGGAGTAGACTCAAATCGGTTGTAAATTGCCATTGTCCTTCTCATACCTCGAAGTTATCCAACTAAGACGGCCTCTTGACTACGTAAAAAGTGGACAAATCTTTGCTTCACATAACAACGCTTTGTTGTTAAGTAATATATCATGTTAGTTATCAAAAAAAAAAAAAAAAAAAAAACTGTTGACGTTTGTTTATCTGAAATACGTCTCCAAACGCTTTTGACAACCTATAATGACATTTTTGATTCTTTTTAAATTTTTTTTTTTGTCATCTAAATACTCTACACGAGAACGATTCCATCTCCTAGATCGTACTCACAAGGCATGTTCATCTACCCTGACGCCGCCCCTTCCGCCCCAACCCAACGTCCTATTCCTCCTCGTCCTCGTAAATACTATACATGTAAAAGGAATCAAAATGTAATTGTAGCTTGTGAAAAACGTTTGGAGTCCTATTTCGGAGAAAACAAACATTAGAAGTCATATTATAGAAATCCAACGTTTAGAGTTTTTATAATAGCCAATTTCTCCTTTAAATCCTACTTTGGTTTTTTAGATTTTTAGATTTTCATACTTGTTTTAACCAAATACTCCCTGGGTCTCTAAAAGAATCAATTTCTAGATCAAAAATTTATCTCCAAAAGAATCAATTTCTACAGGTAAGTGATCCACCGATTCACATTAATCTCTCTCATAGTCTGCGTTACATTTAAAACAACTTAGCTTGCCCTACTATTGGATAATCCAAACAACTCTACTTAATTAGTCTTTTACGGTAACTAATGTGCTATTAAGACTTAACAATTTAAAAAAGGGTAGCATGTTTTTTTTTTCTCCTTTGTTAATATGTCCTAAAGTTGTTAGAAATTGTTTCTTGTAGAGACGGAGGGAGTATTTAAAACATATTTTAGAACGCGTAGCTTTTCAGCCCTAATAAATAATTCATGGCTCTTGGTCCAGTCTTCGCAAATGCAATGCTTAATACTTTTTTTTTTCTAAATTATAGTTCATTTTAGTTTACTCCTAGCTAATTATACTTTTATTAAATTGTCGATGAAGATGTAATGATGGTTCTTTTTTCAGATTGTGAGCGTTGCCATTTTTTTCTAAAAATCTATGATCACGGTCATTAAAAATAACTTTAAAGTGAAGTGCAGTTTGAAACAGTATCTGATCCATTTTTTGTTGTTTCGTTTTTACTAGCTTGTAGTTTAATTAGATGCTTAGAATATCTTCAAGGTCTTTCTTAAATTAGTTACTGTATCAAAAGTTCTTTGTTAAATTCATTATCAAAATCTATATCCGAGAGTTTGTTTAAATAAAGATTACTTTATATATATCTTCACTTCCAATAGTTTTTCTAATATATATGCACACTTTTAGAAAATCAATCATGTTTCTGTCTTGAGATAGTAAGAATTCAGAAATAAAAGATGATAATGTTTTCTATTAGAATATATTTCTTCACTAAAATCTCTGTTCTTATTAGCAAGGAAGGATATAAAGATTTTTTTTTTTTTTTGTTTGTTTCCCTTACGTTGTCCAAGTGCTTAAAAAATATGCAAACACTTTGCGTTTCCTTTTAACTGACGGTACGAATTCTGGAGACGCGGCCCAAGAGGATATATACGCTAGAGGTTTAAAAGTTCTACGGCCCGTTTAGCTTGATAGGCTACGGCACCTAGAAGTTTGATGGGCCTGAATTAGGATCAAGGAAGGGCGGCAACAACTGTGTGTTGTGGATCCATATGCATCGGTCCGGCCCACACGAAGCTCTAGAAAGCGTATAGAAACCAAACGGGCCTCCCAATCCCAGCTTGAAGCAAACAACCACAATAGAGTTGCTCAATGCTCAAAATCCCCTAAAAAAAACTAGTTGCTCAAAAAAAAAAGCACAGTATCCCTCTCTGGCCACAAGTCGTTCTCGATCTCGTCGACAGTAAAGGCAGCTGAAATGACGATGATCTGGTCAGGTGTGTAGTGTGGTCGCGGGGAACACGGGCGACACCAGGCGACGGAGCCAAGGCAGGTCACTCACCACAAGTTTTCTGAACCCGATGTGCCTGGGGATCCCAATCCCATCCCTCTGCAGGCACGGGAGCAGCAGCAGGCAGCCGATGGAGGCGGCGCGGTTTCCTCGCGGGATATCGGAGCGCGTAAAGAAACCACGACCGGGCCGCGCCGGCCGGCCGGCCGGCCGGGGGTGCCCGTGCGTGTGTGCGTGCGTGCATTGGGATGGCGAGCAGCGGCCGGCAGCGACAGCCACGCCGTGCGCGGCAGCTCGCGCCCCGTGCCTTGGATCTGCCGATCCAAACGGACACTCACAGCAGTTGCACGCATGGTTGCCCTGCTACGACGATGGACCGACGACCCATGGATCATGTAGTATAGTAATCCCAGCACTGAAAGATAGGCGGATTTGATTAAGTGATACTCCTACCGGCGCTAATCCCCCTGCTCGTGACATAATTATGTGCTGACTCCTAGATGCATCGGATGGATCATTATTATTATGTTTTTGGGGCTTCGCAGCCCAGGTTGATCTGCCATTTACGTCGTCAGTGTTTTGTTTTATCTCTCATAATACAAGAGTTAAATTGTTAGCTATAGTTAAGGTTTTTGGGTTCGCAAAAAAAAAAACTATAGTTAAGACACTAATAGAAAAAGTCTCCTCCTTATTTCGTTTGGTAAGACTAAAAAAATTTTACTGTCTTTGGAAAAAAACTAAAAAATGTCTAAACCAAACAGCCCCGAAGTCTTCAGCTAGTAATTTTAGTGGATGGATTGAGGTCTATTGTGTCTGCAAATTTTCATTAGCTTTCGGTGTATTTTTGCGTGGACAAGCTCGATCCCCTGAATGCGTCGCTGTTTATTTGTCGCTAATGACTTACTAATAAATAAAAACGCAGAACACACCTCATCACCAGATATTCAGATCCTAACAACCGCGTTGTGACGACAGACCAGGCCAGGTAAATTCGTTTGTTTGAAACTTTGAATCAATCGCAGGGGGGTCCGGTCTCGCTCGCTCAGTCGCTATCCTAGCTTGTCATCGGCGGAAGAAAACAACAGTGCACGCTTGCGCTCGTCATGTAAAAAAAAAAACCTCCGCTGCTGCTAGTACCGGTACGGTACTGGTGTTATTTTCTTGCCCAGTTGACGTAGCTTTGCTTGTTGGTCGCCACATTGAAAATCAGCCAACACGTACGTAAGCCAGGAAGGCAGGAAGTACAAGTAGCCTTTGCGAGTACACGCTGAAGCATCGTTTGAAACTTTGTATGGGGAAACGGCCTAGAATTTCCTTGTGGGTATAACACGTATAATACAAGTACGACTACTGTATACTATATATATACCCGACTCCTCGGCGGCGAGGATGCGCCTTAGGCGGAGGCCCCATACGTCAGCGGGCACGTCTTCTTTGTCGTCCCCTCCGGGGGCTATCGGGCGGGTTGATGGCGCGATTCTTTGTTGTGACCGCCGTGTCCCGTCGCGGCCCGTCCTGCTTTCGTCGGTGGACGGAGGCCGGGCGCCAACAGCGTCCGTCGCCCGTCAAGCCTAGTGGGCCGTCGCCCCCGCTGCGAGTTCGGGGCGGCGGGGTGCCCGCACACCTACGGCTTGGCCCTCGCCCGGCGGCCGCGTCCCTCGCCCACCAGGCGCGACTTCAGCGGAAATTGACGCTCGCCTCACCGCCATCGGGCGCCCGCGTTCCCCCCACGCCCGCCGCGTAGGCTGTCCTCCCCGTCGGACGCCGATGGTTTCACTCTCGTCGAGGCGTAGGCGCGAGACGGCCCCTCCCGCCTCACGCTCGTCGCCCGGCGGCGCAGGTGCCGCCTCCTCTCGTCGGCCTCTGC
>JADLZK010010493.1:0-106203 GCA_015847255.1 Hyparrhenia diplandra | reverse complement strand
AAAAGAGATGTTGCAGCTTTGGATGTTTGGACCAACCCATTGAAGATTAGGTCATTCTTGGCTCCCAAATAGTCCAGCACATAAAGATCACAGCATTCAGGAAGAATTCTTGAGTTTAACTGATCTCTGAACATAAGAATCGCTTCTGGGAAGCTTATCTGTGAATAGTGTTTTAGATTTAGGATACCCCCAGCAAGACTGTGCAAATGGGTAGTCCAGAAAAGAAAAGACTGTTTCAGCTTATCTGTGAACTAGTGGAAGGCGCGCACCTTTGCGCGCGGCAAAGTCTGTACAGAAACATTGTTAGTTTCTAATTCATATGATCCAAATTCATGGACTTGTAGATAGCTGAGAGCATTTAACGCATTTGCGTGCCGAGCCAAAGTGTGAACCCTAGATATCATCTGAAGCCCTTTTAATCATTGCAGTAGAATAGACTGGAGGTGAAAACAGAATCTAGAAAGTACATCAAATAGATTTAGGTTTATATGTATAGATAAGACAGATGGTCACATACAATGGCAATGTATATAGTTAGGATATATCGATACATAAGCACCAATAGGATGTATGTATTACATGTGGCTGTGTATATAATACAGATGCATGCCTTGAGAGCAGGTCAGCATTCTCATAGATAGATGTATGTTATCTAACATCAGAAAAGGTAAAGACCAGTTCGTTGATTGAGAGAGTGAATCTTCGTGTAAAAAGGCATACTCCTGGCATCACGAGCACCTTAATAATTGATTGCATTTTCAATCCGAATGTGCTACTAAAGGTCCTATTAAGGCCTACAATTATTGGCAATGAAACAAAAGGAACAAAGGAATCAAATCCAATTGATAAGTAACACGGCCTTGTTCTGGCAATGGGTAATATACAAAAGAAAGAATGGGCAAAATAATACTCACCACAAAATCAAAGCGGACAGAACAGATTGGTTGGCCACCGTTAACTGTAGTGAAATGCAATGAGTAGAGTAATTATTTCCTCCCAAATGAGTTTAAGTACTCTATACTAATAGCATCGAACCTGCAATGCAAATAGTTTTGGCACTGCACTGACCAAAAGGCATGGACCCTAAAATGTGTACCGATTGTTTTTCCTGGGGTCTCAGTACAGCCTAAAAAAAGGTGAAACAATAATTAAAGCACCAATCATTGAGGTCCAAAGAATAGAAAGTCATTAGTTAAGCCATGTACAGAGCAGGCTACAACAGAATGTATGCAGTGGGCACAAAAATTATGATACCATAATAAATTTAGGTATTTCATAATGATGGGTGTGAGCATATCCTGTGGCATAACATGGGAACCTGTGTAGGCTCACAACATGCTGTATTATGCAATGCTTGGTGCCCAATGAGTAGAAAGGATCTGACTCTGAGATACCTTGTTTCCTCATTTGTTTGATCAATTTAACTCTACACTATACATGAATAAGTGAGAAGCTAAAGTCCAAAAATCTGTGAAGCAATAAGCGTATATTGCAGCAAAATAAAAACAGATTCGACCGCGTTAGTAAAACGTGGATCAACGCTGCTATGTTTTGAAAACATGGAAAGCATAAAAGTAATCTACATTTTCAGTCAGCGGGGATGGCGTTATTCGAAAACCTAATATATCCAAAGGTCATACAAATAATACAGGAAATTCATACAAAACATGGGCACATATACATATAAGAAGTCGTTCAAAAATTGAACTTGATCATGGTCTACACTCTACACTAAATTAGCTAGGTTATAAAAAATAGTAATCTCTAACTGCTTGGAATGCACTAAAGAGATGAGGGGAAAACTGACACTTACTTGTACAATGACTGATTGAAGCTAATCTGTGTGGCCTCTTTCAATTTCTGCACATAGGAGAAAGGATTATGCTTATGTTAGCATTGATGTAAGGCATGGAGAAAATTTGGAGCACAATCTCACAATGTTAGGTTGACCATTCCGATTGAATTGTAAGGGACCTCACACTAAAAATATCGCCAAAGGGCAATATGATCCGTATAGCGACCCATCACACACCTCTATGGAAAACCACCCACTCAACCTCTTTCCGAAACAAACCGAAAAGTAAGGAAAGATTGCCAAGTAGAGGTATGACAGTATATAGAACTTGGTTCCCGCCTAAAATGCATATAGCCATATACCGATCCTTGGGCTTCCCTCAGTATGCATTCTAAAACCAATAACGAAGGTCCAGCCAATTAGGAGAAGAAATTATGGACTACTATGTGTTTACCTCTGAAACCGCTAGTAAAAGAACACCACAAATAAGGAAGCTGATTTCCCCGCTATCGACTTATTATTTCACCGCAAAGCATTGGAGGAACTATTAGTATAGATGAGAATTGGATTGAGTGAAAAGAACTGACAAAAGAAGATCATAACCTTATAAGCTAATAAGAATTGTAAGCACATATTCCAAATGGTGCTACAATCCCCACCTATATTCAAGGCCTTCAGGAGGAGGATGCTAAAACTATTAGAAATCAAATTCGAGAGCAAATACAATGAACAAAGACCACTCCCTCAGAGGGTCAGAGTGTTGAAAAGAACCAAACACATCCAGTTTAACCTGCACAAGAAAATCTCAATTCCAATGCTAAATAGTTGTGCAGCAACACTAAATTGCAATGGACCATAAATAATTTCAGTGACCTATATACCGAAAAATGCAATCAAACACATCATATGCAATCGCAAAATTATTTTTTGATCCGGGGATTCAATGAAGACCTGCTGCAAAGAAACTATTATTAGTACAACATGTAGAATCATATAAATTAGGTTAAAGCGTAGAGTGGTAATCTGTAACTCCATTCAAAAAATAAGATGCAGCCGACTTCTTCAATAAAAGAAGATGCAGCCCCGATGTTAAAGCACCAACCGACGTTAATTTGCTTCAAAAACAACCCTCGACCGATAATCCTCTATTGGCAGGGAAGAATATTTTTCAAGAAAAATATCTCACCAATCGTAGTACTATTGAGACATAAAGACAAGGCTGAACAACTATAAATAACCAATCAGATTTCGTAAGATGACATTGCAGAGAAATTTAAGGCAATGGGGGCTGTGACGCTGAAGGGAAAATTATAAGCGCAGAGAACTTAAAATCCTCTAAAAACTTAGGAATAACATCTTCGTAGGAGGTAACAAAGAAAATGCAGTTCATCGGTCTAGATAGAGATAAAAATGACGTGTGAATAAAATAGAGTATTGCTCTTTCTGAAAACTCTTTTTTTTTTGTAATTCAAACAGTAAACTGTTAGAAGGAGCACACATACAAAACAGTAAACTGTTAGAAGGAGCACACATACATGGTCCAAGACCTTTAGAGCAAAGAAGATGAAGAACACGATAGATCCAATCCAGACATGACACACATGGCGTAATAGTAGTGATCCTGCATCGAAAGTAATGACCCTGTTATAATTTATAAACCACACAAGATATAAATGCTAAGAGGTTTACGGATTCATGGGAAGATTTTATTAGACAAGATAGGATAAGGTACCGGCGTTTCTTAACGCAATCAAAGGAAACAGTATAAAACCCATCCCCAATAAAAGCGTCGAAATGCGCCGCCGACATTCCCAAGTAAACCACCATGTCGGTGATCCGAAATGGAACTGGCCAACGGGATAGATCTTGCCATCTTAGATATTCATCCGCAGTTTACCTTTTATCTATCATTGTAGCATTTCACCCGAAGTATTCAGTGGTATCGTTATTTATATTTTCCCAAAGGAAGACATGTGATTAATAAATTAGCATGGCATCCGAATAGAGGAACATGTGTTTGCTTAGACCAAAATGTTCATAAATGGGGGTAAGCAATAACGGTTCATGGATAGTGTGACACACACTTAAGAATCCACCAAAGAAAATGATAAAGAAAATAGATAAAGAATAAATGAATAAATGAATAACCTAATGGAGTAGTTCTAATGTATCTAGTCATGGCCATACAAATGAATAGTTAGGATCATATGCAAACCGATTTAATCGTAGTTAGGTCTAGGATAACGAGGAGACTCGGTGCCATACGGCCCAATAGAAGCATTTATGAACTCCTACAAAGACAGCGAACGTGGGGGATTTCAAGGGACGGTCAAGGCTTGTCACGACCAAGCCGCCTACCCCCTCAACCGTGGCATGCACTCATATTCGCAGGGTGTCGAATACCCGGCACCATGCCCGTATATTAGAGCACTACTCTTGTCCCCCCAGATCCCCACTCGTCGAATGGACGGATTAGAACAAGAGCAAACCCGGAAGGAACAACGAACCGTTATCCCACCTCTAATCAAGTTAGGCATATGATGATCGATGATGAACTCGTAATGAACATGTCAAGATTATGATATGTAAACTATATGCTAGTTCATATACCAACACAAGAACATGAACAAAACTATACTCTAGTTCATAAGTTAGGCCAAGAACATAAATATAAGACTTGCAAATAGAAGAATGCTCCATAGAGTAGATGTATTACCAAAGCACTTTCTTCTAGGAGACAAGCCCTCCTTGTAGCTCTTCTACTCCAAGTGTTAACTAAGAAAGAATAAAGAAGAAGAAAAAGAAGAAGAAGGAAGAAGTAGAAGAAGAGAGAGAGGTAGAGGTGGTAGAGAGAGAGAATTTGCTGGTTTGCTGGACTCCAAGTGGTGTGTGTTGAGAGAGGGAGAGAGGGGGCCTACTTATACACTTGGAGGAGGGGCCTAAATGCTAAAATACACCAAAACCGACTGAAAAACCTTCCTTCAAACGTTAAAACCGACCAACGCAGGGCGGGAAACCCCGTTTGGAAAGTGCACGAACCGCCTCCCCGAGGCGGGGCCGAAACCGCCTCGGGAGGGTGCGCGGCGCGACTGGTGTGGAAGCGCTTGCAAGACACCCCCTCGGCTCTACCGCCCGAAGTCTCGGTGGGGTGTCGTCTTTTCGCCTCAAAAGTTGTGGGTCGGGCCGTGCTCGCCCGATTTGATGTTTTGGGTCGATTTGCTCTTGGGCTTGGATTTTGTAATAATGCGTTATCCCTAAGGCGTATTTTGGGTCGATTTTTCCACTTGCTTTTATTATAAGTCTGCAAAATAAAATACAAGACACTACAAGTGGAATTTATTAGTGATAAATGTATATGAGTATAAAAGGTTTAATTTTACTCCCTTTATGGTAGTAAGTTGACGGAAAAATATGTCGTTGGTTACCGCCAACAAACTCCCCAAGCTTACCCTTTGCGCGTCCCTCGAGCAAAAAGAGATAAGTACTTGGTTGTTGATCGAGTTGCTACTATGCCGATTACGTTTTACAAGTGCCGGGTTATAATAAGATTTTCTACTATAGTTTGAATAAAATGGCACATCTTTTTCCCACCCTTTATTACATTTCATTGTAGCGGGGCTTTTCAAATTTTCTCAAAGCCTTGGGCGGTTGCCGATAGGACGGTTATAACAGAGGTGCTTATCATTCATCCTTTCGATCAACTTTTTATCCGGGATTTTATTTCGATAATATTTATTTCTTTTCGAGAAAGCATGGGCTTTATTGCTATATAAATTTTTTGGAGAGGTGGGCTCTGCTTCGCCCTAGACTTTTGTCTTTTATTTCCTCTTTTTCTTTTTTTTTTTTTTTTAGAGATGTGGGCTCTACTAGCCCTCGGACACTTGTCCATTTTTCATCTCATTTTTTTTTAGCATAGCCTAAAAACATTTCTCTTTTTAAAGCATAGATTCCCTGGATGTCAAGTTTCTCTTTTTGGACAAAGTCATAGCAAATCCATTTGTACCATATCATACTTGGCAACAACCTAGACTAGATAGAGCATATGCAACCCACATGAATCGGGTTTTTCAGATAAGTTTTAGAATTAGCCACTAAATCCAAACTTTAGAGAACTTCGAATTATAAACTAGGCAATGTGCAAAGCATAAGACAGAGCAACTATTCATCATTTCAACAAGGGACTAAGACTAAACATTTTTATAGCTCATATATATAAGCATTAAGGCACAAAGAAGAGCTACTTATTCTATTTTTGGATTTTTTTTTTTTAGTTTTAGTTTTTTTTCGATGCAATGTTGCTGAAAATGTAAACATGCTAAAATAAAATAAAATTTGATGGAATTAAATATGCAATGCAATGATACCTGTGGGGGTCCTCCCCCCAAGCTATCTCGAAGCCTACGGATCGGGATCGGCCTTGGTAACCTGCATGCTTCCTCGCGTGCATGGTGAGTAGCCATGTTGGACTCCAATTGGGTCCATCTCTGGCCGACTTTGCCGCCCCAGCTTCGCCGCCATCGCGGTATTTTGCACATGGGAATTGAGTGTATGCTCAATGTTCCTAGTGCGACGTCGAGGTGCTTTGCGGCTGGATCCCGATAGCCTCCACCCCTTGTGGTGGTACCGCTTCCGGATGGTGGGGGCATATCGTCGAGCCGCCATCTAAGTCATATCCGTTGGCCCTCCATGCCGCCAGATCTCCCTTTAGGCCACTCGATGGTGCCGGGTGTCCGAGGCGGCGGCTCCCACCTAGGATCATACCCGGGTATTACCCCCGGGGTCCCCATAGGGTGAGGCCATGCCGCCTCGAACACCGTGTGTAGGCCGTGGGCGATCTTTGTGGCGTGAAGTAGGGCTCGTGGGAGGAGGATCCGACCTCTCGTCTCCTAATACCGCGGAAGAACCGATGGGGGTATCTTTCTGCCGCAAGCTATCGCCAGCCTCGAGCTCAAATGTTAGTGTTCGCTTTTATACAACCGTAAGTCCGGGTTAGGTAACCGAACTATAGTTGCATAGCCGAGAAAAAAGATGACCAAGCTCGCCGGATGGTAAAACCTTAATTAAGTGCCCCCCGCACTAGCCAAGCAACATCCAATAATCTGGGTGTGGAAATGTACTCTATCTGTTGATTTTCCAAAGCCCCAATCGCGAAGCGAGGCGTGTGATGAGAGATGTGCGGTGACAGAACAACAACTTTTGTGATAATATGTAAAATGTTCCCGCACATCTCTACCACTGAGCTACCTTAACCTTGTGGACAACAAAGATAGAGTAATTTTAATTCAACCTCATTTACCCATCTAACCCCGTGTCAGGGAAACAAAGTCAACGAGATCCAAATGGATAAATCTAAGTGATGGGTGCCGGATCTCGTGAGTGGCGAGGTTTGAAAGCACCGGCCTCATGTGCACCGGATATCTCCTCCCAAAAGTGGTTTTTCGACAAAGCCGGGAGAGCAAAGATCTATATTTATTGCACATCTACAATGAAAACCCCAAGAACGAGCTAGGTCCACCCATGTAACGTGATAAAGTGTACCAAAGAGGCGGAAAGAAATTCCTAGCCGATCCTCTACTAGTGTGCATAAAAAATGAATTGTTAGGAGGCGAGAACCTTCCTCCTCAAGAGGGGAAATGTCCCACCCGACGCGCTCTCTAAAGGATAGGGAGTTCATCATCCATACCGTTTGTTCGAGGAGGTCGGGTCGATTCCCGGCGTGTGTTGGAACACACGATCCTTGAGTAGGAGATATGCTTGCATCTCCCGGTCCTTCCCGAAGGTCGAGGTACGGCGGCGTCGGCCGTCGATTGTCGGGGAGCTTGAGCTTCTTCCTCCCGACAGTGCGGCATCTTCTTGCATGGGAGAGTCTTCGAGGTTGTCGGGTTGAGGGCGGAGCTTGTGCTTGTATGTCGTGAGCTCGTCTTGGCGACCGCCTCAACCCGGTGAAGATTCTCCCCGCTTTCTTCATGGCTACCGCAAAAACGATTGAGCGAGACCTCGGGTGTGCAAGGGTTAGTTGAAAGTATGAACTTTCACACCCGCAATCTTGCTCGGCACAAAGTTTTTGGTGGAGAAAATGGAGTGTAGAACAAGTGGGAGAGTGTGTGAGAGAGAGAGAGAGTGAAAATGAGGGGTGGGAGCTCTCACACCTGCTCGGAAAGCTATTTATAGCCGAAAGCACGACCGAGGGCTGCCTCACACAACGGCTAGGAGTCGTTGGGCGGGCGGCCCCGAACGGCGCCGGCCCTCGTGCGACAGCACCTAGGGGCTACAAGGCCCACCGCCCGGGGCGCCGCCGCCCGGCTTTGGCGGCTTGCGTCCAACGGTCACGCGAAAGTTCGTGGCCGCTGTGTGCTCATGCCGGTTCGGCCGTTTTCTCTCCTTTTTTGAATTTCTCCAAAAATTTTCAAATATAAATTTATTTTTAAAAAGAAAAATTATTTTAAAAACATTTTTGTATATACTTTTATGTGTAAAATATTTTTCTTTATTTTTCATAAAAGAATTTATCTTATTTATGAAAATTTTTATTTTAGTTTTCCAAAATATTTTGTTAATAAAAATATTTTATGAAACACATAAATATATAAATATATATATATAGATTTTTTTCGAATATACCCCATTTTTTTTTTTTTGGATATACCCCATTTTTTTTTTTTTTTGGATATACCCCATTTTTTTTTTTTTTTTTTGAGCGGGTTATTTATAGTCACTGTCGACTTTCCCCCCCTCATGGCGGGGGAGGTACCGCCCGGGGTCTCGAGCGATCCTTCAACATTCCACACCGGTCTTGATGATGATGATTGCCGGGTGTGTTGTTGCTTGTACCCAATGAATGGGCACTTTACCGCCTTGTCTTTGATATGGAAGACGATGAAACCCTTCCCTAGACTGATGTCAGCCTTGGCAAGATAAAGAAATGGTCTCCCCAGAGGAGAGACACATCTTCCTTTGGGCCCATATCCGGGACCACAAAGTCCGGGGGATGTATTCATCTTGGATTTTGATCAACATGTCTTCCAAAGATTCCCTCTAGCCGCCTTGTTGATTGATCCGCCATTTGGAGGACGAAGTTGGCGTGAGTAAGTGTCCCTCCATGGATTTTGTTGAAGGTGATCTTGGACATCACATTGATCTTGGCCCCCGTGTCACAAAATGCATTAGCAAAATTGTGGGGCCAATGGCACGGTTGATGATCGGACATCCGGGATCTCCTTCTTGGCAATGAATGGCGGCTCGATGTTTGTTCCGCCCCGCTGGCGGTTGGCGATACCGTTCTTTGTTGTTGATGAAGGCGGCTTCTTCACGGGTCTCGGGGCGCTTATCCCCCTCGAGTGGCCAACCTCACCACACGCCTCACGAGTCATGTGAGCTGCCTCAGGGCGTGGGACGGGCACGGGCCGGGTAGTAGCATCATCGTGGCCGCGCTCCTCCGGCCTCTTCTTCCAGCGGAGGTCCATTTTGCGGCAAGCATATCCGCCTCCTTCACGGTATGCATGCCTTTTTTATGTTTTGGCGGGGCTGGCTCTTCGCCCGGCTTTGATTTGCGACCATTTTATCAATCGGGCTGTTGCCCGATAGATGGTGAGCGATAAAAATGCGCCACCGCCAGCGGCGTCGAGGTGCCCCTTTGATATGGCCGTGAGACCATTGTAGAAGTTCTGGAGCACCGGCCCGGTTCTCCATCCCATGGTGCGGGCATGCCGTAATATATTCTTCTTGCGGCCTCTCCCACGCCTCCGGGATGGGTTCCATTGATGTCTCGGCCGAAATTGGCAATCCTCCCCCTCGGGGCATTGGTTTTGCCCATGGGGAAGAATTTGGCGAGGAACGCCAGCGGAGCACTTGGCCCACGCATGGCGACTTCCTTGTCCTTGTAGAACCATTGTTTCGCCTTTCCCACAAGGGAGAAGGGAAACGTGACGAGCCCGATGACGTCTGCTAGGACATCTTTGATGACTATTGTATCGCACGCGGCTCAAGGAAGTGCCGGAGATGAGCATTTGGCGTCCCTCGCCGGGCGATCCACGAATGGACCGCCTGCACCATGGTGATCGCCCAGTCTGACGGCTCGAAGTTTTTGTCCGCCACGTTCACCGTCGGTCCGCGGGCACGCGTTGGTGACGGCGGGAGTTGAGAAATCACGCAGCGACTTCTCGGGCCATGGCTTGAGTTGCGGTGGGTGCGGGGATGTCGGTCTCGACCCGGTGTTCCGGCTGAAAAGAAGCGGCGCGAGACCGGTTCTTCCTTAGGAGTGCCTACGGATCGAGAGATGAAGTTTTCCTCGAGGAGGAAACCGACATACACTATCCCCGTTTTCATCCACAACAGAGAAAACATAAAAGATTAGCTTTGTATGAGCAAATGGTATCCACGCACACGCCATATTCATAGCCAGCTATTTATTATTTTTTTTTTTCAAATGCCTTCCCGCAACGGGCGCCGAGAAATGCTTGTTGGCGTTTCTTAACGCAATCAAAGGAAAGCAGTATAAAACCCATCCCCAATAAAAGCGTCGAAATGCGCGTGACATTCCCAAGTAAACCACCATGTCGGTGATCCGAAAATGGAACCGCCAACGGGATAGATCTTGCCATCTTAGATTTTCATCCGCAAAGCGCACGGATCTATCATTGTAGCATTTCACCCGAAAGTATTCGGGGTATCGTTATTTATATTTTCCCAAAGGAAGGCATGTGATTAATAAATTAGCATGGCATCCGAATAGAGGAACATGTGTTTGCTTAGACCAAAATGTTCATAACGAGGGTAAGCAATAACGGTTCATGGATAGTGTGACACACACTTAAGAATCCACCAAAGAAAAGGATAAAGAAAATAGATAAAGAATAAACGAATAAATGAATAACCTAATGGAGTAGTTCTAATGTATCTAGTCATGGCCATACAAATGAATAGTTAGGATCATATGCAAACTGATTTAATCGTGGTTAGGTCTAGGATAACAGGGAGACTCCCGGGTGCCATACGGCCCAATAGAAGCATTTATGAACTCCTACAAAGACAAAGCGAGCGTGGGGGATTTCAAGGGACGGTCAAGGCTTGTCACGACCAAGCCGCCTACCCCTCAACCGTGGCATGCACTCATATTCGCGCGGGTGTCGTAATACCCGGGCACCATGCCCGCATATTAGAGCACTACTCTTGTCCCCTAGGATCCCCCACTCGTCGAATGGACCGGACTAGAACAAGAGCAAACCCGAAGGAACAACGAACCGTTATCCCACCTCTAATCAAGTTAGGCATATGATGATCGATGATGAACTGTAATGAACATGTCAAGATTATGATATGTAAACTATATGCTAGTTCATATACCAACACAAGAACATGAACAAAACTATACTCTAGTTCATAAGTTAGGCCAAGAACATAAATATAAGACTTGCAAATAGAAGAATGCTCCATAGAGTAGATGTATTACCAAAAGCACTTTCTTCTAGGAGACAAGCCCTCCTTGTAGCTCTTCTACTCCAAGTGTTAACTAAGAAAGAATAAAGAAGAAGAAAGAAGAAGAAGGAAGAAGTAGAAGAAGAGAGAGAGGTAGAGGTGGTAGAGAGAGAAATTTCTTTGGTTTGCTTTGGACTCCAAGTGGTGTGTGTTGAGAGAGGGAGAGAGGGGCCTACTTATACACTTGGAGGAGGGGCCTAAATGCTAAAATACACCAAAACCGACACGAAAACCTTCCTTCAAAGTCGTAAACCGACCAACGCAGGCGGAAAACCCGTTTGGAAAGTGCACGAACCGCCTCTCCCGGGCGGGGCGAAAACCGCCTCGGGGAGGGTGCGGCCGCACCAGTGTGGCGCCAGCGCACCCCCGGCTCTCGGCCGCCCGGTCTCGGTGGGGTGTCGTCTTTAAGCCTGAAAAGTTGTGGGCGGGGCTGTGCTCGCCCGCATTTGATATTTTGGGTCGATTTGCTCTTGGGCTTGGATTTTGTAATAATGCGCTATCCCGGAAGGCGTACTTTGATCGATTTTCCACTTGCTTTTATTATAAGTCCGCAAAATAAAATACAAGACACTACAAGTGGAATTTATTAGTGATAAATGTATATGAGTATAAAAGGTTTAATTTTACTCCCTTTATGGTAGTAAGTTGACGGGAAAAAATATGTCGTTGGTTACCGTCAACAAGCACTGATATCTTTTCCATGGCAACGCATAAGAGGTGCTTAATAATATCATCTTTAGTACTTTTAGTAGGATATTACCACTGCTATTTGCATCCTCTGATGAACGCTGTATTGTCCGAGAGCCTTTACATGTCTCTAATTTTCCCATTGCCTATTGTTTCTGCAAAATAAATGGCAGGCTATGGTTACATGATGTACATTCATACCAAACTAATGGAACAAATATAGCCAAATGATATTCAGGGTTAAGGCACAGACACCAAATCATCACGTGTATAAATATTCATGTGAGAACATTGGTTACAACAGATTCTACATGCGAAGTGAATAAGAAATTGAATCTCATTTAACTAAAATATTGATCAAAGAGTTTCATTTAATTAAAATACTGCTGCTGAAAGAGTTACCTTTGAGGCTAAAAAAATACTACTAAAAATAGCATGCATTATATTTCCTAGGAAATTACCAGCTGTATATTAATGTAGAAAGCAGTGACCACCTTTAAAAATAGAAAATCGATAACTGATGCTGCATAAAAAAAAAGAGAAATCATTAAAACTATAAAAATCCATACTTCCATGTCTCAGCTGGTAAGAATGACTCACGTATTTGCGGTACCCAGGAAGCCAATAAATAATAAAGACCATCTTATTTGCAAGCTCATAAAGTGGCATAACTATCTAAAATCCGTGTCAAGATCAAATTTGATCAGATGGTAATAGAAGGAGCAACTGAAATCTGATTCTTTGTTCTCTTAATTGGCTTTTTGAAGTGAAAATAATCGGTGTTTCTAGAAATTTTGAATAATGCATCTCATGCTGCATAGAAAAGCACTGACCTGTCATTGGCATCAGTGCTTCAGCAAATTGAGTGGCTGCCCAATTCTGTGAAATCCTTTTTGGATCTAGGCCTAATACTTTTTCATATTGGTTGGTTAAGGTCCTGCACTATCAAATTAATATTACATATCAGTTTAAAATACATAATACCCAAGGAAGGAAATCCAGTCATTACTACATAAATAGTAAATTATGAATGTGTGAATGACTAATTTTAATTTCGCTCTCATGCAATTTCTAAAGCGGCACACCATTAGAGGCTTTCAAACTCTAATATAAATTAAATCATGGTACATGTTTTAAGCTGAAGCTTCAAAAAATCCATAGTCTGGAAATCAAATGTAGGTAACGTTTATATGAACACAATAACACTGTTAGCCACTTTGGCTAACCAAGTAAAAATCCATCCTGTATTTTTGTTATACGCTCAAGAGAGAACTGAAATGGTCAGCAAGTTTTCCATCTATAGCTGTAGCAGTACCGACAAGATCTGCAGTTGTACCTTTAAAATATCACAGCATAGTGAGTGGCCATGTTCTGGTCAAAACAGTAAGGAAAAACATAATCATTCTGCCATGAGAGAGGAAGAATGGATAGTAAATTGACCTGTGAAGTTTACCCCAGGGACCGTTCTGTATATTGGTTAAGAGACAATGGCCTGTGAAAAGGCAACATATGCAGCCAAGTGTATATACAATTAAAGATTTTTATGAACTGGTAGCACTCATTTTCCCTAATCTGTATAGCAGAGGCATATCAATTAATAAGTTGAACTGCCAAAAGGTAAGAAAATATGGACAGCCAAACTCCACCAGATGATAGAAAAATAACACCAGAAACGAAAGATTTAAAATTATTAGAGGCCTCAGAAATAAGTCATTTGCCATTTGATTATGATTCTAGAGTATGAAGGCATCCAAATAGATGGAAAATGCCAAGTCTCTCACAAGATATTGATCATCGGCTGATATTGTACATCATAAAAGTGTTTGAACAATTTAATCACCGGCATAAAAACAGATAGATGAGTAGGAAGGAATGATAACCGTGGCCAAATTCAAAGCTGGTTACAAAGACATAAACAAAATATCAGAAAGGAAACCTTTAAAATTTTTAGAGGCCTCACAAATATGTCAATCATCATTTGAGCATGATCCTGGAGTTCATGAAGGAATCAAAATAGATGGAAAGAGCCAAGCCACCGACAAGAAACCGATCATCGGCCGATATTGTATTGTAAATCATATAAAAGTGTCTCGAA
Source organism: Hyparrhenia diplandra (assembly GCA_015847255.1). Classification (NCBI taxonomy): domain Eukaryota; kingdom Viridiplantae; phylum Streptophyta; class Magnoliopsida; order Poales; family Poaceae; genus Hyparrhenia; species Hyparrhenia diplandra. The sequence goes on along the minus strand of JADLZK010010493.1, from coordinate 92,152 downwards.
CCTTTTCCTCATGGACATAAGAATAGAGAAACCTTTACAAATTTTAGAGGCCTCGAAATAAGTCAATCGCCATTTGATCATGATCTTGGAGTATCAAGGCATCAAAATAGCTGGAAAATGCCAAGTCTCTCACAAGATACGGATCCTCACCGATATTGTTTCATCATGGGCATAAGAATAAAGAAACCTTCACAAATTTTAGAGGCCTCGAAAATAAGTCAATCGCCATTTGATCAAAATCCTGGAGTATGAAGGCATCAAAATAGTTGGAAAATGCCAAATCTCTCACAAAATATTGATCATTGGCTGGTAAGCATCTGAACAAATTCATCATGGGCATAAACTGACCAAATCACATATATAGTCACAACTGAACAGGTATGAAATCCGACGGTCAAAATCAATTTTGCTACCATGGATGCCCCCAGAGCTGGCAATGGTAGCCCAATTATAGTAGCTAAAAAATTGTGCCAAAAAGATGAGGACAGGCATCTAGGGTTTCGTCCCAAGCATAGGCAAACAAGTCATCTGCGGATAGATCGCATCGACAGGGAAGGGTAGCGATCCTCCGCGAGCGCTGGGAGACAGATCCCGTAGGGAGACATAAGAAGGGAGAGAGAGAGAAAGGGGGAAGAGACCAAACCTAGGTCGCACGCCGCTGATGAAGAACGGAGCGCCGTAACCGGGCGCGCCGTGGGGGGGGGTGGTGCGCCGGCGGGCACCCACGGCGCCCGCTGCCGCCATGCCTTGGCCGGCCACCGACGGCGCCAGCCGCCGCCATGCCTTTGCCGAGGACGGCGAAGACCGGGCGACATCGTGGCGAAGCGTCCGTATAACGCCCAGCGCCGCCGCCGAAATCCAAAGGGCCGCCGAGGAGGGAAGGAGGGAGAGAAGGAGAGACGGCGGAGAGGGGAGGGGAAGCGGGGGCGGGTAGAGGAAGCGGCGGAGGTGCCGGCGTCGGGAGAGGCGGAGAGGCCGAGTTTTTTTTTTTTTTTCTTTTTTTCCCACGAAGAGATGAAGGGACGGTATATATTTAGATGGTAACAGTAAAAAGAACCGGATCTAATGGTCCAACTCAAAATCAAACGATGGTAAATAATTTTGCTACCGTGGCATACCTCAGGGGGCCGGAACTCTAGTCGCCTTGTAGAGGTATTTTTGCTACCGTGGCATACCTCGGGGCCGGGAACTCTAGTCGCCTTGTAGAGGTTGAATTAATACTGTAGCAGCAAAGGTCATATGTTTTCGAGAACCGCAGCAGGGAAGGGATCCTGCACGCATATGCTCTAATAAGCCACGCTGTCACGCTCATCGAGGTGAGGGCCGGGCTGCCAAGCACACGCTGCAGACATGACGTGAGAGGAACAATGCAAAAGGCTGTCATGCCCGATCGAATGTGAGGATGCTCAAAGGGGGTGTTTAGTTGGTGAAATATTTTGGGTTGGGCTAATGTAAGACTTTTCGTTTGTATTTGGTAATTATTGTCCAACCATAGACTAATTAGGCTTAAAAAAGATTCGCCTCGCACTTTTCAACCAAACCGTGCAATCAGTTTTTTTATTTACTTACATTTAATGCTCTAAAAACACGTTAAAAGATTTGATGTGACGGGGAACTGTAGCACTTTTTGTTTCCTGTAGCAGTAACTGAACACCCCCAAAATATGCCGCACACGCACACGCACGTGCACGTGAAGCGACAGTAGGTGCGCAGGCACCGTTTTGTTGCCTTCCAGATGGCAAACGTATGGCAGCGTACGTGTGTGGGATGACACGCAGGAGAGACTAGCGTTACTCCGAGGACGGTACGAGTACGCACACAAAGATTGTGTAAAAACTAATGAGGCATACCTGCTGATTGTGAGGAAAGAAAAGAGGAGGGATAAGTTTGCTGATTGTATAATCTTGAAGTGTATACTTTTTTTTTCACAATCGGGTCATTCACTCGTGTTTCATTAAGAGGAGAGTTCAATACAAGTTCCCGGAGACAAGCAACATCATGGGACGAGAGCACCGGATACCGAGTACCTAGCTACTTGATCTAATGTAAAGTGAGTACATTGCAAAGAGATTCTGTGACCAGATAGGAATTGCCACCTCTAAAGTTCTAAAACTTGCTGAGATCCGGTCATCTGCTTGTGTGAAAATTTGCTGGATGATCTCGTGCACTGAAGCCGATGGTCGTTGGAATACCCGGCCGGTTGTTACACTCCTTCCATATCCTCGAGGTCACCAGCAACATCAATCGAAGGCTGGTCGTGTACGTAGTAGGATCAAGCATGAGCATCTTGAAGCCTATATGCATTGGTAGGCTTAGATACTGTATGAGAGGATGAATATGAAAGAGAATAATATGAGACATGTATCCCATAATAATAAGAAGAAGAAAAATATTTTTGTGGATAAATAAAATATAATTTTATAGAATTTAACTTGCATTGAGAATAATATAGCCTTATGGGGCATGCAGCATGCTAAACAGTAAACAGCAATCGAGATCACGAGGCAGACTTGCATAAGATGGGGCGCCGTACGTACAAATGTGGCGTACCATGTGCGTGCGGGAGCCTGCTTGCGTTGGTACGGGTGCATGCAAACAAACAGGACCCATCAGGACACGCGCGTACGGCGAAAACGTAACATCAGCTCACTGGGTGTGCCGGTGCATCCGACAATGCATTAGTTCCATGTATGTAGGGTCGAGCTCCGTGCAAAACCCAAGCCTTAAGTTGCTTTCGAGGTTAGTGCTAGGGTCAACCTCATGTCAATTCTAGCTATATATCTATACCTAATAATAAAACACGAAAATTTCTGCCAAACTTTCCGTCTGTCTCCCTGTTCGCTCTAACTAATCCTCCGCGGTCTCGGTCACCAGGTCAAAAGAAAAAAAAAACGTATATCGGGCGGCCAAACCGTGGGTCTCGCACTCTCGCTCGTGGCCCGGCTGCGGCGGCGGCGGCTTCCGTGTCATGACTCATGTCTCGATCCGTGTCTCCGCATGCTTGAACGGCGGTGGCCATCGTTGGAGATGGTAGGGCAAGTGCATGGCGGGAGATGGAAGCGCCCCTGGGGTCGACCTCGAAGCCTCGAAGGCACGCGGCGGCTTCTTCGTCGTTGTCGACGCCAGTGAAGAGGTCTTGAACGATGACCTTGCTGACCCCCAAGTGGATCCTCCTAACAGCGTGCGCGCAGGCGCGAGAGAGCACTAACAGCCATGGCGGATTCAGTTGGAGTATATGTAGACCATCAGTTTCTGGTTGGTTGTTATAGTGTTTGACGCTTTGGTTGTAGTATGTGCCTTTATTTGCCTATATGTGGGTTCGTGGGTTAGCCCACTTGCATCCTTTATTTGCCTATAATTGTAGTTGGTGCCTTTAGTTGAAGATTTATAGGCTCCATTTCTTCACCCCAAGGACCCGCCTATACTGTACTTATTATGCTTTTAAGCCACACAATTTCAAACATACTATTATGCCTTTGGGTGAAGAAATGGATCGAGTCCATACAATCTTCAAAGTTTGGCGCAAAAGGACGGGTCTTTTGCATTTTGTATGACACCACGATAGGCCTCGTATTATATACGAGCTCCGGAAAGAGGGAACCGTGTGCCCCTCTCACCTGCCATTATCATTTCTCCCTCCGCTTCTTGCATCTTGCCGGCTTGCCGCTGCTCCCGTCTCCGCCGCGCTCGCAGCTCTCAAACCAAAAGCCAAACGATAAATCGAAGTCGACGACCTCAGCTGCGGCCGGGTTTCTATTGGAGCGGCGCCGTCAATGGCGGGCCTCGGGTTCGAGGAGACCGAGCTCCGGCTCGCCCTGCCCGGCGGCAACGACGCCGGCGACGCGGCGGCGAGGAAGCGGGGTTTCGAGGAGACCATCGACCTCAAGCTGAAGCTGGAGCAGCCAGCGGCGGTGGCGTCATCGGCCGCGGCGCACGTGGAGGAGGAGAAGCAGGAGGACGAGGCTGGCGACGTCGTCGTCGTCCCCGCCCCGCTGCCGTCTCCTCCAGCAGCCACCACCGGTGGCCCAGCTACGACTATGAAGAGGTCGCCGAGCCAGAGCAGCGTGGTCACCGCCGACGCGAAGCCGGACCCTGAAAAGCCTCGCGCGCCCAAGTACGTTATATATTCTCCTTCGTGTTCTCGTCTCTCTGGGCATGATTGTGCAAACGTTCTTGTTCCTGCCAACTTAGATATATATCAGGCTACGCTAATCACGACAAACCTTAGTGCTGCAAGCTTAAAGAGAGGTGGATTTTAACCATTTCGAGTGAAACCGCTATACATGGACGATGATTTCCGTAAAACTTGTGCGTTGTACGCATCATTTGAGGACTGAATTTGGGTCAGCGTTCTCCTCCTGATCGAGCATACACCACCCATACTACGATACAGTGATTGCGTGATGGATGAACATTGAACAGCTAACAGCGCAGAGAAAAAGACAGGAGGGCAGCATGTGGGCCTGTGGGGGGACACCCAGTCCCCAGCTATAGTGCTGCCGACATGAATTTTTATTTATTTACTAACAAAAAAACAAAAGAAAGAGCCTTTCAATTTCCTACATGTTTATATCATGCATCATCAGTATATGATGTACTATATCCGAAGCCGCTGTGGAGCACGAATCTTCAACCTCTTGTCTGTAATTTCTCATTATATATGATGATACCTCTCAAGATCGAGCATGATGAATGCATGCGTATGCAGGGCCCAGGCGGTGGGCTGGCCGCCCGTCCGGTCGTTCCGCAAGAACATCCTGCAGTCCCAGAGCGGCAAGTCCCCGGCGTTAGTGAAGGTGAGCATGGACGGCGCGCCGTACCTGCGCAAGGTGGACCTGAGGACGTACGGGAGCTACCAGGAGCTGTCCAAGGCGCTCCAGAAGATGTTCAGCTCCTGCTTCACCATTGGCTCCGACGAGTGCGTGCCCACGTACGAGGACAAGGACGGCGACTGGATGCTCGTCGGCGACGTCCCCTGGGAGTAAGATTGACAACGAAACCTCTCTGCTCGTCGGCGACGTCCTGCTTGTTCTTACCAATTTTTGCCAATTGCTTGCAGGATGTTCGTGGAGTCGTGCAAGCGCCTCCGGATCATGAAAGGATCCGAAGCCGTCGGCCTCGGTCAGTAGTCGTCACTCACAAATGTCTCACAATTAAGTTTTATTTAACACCGGACAGCTAATTAACTGGTGCTAACGACATTGGTGTGCTCTGTTGGTTGTGGATCTGTTTTGTTCATCAGCACCGAGGGCGATGGACAAGTGCAACAATTAACAGCTGCTGAGCAAGGCAACACAAGCGTCCGGTATTGATTAACTGCAATGCATGGTTGGATAATGTATTATCACTGCATGCTCCGATCCTCTCTGTATGTATCAGATTGTTGTTTACTGCCCTGAAGGTCGTCTGTGTCATCGTCTCATTGAGGCGCATGTACTAGTGTGTGTGTGTTTTTTTTTTTTTTTTTTTTTAATTAGGGACTCTCCATTCCATGTATCATATATATTGTGTCGTTGAGTTTCATTTTGTTATATCAAGTATGTATGTATAATTGTATATATACACACACACGTAAGAAAAGATGGTGTAATTGATCGATATATATTGTACATAATACGTGCCCTTTTTGCGAAAAAAAAAATTGAATAATGCCAATACCTAATCTTCAGGGATCGATGTGCCATCCATTTCCGAACACAAAAAAATCAAAGGGCTGGGGAGGGATCCTGCGTTGTCCAGCAACCAGGCAAGTTCAATTATCAAAAATGAATGCTCAATTATCAAGTAGTTATAGCTGCCTAACTGGTGTCTGGATCCAATAATGAGAAGCAGCATTATATGCTGGTGGCTGCATTAGCAAATCGCAAGAAACAGGGCTGGCTGGTCAATGCTTGAGGTGCACACACAGCCGCGCATCGATCTCCATGGTTTTTTATATGCCTGTGCCAACTAAGGGAGGGAGCATACCATGTGCATCCAGATATACAGTTGTACAGGATCTTGCTTTTCAAATACTATACTCCTTGTACGATTATTCAGTAGTTAAACAACTTGGACTTGCATTGTATTGTTCATAAGGGCATAGTACTATGTAAACACTACTACGTAATTGTCCATCACTGCCCAACTCAACCCCTTCACCGCCGAAAACTGAACCGGCGAACCATAGCGGTAGTGATGTGGGGTTTGAAACACTACCGGGTCAAAACACCGGCGGTGATGCGAGGAGAGACTGCCGGTTTGATATCGAACCGGCGGCGCACTATCACCGAACACTGTCGGGTGTTCCACGACCCGGCAACATTTTTGATCCAAGCAATGCAGGTTCGGAAGTCAGCCGGCAGAGTTAATATTGGGAGCAGTAATCGGGCTTTAACGAAACGAACAGGCGTAACGGGGGGATAACACTATCGGGTTAGACGAGCGGCCGCTGTATCGAAGAGCTAACAATGGCGGCTTATTTTGAACCCGTCGGTGAACTTTACGTGAACAGCGTTTACCGATCTCAACCCGACAAATTATTAGAGTGGAGACTATCGGGTTGGTTAATGCAGCCGACGGTGATGTTTCGTTGTCTATGACGGTTTGTAATTCAAACCGATAGTGTTTGGTGTAGTTACACTACCGGTTTGTATGTCATTCAACGTCGGGCCCATGTCATCCGGTGTTTTTGTTTAAAATTTTTATAATTTATGAATTTTTCCTGAAAATCAGCTATTTTTAAACCCATAAAAGCATCATAGATACATTACATGGTTCAAAGGTTACATACAACTAACTCCACCTAATGTTCTACGAAATTGAGCCTAGGACATCAACTTCCAAATAAGGAAAAACAATGACAATAGCCATGACAGAAATCAAAACATCTTTCATAGGTCAAGTCACAATTCTCCTAATCTTCATATCTATGGAGAGAGGCTTCTCATCGATCTCGAGGCTGGTTGATAGTGAAAGTTTTCACCATAGTAGGCCCCGAAAGCTTCAAATTTTCGGTCTTGTATTTTTGTAACAATTACGGGGTAGCCGAGACTTGAGCAGAGCAATCTTCCCGGGTTCGATAGATCCCCGGCACTTGACCAACATGCACTACATACCACGTCATGGTTTGCCTATACATGCAACCAAAATAGGATGTTAATGCTATGTCATTCAGAAATGTTGTGCAAGAAGATTTTGAACACCACGAAACTCATGAATTTCAACATCTATCTCATTTCAATCACAATTCGAGCATGTCTTCAATCATTGTTGTAAATGACCACAATGTTTAAATCTAATTTGTTCACCATAGACCAATTAAAATACTTTTGGCACTATATTAGGATCCCGAACTGTTTGAAAGCAAAATCTAAATACAAAAAGGAAATAGCGGGGTTGGATTTATCAACACGGGCATTTCAACGAACAACTCAAAGGCGTGGACCGGACGCGACTCACCGAGCTTCCGTGCGGTCCGCGCGCTCTGTCTTGTCTCGGCGGTGCGAGACGCAGCGCCCCGAAAGGAAGAAGAGGGCGCGGGCCCGGGCGTTCTTCCGGCGGAATCGAGCTCGAGGTCGCGGCGGTGCGGTGTCGGGCGTGAGACGGGGGACGGCGGGAGGCTGCGAGGCGGCGGTGCGGTGTAGCGGCGGTCCCCACGTCGACGTGGACGAAGAACAAGCGGGCGAGGCGAGGCGAGAACAACGGCGAATTAGATCTCATTCTCATAGGCAAAATCTCGAGGAACTAAATGGCTAATTAGTTCTCACCGTGGAAGAGGCGCAGGGCCGCCGGCGCGGCGTTGGGGACGCGTCGGAGAAGAAGAGAATGGAGGGGCGTCAGGGGGCGCGGACGGCTGCGGCATGTGTCTTTGGTGGTGCTCCGTCGGGGGGCCGGTGGGGAAACGATTGGGGCGCGGGGTTGAAATGACTGGAAAATTTCAGCTCGCCGCGCCGGCTATTATATATCGTCGAGGCCGGAACGAATGGCGCGGGGGTTCAAATGACTCGTGAAATTTTCACCTCGCGCCCATTTCTATAGTTAATCACTGCGGGTTTAACAAGTAGCCGGCGGTGTTAAATTATAGGTTCATCGCCGGTATAAACGTCGGGTCCCCGACCGGTGATCGGACACTATTGCCACCGCCACGGTACCACCGCTCACGGTGATAAGATCACACCGCTTGTTGCCACCTACCACCGCTCACGGTGATAAGATCACTTGTTGCCACCTACCACCGCTCATTCCCACCTACCACCGCCTATAAAAACAGCCCCGCGCAGAGAGAGCCATGTATGGCGAACCGTGCGCCGGCCGACCTCTTCGTTATTTGCCAATTCTCCTATCCACATATATGGCCTCTATTTGGGAGAAAGCCCTCCACATAAACATTTTATCATGGGTAGACAAAGTATACAACAGGTACTAGAAGGGTGTTTTTGAAGATTAAGCTACAACATTGCTTACGTAAGCCGGGTGTGATGCTCGTGCAACACCATTGTTGCATGGACTGCCGGAAGACGGAAAAGCGAGAGCCAAGTAGCGTGCATTCTTGTGCTTCATCGCCGGAGATGAGCCCCCGTCTCTGTCGGGCCTTTGCCGGCACGGAGAGACATTGGTTCTTCACGGAGGTCTCATCCGCCTTACTTAGATCGATAAGCATAACGTGTAGCATTGTAACCACCTCGGGCATATGTGCTAGAAGGGTGTTTTTGAGGTGGTTATTTCTTAATGTGTTTGTACACTTTGATTATTGTACCGTGTCAATTGTAATCAATTAATTGTAATGCTTTTTGTGAAGTATGTATAATCCCAGCCAACCTGTAATTACTCGGGGTCGCCGCGTAGAAATTCAATTTAATTGAAAAAAAATACCAAACCTTGTCCGAAAAATCTCAAACATCGTGCTTCCTTCACACGTGGCATGTGCACGTCTAAGAAAAAAGTTTGAGGCGAGACCACACCGAACGAAGATGACCCAAAGATAGCTTATGGATGTAATTGTCGGTCATGCTTCCGGTGAAAGGGGTCATGTACCTTTGTGAAGCATGTCTACTCCCACAATGTAGAAATGTCTTGAATTTTTTTTTACAACCTTGTACACCCAAATTATGCCCCCACACAAGATCTTAGGTATTTTTGATCCATATTTTTATTATTAGATTTTCCTACGTGATAAACGCGATAGAAGGAGGTTAATTAAAGCTTGAAAACTTATGAATTTTGCACCAACCTACACACTTTGAATTGCCTCCTAGGACACATGAGACCATGTGGGAAATTTTGGCACCACTGGCTCATTAGTGGGTAACCCCAGATTCAACCTGTAATTACTTTCGGGTCGTCGTCGTAGAAATTCAATTTAATTGAAAAAATACCAAACCTTGTTCGAAAAATCTCCAACATCGTGCTTCCTTCACACGTGGCATGTGCACGCCTAAGAAAAAAAAGTTTGAGGCCGAGACCACACCGAACGAAGAAGACCCAAAGATAGCTTATGGATGTAATTGTCGGCCATGCTTCCGATGAAAGGGGTCATGTACCTTTGTGAAGCATGTCTACTCCCACAATGTAGAAATGTCTTGAATTTTTTTACAACCTTGTACACCCAAATTATGCCCCCACACAAGATCTTAGGTATTTCGATCTATATTTTTAATATTAGATTTTCCTACGTGATAAACGCGATAGAAGGAGGTTAATTAAAGCTTGAAAACTTATGAATTTTGTACCAACCTACACCTTTGAATTGCCTCCTAGGACACATGAGACCATGTGAGAAATTTTGGCACCACTGCTCTCATAGTGGGTAACCCCAGTTCAACCTGTAATTACTCGGGGTCGTCGCGTAGAAATTCAATTTAATTGAAAAAAATACCAAACCTTGTCCAAAAAATCTCAAACATCGTGCTTCATTCACACGTGGCATGTGCACGTCTAAGAAAAAGTTTGAGGCCGAGACCACACCGGAACGAAGATGACCCAAAGATAGCTTATGGATGTAATTGTTAGTCATGCTTCCGATGAAAGGGGTCATGTACCTTTGTGAAGCATGTCTACTCCCACAATGTAGAAATGTCTTGAATTTTTTTACAACCTTGTACACCCAAATTATGCCCCACACAAGATCTTAGGTCTTTCTGATCCATATTTTTATTATTAGATTTTCCTACGTGATAAACGCGATAGAAGGAGGTTAATTAAAGCTTGAAAACTTATGAATTTTGCACCAACCTACACACTGAATTGCCTCCTAGGACACATGAGACCATGTGGGAAATTTTGGCACCACTGGCTCATAGTGGGTAACCCCGAGTTCAACCTGTAATTACTCGGGGTCGTCGCGTAGAAATTCAATTTAATTGAAAAAAATACCAAACCTTGTTCGAAAAATCTCCAACATCGTGCTTCCTTCACACGTGGCATGTGCACGTCTAAGAAAAAAGTTTGAGGCCGAGACCACACCGAACGAAGATGACCCAAAGATAGCTTATGGATGTAATTGTCGGTCATGCTTCCGATGAAAGGGGTCATGTACCTTTGTGAAGCATGTCTACTCCCACAATGTAGAAATGTCTTGAATTTTTTTACAACCTTGTACACCCAAATTATGCCCCCACACAAGATCTTAGGTATTTCGATCCATATTTTTATTATTAGATTTTCCTACGTGATATGGAAGTTCACTGCCGGATAATTGGCACCGGCATAAACCAAGCACCGTGGCCGTGGTACGGAGAACGAGGCAACAAAGTGCTCCTTCCCGCAATGGTGCGGGTCGGGCCGTCGGGCGTCTTTGTTCGCCCGCTTGACAATGCAAAATACTGCCGGTTCTTAGTTTTAACCCCGGAGTGATACTCCCATAACACCCCCGTTGTGGTACACCTGCGGTGATATATGTGATCCTTTAGGTCTTTGAAAAGTGCACCCGGCGGTGTTATTATCGACATTGATATAACCCGTCGACGCAGCGGCGAGGGTGCTCGGCCTTTTCTCATGGGAAGCGAGAGACACCGTCGGTTTAATTAAAGCGGAACCGGTAGTGAAGACTAGAGCAACACGATTCTCAAGGCTGCAAATCGTGACGTATCACAGGCCATGACCTACTCGGCAGCCTATATACGTACTACTAAAATGAAAATTTATAATACGGAGTGTACGTGGCGGGGAGACGGGGTTAGTTGAAATCTCAATGCATTAACGCCGAGATAAAATTAAAGATTTCAATAAATCGATTTTTACGATATAACTATTTGTTTCACCGATTTGTTAATCACTGCCGGTTCATGTGTGGGCTCGACGGTGATCAATGAAGGTGGAGACTCGTTGTCGTCCGGGCGTCATTGGAAACGCAGCCTAGAAATTCGAAGCGCAAAAACCGTGACGGCGCGGGAAACGCCGGGCGGCGCGAGAGAGATCGTGCGAATTCCAACCGGCGATCGTGGAATTCCAAGCGCTTGCTTTGACGCCGCGCGTTCGATCGTGGGGAAGTGGAGCAACCGGCTAACTCTCTATTTAATTTAGCACACCCTCGATCATGGCGTTCATCCATTCTAGTTCTCGATCATCCGGCCACATTCTCTTTGCATTCTTGGCGCCATGGCTGCCTCGGGCTCGAGGATCCAACAAGCGCACCGGGGAGGAGATGGAGGCGGCGGAGGACAAGGGCAAGGAACCGGTGGTGGAGGCACCGGCGGCCGACGTCCCCGGCTCCGACTCCGACTCCGGCTCCGACTCCGACTACGTCCCGCCCAAGCGGGACCGCCGCATGGACCTTCCGCCACCCGGCTGAGGCGGCGGCCGATGACCTTGCTGGTCGCCGCCGATGCGGGAGGTGATCGAGAGGGATTTCACCCTCGATCGTCTCCGTCTTGCCTTCGAGATGCCGAAGGAGCCGGGCGGACGGCCATGGTCTTCTTCCAAGGGTGGATCCACCCCGGAAGAGAAGATGAACCACTACGCCCCCAAGGTGGAGCAGGTGGGCCGGGATCGTCCCTCAAGGCCTTGGCCAAGAAGGACGACGCCGCCGCGGAGGAGGAGGAGGAGGGAGGAGGGACGAGGACTAGGCCGGCGGCCTTCCTCTTTTTGTTTTTATATATTAATAAAATGAGAATTATATATATTATTGCTTTGTGTGTTGCTCCCTCGTCCCTGAATCTGTTTTCGTTTGCGGTTCAAAGAGCGATTAAAATTAAAATTTGATTTGAATCTTACCTTGTTCTTTGGAAAATAATTAACTATCGGTTGTGCTTTGGAAAATACGGTCGGCGTTGAGTGCCGAGGAGACGGCCATTGGGCGCAGCGGTCGTCGGTTACGTTTTTTCCGAGGAACCGTGTTTTGGAAACGCCACATTTATACCCCGTCCCCGCCCCCCCCCTCCGTTATCAACACTAACTTCTCTTTCGTGCCCCTCTCACGGGAAAGCCGGACTCGCCGCCCACGATCGTCGACATGGCCGCCACCGGGAGGAGATGAAGTTATTTGTGGACCTCCTCTGCGCCGCCCTCACCAAGCCGAACGGCCCGGCCGACGACGTTGGCTGCCAAAGGTGAATCTGCCCCTCGAGGAGAGGGGCCAACTTCTACGCCCTCGGATCGACTCTCTGGCCGATACCCTCGCGGGGATTCCGGCCAAACCGGAGGAGGAGGAGGCCGGGAAGACGGCCGCCCGGGGGGCCGCCCAGCCAAGGCCAAGAAGGCCAAGAAGGAGGCCTAGGTTCTCTTCTTTTATTTGTTTATGTTAATTTCTCGTTGTCCGATCTGTGTGGATGTGTAAGATACAATGATCCGTGGTGGTTAATTTGCTAATGGTTCGGTTGTTGGTTAACTGCTGCATGGCAATCTCTTTATCTTTCGTTAATTTGGGTTCTCTCTTTGTTTCCTTGAATCGTTTATTATTTATTATGATGCGTGTCAATCTTAATTTTCTATCATTTGTGTTTAATCGTTCCCTCGTGAAACCGCGGCTTAGTCCTATTTATACGCACATAACCCCTGTCTCGGTCCGCTCTCCAACACTCCGCTCTCCAAACACACTCCCCTCTCCTCTCTACCCCGTTTTCCACGATGAAGGGCGGGTCGGTGGCCGCCGCCGACGACCGACATGGATTCCGGCCCGGGCGGAGAAGTTACAGAACGTCCCGCCTCCTCGAAATCGGGCCCGCTTACATCGACGACTCTCCAAGGATCAAGACTTCCCTCACGGACCAACACCCCAGTCTTTTTTCGCGCACTTTGTCCTCACTCATGCACACCCGGGAAGACTTCCCGGTCGATCACCCATCGCTCCAAGCCAAGCACGCTTAACTTTGGAGTTTTTATCGATTCAGGCTTCGAAAAAAGTTGCAACTTGTTGGTATGAGTATTCTATCAACCTTATTAAGCCCCCGGGCGGGGTGTCACATACACACCGACGTCCTCGTCGGTCAACCCCAGGTCAGGAACGTCCCCTCTTGGCCACGTTGAAAGGTCCTAATGGCTAGAGGGGGGGTGAATAGCCTATTAAAAATTCTTGCAACAACACTAAGCACCCGGGTTAGACAATAAGATGGCGTAGCAATTAAGCAATGCTTCGACTGGCTATGCAAGCCACAAGTCAATTCTATTGTCTCTAATTCACACAAGGCTAAGTCGCTAAGTTACTCCTAGGTGGACAAGCAAATCTAACTAAAACTATCACTAGGAGCTAACAAGGCTAAGCAACCTAATACACTACTCAACTAAGCAAACCTACACAAGAATACTAGTGAAAGTAATGCAAAGAGGTTAGAGTACAATACCACCGTGGAGTGTAGAGGTGGAAGCCAATCACCGTGATCACAGAGAAATCTCCAACGAGCAAGAACAAGTGACACGATGATTTTTCACCGAGGTTCACGTGCTTGCCGGCACGCTACTCCCCGTTGTGGCGACACACTCACTTGATGTTGCCAAGCTTAATGGCCGGTGCCAAATCCCCTATGGGAGCTCAAGCAACAATCACAAGAGAGGGTCCAACAAGCCACGAGCAATCCACTAGTGCTCCTTTCGCGATCTCCCCGGGGTAAGGAATGACCCTCACAATCACCACCGGTGTGGCCTCGAACAAGCTCCAATCGAGCTCAACACCGCCTCTTGCTCCAAGCCGCTAGGGAACCGGGCAAATTCCCAAGATAACAAGAATCCCGCGGCTTCTCCAAGGATGAAGTGCTTCTAGATGCAATCACCAATGCAATGCACTTCTATCACTCTCAATCTCACCAAGAATACGAATTATGGATGGAGAGATGAGTGGAGAGGAGTATCACAAGCTCACAAGTGTGTAGGAGTGTTCAAATGTGCAAGAGAGAGGTCCCAATACCGGCCAAACCAATATATATAGACCCCCTCACAAGATAGAGCCGTTGGACTTCAAAATGGGCTCTCTGCGGGTGACCGGGCGCGGCCGACCAGGACGCACCACCCAAGTCCGATCCCAGCGTCAGGCCATCGCTTCCGGCCGCTACCGACAAGGGTCGGGCCCACAGTTGGAGCCCTTCTCCGCTGCGTCGTCGCGGCGTGTCGGCCGGCACCGAAAGCATCCGGTCCAACCCGGTTGAGCGTCCGGTCAATTTCACAAGGCTGCGGAGCGTTACGCGAGACGACCGACCGGAGCATCCGGCCGCCTGGACAGCAAAGATCTTCTTCCTTTTCTTTTTGCTCTTTGCTTCCAACTTGCTTCGCCTCTTGCCATAGGTTGCCAACACGTCCAAGATGACCACGTTATCACCAATGTTAGCACGTCGAGAAGTTAGGCAAGATCGAAGTTAGTGCTCTCATGTCCTAAATGCAATATGCAAGTCAATTGGACCTAGAAGCACTTCATGCAAGGATTGTCGCGGCATCCCCTCTTGATAGTCGGCTATCTATCCTATAATGTGATCACACGCTCTATCGTGTCTTGATCACCGAAAGGAAAAACCCTATCAAGTATACCTTTGCCTTGATCTCCCGGGTTCCTCTCAAGCCGATCATCAAGCTTGACGATCCATCAAGTCCACCGACATTGTCCGTGTTCATGATCATCATGCTCCTTGTCATCCACTTAATTCTTTCTTAAGATACATACTTAGAGCAAAGGATTAGTCCACAAGTGTCGTCATCAATTTCCAAAACCAAACATGAGATTTCAATCTCCCCCTTTTTGGTAATTGATGACAACCAACTCACAAAGATAAGAGATAAATTCAATTTAACTTGAATTGCTTGCCCATTAGAGTTTTGAACAAAAGTCAAGGAATGGACAATCATTTCAAGGTTCGGTTTTGGTAGTAGTAGCTCCCCCTACATATGTGCTTCCATGTGTTTGGTTCAATTTTGGCACATATGTTGGATAGAAATCATGGGGAGAGATACTAGTACCAAAAGAGATGCTAAGGTTCTAGAATTTGACCTTTGAAGCGTGAAACCATCGGAGTCCTTAGCATCATGTATCTAGACATTCATCAAAAACTCAACATACCCCATGAGATCAACATTAAAGGCTAAAATGTGAGCTTTGTCTAGATACAACCTATGCATGCTAGTTGGTCAATATACCAATCAATTTTTCAACAACTAGCATACACCAAGCAATCATGTATATTGAATTTAGATTGCCAATTGCAACATCACATTATGATTATGCACATACAAATGCACAAATAGTCTATGAGCTTGCTCCCCCTATTTGTGTGATCCTTTCCAACATCTTTGTGACTTATTTCTCCCCCTTTGTCAACAATCACCAAAAAGGTGTAAATGAGAGAAATCAAGTCAATCAAAGTATCACATGTGGTCTCATCTAGATCACTTGCCTTTCCATGTATTCAAGTTTGAACCAAGGACAAGCTTTTTCACACCTCATATATATAAGGGTTATCTTGCACCATGTTAGAATACACATCAATAGCTCATTTTCTAGAGTTGACTCTAGGATTGCAAGCACATAAACATGTCATATGCCACCACTAGTTCATAAAACATTCAAAGCAATAGTGGTGCCACACATACATTGAAATCATTTTATTTACCATGAATGAGCCTATTAAATTGCATGATGTCTAGATGCACTACCAAGTCCTTAGCAAGTATGAATGCCATGACAACCAACTTTTACCTTGAGGTTTGTCGAAGGAGAGGCATGTCATATAAGTGGGGTGCATCAACTCAAGTTGGAGAAGTCAATAATGTTCAATTCTCCCTTTAGCATGCAAAATCTCTTCTCATCAAGTGGCTTGGTGAATATGTCGGCTAGTTGATCTTCGGTGCCAATGCCCATGATACAAATGTCACCCTTTTGTTGATGATCTCTTATGAAGTGGTGCCTTATATCAATGTGCTTTGTTCTTGGATGTTGAACCGGATTTTGAGTCATCTTTTTCTAGCACTTTCATTGTCACAAAAACAATGAAACCTTGTCAAATGTGAATCCAAAATCCTTCAATGTTGACCTCATCCAAAGCAATTGAGTGCAACAACTTCCCGCACTAATGTATTCGGCTTCGGCGGTAGAGAGAGCAACACTATTTTTGCTTCTTTGAAGACCATGATACTAGTGACCTCCTAAGGAATTGACATGTGCCACTTGTGCTCATTCTATTTATCTTGCACCCTCCATAGTCGGAATCCGAATATCCAATCAAATCAAACTTGGATCCCTTTGGATACCATAGTCCAACATCTTGTGTGCCCTTCAAGTACCTCACAATTCTCTTTGTTGCCTTGAGGTGACTTTCTCTTGGATCGGATTGATATCTAGCACACATGCCCACACTAAAATGCTATGTCCGGGTCTTGATGCGGTTGCATAGAGCAAGCTTCCAATCATAGACCTATACTTCTTTTGTTCAACCATGTTGCCACTTGGATCGGGATCAAGGCTTCCATTGGTTGCCATTGGTGTGGACATTGACTTGGCATCTTGCAAATCAAACTTCTTGATCATATCTTTGATGTATTTGGTTTGACTAATGAATGTGCCATTCTTCATTTGCTTGATTTGGAGACCAAGAAAGAATGTGAGCTCTCAAGCATTGACATTTCAAACTCATTTGCCATCATCTTTGCAAACTCTTCACAAAACTCTTGGTTGGTTGACCCAAAGATAATGTCATCAACATATATTTGCAACACAAACAAGTCTTTGCCAATCTTCTTGGTGAAGAGTGTGGTGTCCACCTTGCCCATCTTGAACCCTTTAGAGAGGAGAAAATCTCTCAACCTCTCATACCATGCTCTAGGTGCTTGCTTCAAACCATACAATGCCTTCTTCAACTTGTACACATGGTTGGGATACTTCTCATCTTCAAAGCCCGGTGGTTGCTCAACATACACCAACTCATTGATGAAGCCATTCAAGAATGCACTTTTCACATCCATTTGATAGAGCTTGATGTCATGTGCACATGCATAAGCAAGCAAGATTCTAATTGCTTCAAGTCTAACAACCGGTGCATAGGTCTCTCAAAATCAAGACCCTCTACTTGAGTGAACCCTTGAGCTACTAGCCTTGCCTTGTTTCTAACCACAATTCCATCTTGATCTTCCTTGTTCTTGAAGACCCACTTGGTTCCAATCACATTGTAGTCCTTTGGCCTTTCCACCAATTCCCATACATCATTTCTCTTGAAGTTGTTCAACTCTTCGGTGCATAGCATTGATCCAATCCTCCTTCTTGAGTGCATCAACTATGTTCTCCGGCTCTTCTTGTGCTACAAAGGCATGGTGAGCACAAAAGATGCTAGTCTTCTTCTAGTAACCACTCCACTATTGATGTCACCGACAATTTGATCAATTGGATGGTCTCTTGCAATGTTGGAGGGTTGCATCACTTGTACTTGGTGACTAGGATGAGGAGTTGGACTAGCTTGTTGCTCTTGATCTTGATCTTCATCTTGAGTGCCACTAGTGCTAGCTTCATTTGCACCAATGTCAACCGAAGTAGTTGGCAATGGAATGTCTTCATCATCTTGCACTTGTCTAGGCCGAATGTCACCAATGTCCATAGTCCTCATTGCATTTTCCAAGTTGGAACCACTCACATTATCATGATTTTCAACTTCATTTTGAGAGCCTTGGGTTTCATTAAATTCAACATCATGAACCTCTTCAAGCTTGCCACTACCCAAGTTCCACACACTATATGCTTTGCTTGTGGTTGAATATCCAACTAGGAAACCTTCATCACATTTCTTGTCAAACTTGCCCAATCTTGTGCCTTTCTTGAGAATGTAGCATTTGCATCCAAAGACTCTAAAGTAACCAATATTGGGCTTCCTCCCATTGAGTAACTCATATGGTGTCTTGCCAAGCATCCCATGGCAATAGAGACGGTTGCTACAATAGCAAGCCGTGTTGATAGCTTCGGCCCAAAAGGAATGGCTAACATTGTATTCACTAAGCATTGATCTTGCCATTTCAATCAAGGTTCTATTCTTCCTCTCAACTACACCATTGGATTGAGGAGTGTAGGTTGGTGAGAATTGATGCCCAATTCCAAGCTCATCACACAACTCTTCTATTCTTGTATTCTTGAACTCACTCCCATTGTCACTTCTAATCTTCTTGATGGATGTCTCAAACTTATTTTGCACTCTCTTGACAAAGGTCTTGAATAGCTCAAACACATCATTCTTGTCATGCAAAAAGAACACCCAAGTGTATCTAGTGTAGTCATCAACTATGACAAAACCATACTTGTTGCCTCCAATGCTTGAATATGATGTTGGCCCAAACAAGTCCATGTGTAGCAACTCAAATGCCTTGCTTGTACTCATGATGCTCTTGGTTGGATGTGCATTGCCATGTTGCTTCCCTCGGCTTGACATGCTCCACAAGGTTTGTCCTTCTCAAACTTGACATCATCCAAGCCTCTAACTAAGTCATGCTTCAACAACTTGTTCAATTGCTTCATCCCAACATGACCAAGCCTTCTATGCCACAACCACCCTTTGCTAGCCTTTGAGAGTAAACATGTTGTCAACTTGGCTTCTTTTGAGTTGAAATCAACAAGGTAGAGATCACCATATCTAAATCCCTTGAAGATCATATTTGCACCATCACCACTAACCACTTCAACTTCTTGACTTGTGAATATGCACTTGTACCCATGGTCACAAAGTTGAGAAACCGACAAGAGGTTGTAATCAAGATTGTCAACTAGTAACACTTTGGATAGACTCTTTTCTTGGGTAATTGCTATCGTGCCTAATCCCAACACATTGTCTTTCTTGTCATTGCCAAATGTGATAGACTCATATTCATCAATGCCCTTGATGCTAATAGTCTTGAACATATTGGAATCCCCGGTCATGTGTTGAGTGCACCCACTATCCATTATCCAATGCTCTCCTCCGGCACGGTAATTGACCTACAAAACAAGATCAATTCTTCTTAGGTACCCAATATTGCTTGGGTCCTTCAAGGTTAGTCACCAAGGCCTTTGGTACCCAAATGGCTTTCTTCTTTGAGCCCATCCATGGTGTACCAATGAACCTAGCACGAACACCATTGTCCTTCTTCACAAGCATATAGGAGTGATCAAGCTTGATGGAAGAGACATTGGTTTTTTCTTGTTCATGCACTTTAGCTCTAAGTGACCAACTTGCTTGCAAGCTTTGCAATAGCTACCATTGCTCTTCACAAAACGAGTCTTGTGAGTCACATAGGCGGCCTTGCCTTTCTTGGGGATATAGCCTAAGCCTTCCTTATACAAGGATACCCTTTGGCTACCCAAGCACATAAGCAAGCGGTCCTCACCACCATAGGCCTTAGCCAAGGAGTGATTGAGCTCCTTTACTTCCCTTTTCAAACTAGCATTCTCATGAATAAGCATAGGGTTGCAAGTATCTTCACTAGAGATGGATGTGCTAGTGATAATGCTAGTGGAGGTGTCACACTTAGGAGATGGTTCATCAACTAGAATATCACACATGATGCTAGCATGACATGTACTAACATCTTCCACAATTTGGCACAACTTGTGCTCTTCTAGTAGAGAGGAGTGAGCTTTCTCTAGCTTAGAATGAGACTTCTCAAGCTTCTTATGGTCTACCTTTAGACTCTCATAAGATGCCCGAAGCTCCTCAAGTTCTTGCTTAAGGCTTTTTATTTCCTTTCGCAAGCCCTTGGCCTCCTTCCTATGCAAGCCACAAGTCAATTCTATTGTCTCTAATTCACACAAGGCTAAGTCGCTAAGTTACTCCTAGGTGGACAAGCAAATCTAACTAAAACTATCACTAGGAGCTAACAAGGCTAAGCAACCTAATACACTACTCAACTAAGCAAACCTACACAAGAATACTAGTGAAAGTAATGCAAAGAGGTTAGAGTACAATACCACCGCGAGTGTAGAGGTGGAAGCCAATCACCGTGATCACCGAAATCTCCAACGAGCAAGAACAAGTGACACGATGATTTTTCACACCGAGGTTCACGTGCTTGCCCGGACGCTACTCCTCGTTGTGGCGACACACTCACTTGATGTTGCCAAGCTTAATGGCCGGTGCCAAATCCCCTATGGGAGCTCAAGCAACAATCACAAGAAAGGGTCCAACAAGCCACGAGCAATCCACTAGTGCTCCTTTCGCGATCTCCCCCGGGGTAAGGAACGACCCCTCACAATCACCACCGGTGTGGCCTCGAACAAAGCTCAATCGAGCTCAACACCGCCTCTTGCTCCAAGCCGCTAGGGGACCGGGCAAATTCCCAAGATAACAAGAATCCTTGCGGCTTCTCAAGGATGAAGTGCTTCTAGATGCAATCACCAATGCAATGCACTTCTATCACTCTCAATCTCACCAAGAATACGAATTATGGATGGAGAGATGAGTGGAGAGGAGTATCACAAGCTCACAAGTGTGTAGGAGTGTTCAAATGTGCAAGAGAGGTCCCAATACCGGCCAAACCAATATATATAGACCCCTCACGAGATAGAGCCGTTGGACTTCAAAATGGGCTCTCTGCGGGGTGGCCGGACCTTGGACCGGCCGCACCTTTTGGGTCGTCGGTCCGGCGTCCGGTCATTGCTTCCGGTCGCTCTGACAAAGGTCGGGCCCACGGTGGCGCCCTCCTCCCGCCCCCGTCCGGCCGCGGCGTCCGGCGACCGAAGCATCGGTCCAGCTTCGGTTGAGCGTCCGGTCAATTTCGCGGCTGCGGGCGTTACGCGACGCGCTTGGCCGGACGGCTTCCGGTCGGTCGTCCGTCATCACTTTTCCCAGTCCGGTCGCCTACGGGCAAAGGCAAGATCTTCTTCCTTTTCTTTGCTCTTTGCTTCCAACTTGCTTCGCCTCTTGCCATAGGTTGCCAACACGTCCAAGATGACCACGTTATCACCAATGTTAGCACGTCGAGAAGTTAGGCAAGATCAAAGTTAGTGCTCTCATGTCCTAAATGCAATATGCAAGTCAATTGGACCTAGAAGCACTTCATGCAAGGATTGTCGCGGCATCCCCTCTTGATAGTCGGCTATCTATCCTATAATGTGATCACACGCTCTATCGTGTCTTGATCACCGAAAGGAAAAACCCTATCAAGTATACCTTTGCCTTGATCTCCCGGGTTCCTCTCAAGCCGATCATCAAGCTTGACGATCCATCAAGTCCACCGACATTGTCCGTGTTCATGATCATCATGCTCCTTGTCATCCACTTAATCCTTTCTTAAGATACATACTTAGAGCAAAGGATTAGTCCACAAGTGTCGTCATCAATTTCCAAAACCAAACATGAGATTTCACACGTCCGGTGTACGGTGCGGCGCATGTGTCATGTTGTGTGACCACGCCGGGTCCACACCAGCCATGCGCACCATGCTGCGCAAGCCCGACACACGCGCCGTGAAACCGCAAGGGTCGGCTTTTGATACCATTTGTAACGTCCCGCCTCCTCAAGGCCGGGCCCGCTTATCGACAACTCTCTAAGGATCAAGACTTCCCTCACAAACCAACACCGGTCTTTTTCGCGCACTTTGTCCTCACTCATGCACACCCGGAAAAGACTTCCCGGTCGGTCACCCATCGCTCCAAGCCAAGCACGCTTAACTTTGGAGTTTTTATCGATTCAGGCTTCCGGAAAATAAGTTGCAACTTGTTGGTATGAGTATTTTATCAATCTTATTAAGCCCGGGGCTGGGGTGTCACAAGTTCATCTGCATCGCCTCGGCGCCGCCCGCAACAAGCTCAACGGCCCGGGCCGACCAAGTTGGCCTGCCAGCGGTGAATCATCACTTGGAGGAGAAGTCCATCGACATGGCCCCGAGGGCGGAGAAGATCATCTGCATCGCCTCGGCGCCGCCCGCAACAAGCTCAAGGCGGCTGGCCGACCAAGTTGGCCTCCGCAGCGGAGAATCAACACTTGGAGGAGAAGTCCATCATCGCCCTCCGGATCGAGTACTTGGCCGATAACCTCGGCGAGGGATACCGGCGCCAAAGCCGGAGGAGATGGCGGCCCGAAAAGGCGGGCGGGGCGGCCAAGAAGGCCAAGAAGGCGGCTTAATTAGGCCGGCCGCTTTCTTTTTATGTTAATTTATTGTATCGATTTGTTTCTATGATTTAATTTGGTTTTGTGTCGTTTGTTAATGGATCGGTCGTTTGTTAATCGATGCGTGTTAATCTTCGCTTTGATTTTTGTTTTACTTGTTCCTTTGCTTCCCCTCCCAAATCGCTATCGGTTCCAATCAACTTCGGTTGTGTCAATCGTCAAATCGCTATCGGTTCTAATTCAAACCCGCCCGGTGATCGTGTCCATCAAGACCCTTTGGGGGGAATGATTCAAACCGGTAGAGATATAAATCTTCAACGCCGGTATTGGTCGAGTCCGTGGAGATTCTGGTTTTGTCCAGCGCTGGGACGGTTCATCATCTGCCGGGCGCGGTTCATCATTCCGGTGGACTAAATTTCAGCGGTGATACCGGCGGTAGTGATGAGCGAATCTGTAGTAGTGAAAATAAGGTGCATCTTAGGGTGGCAAAAGACCAGCGATGGCGACATTGGAATGGAAGGATGGTGGTGGTATCATATTTCCGGGAGATCATCGATTTGGCTTGCGGTTTGTAGACCAGCGAGAACATTGTATTCAATCACGAGGCGGGGCGTTCACGCGATTGCTAAAAGCTATGTTAAATTACATACTTTCCCTCCATCCTAAATCGTAAGTCATTCAAGAATCTTAGAGAGTCAAATCTCCTCAAGTTTGACCAAATTTATTTGACAAGATAATAACGTTCATGATACCAACTAAGTATCATTAGATTCTTCATTGATTATATTTTTATATATATTTATTTGATGTCAAAAAAAAATTAGTTTTCTATATAATTTTGATAAATCTTGAGATGTTTTGACTCTTCAAGATTCTTAGAATGACTTCAACATGAGGCATGCCCCATTTCCATTCATTCAAAATGTAAATAAGAGTTATTACGGATAATTCACGTCCACTAATCGGATATTTGATTGGAAAAGTACCTAATTGACGATTGAAAATATCACCGCCAATATTGTTGAAGTTAATCTTTAATCCGACCATTGCGTTATACATATATAATAAAAGTTTCATATTTCTAGCACACTTCAGGTCATTAGATTCTACCCGCGCGTTGCCACGGAGACTACATGTAATGTAACCTCCCTAATTACGGGGTCCACCTTTTTGTCATTGTCCCAAAGACCTCGGCGGTGTGTGCGGATACACCCCATAACTTAAGAAGCCCTCGTTGATAGCTCATACCCGGGATCAACAAAGGAGTAGCTACAACATTACAACATTTGTTACAAAAATATAGATCGAGTGCGGAAGAATAATAACATAAATTTTAAAAGGTGAATAAGTTACATTTGAGTAAACTTAACTTAATTAATTTGCGGAAGCTGAGTAGACTAGAAGACAACCAGATCATGTCGTGCCCACCGACATAACCTTGGTTAACAGCACGAGTCAACACCTGCAACAAGGGTCAAAGAACCCTGAGTACGGGAGTACTCAACAAGACTTACCCGACTAAAGAAAAATAGGAGAAGACTCAAGAATGCTGGTCTAATAGGATTCAAGGTAAGGCTTTTAGCAAGAATCAAGGACTCATTTTTGCGGAAAAGCTTACTAAAAGTGAATCCTTACTTTCAATATTTTTACTTCAGGTGAGTAGTTCATATACTCTAGGTGATCCTACACTAGAGCAAACATTTCTTTCATAAGCCAACTTTCTTTCTTCAAAACCATGTTCCATCAATTACTACGATGAAGGTCGGGAATCGGGTCTCCTTCACCGAGAAACAACGACGATCCGCGAATCGATTCAAAACCCAGTACGGGATTCCCTTCCACCGCGATATATATAGCACGAAGCTTGCATATATCAACCATCTCCCGCTCGTCCAAAGCGGGAGCGAGGCCTGCGCCACCCGAGAATACTGATGCGCCCTCCAACACGGGACTTTAACCCACCGAGGGTATCTTGTACTCCCGCCATCTCTCCACTCCCGGTGCGTGGTTGCCATTCCGATTTGGCACACCCCCGAGATCGAGCTTACCCAAGGCATGTGGTTGGTGCTGGTTTCGACTTATCCGGGGTGACAACCCGGATAATCGTGCCTTTGATCAAAAGCGATCTCCGGCGCAACATGCGTTCAACGATCCCGATTTCACTCGGGCCAAACAACGGGCGGTCCTTAAGCGACCAACACGAGACAAGCACGCGCTAGGTATCCCGCCGGCTTTCAACCTACGTCCCGTCCGATCTCAAATTCATCACTACATCTCTTTCTTTTCCAAAAACAGGTACCATCTTCTCAAATAAAACATTTTGATGAAAAAGCTTAACTAATTAAGCAGGGCTACGCATCACTAAGCATTTTAAAAATAAAACAGGTTATCAAGGATGGTATTTAAATGAACAAGGATGGTAATGCAGCAATTAGGTTATCACTCAACTCCTAATTACTTAATGCAACATATCATAAACATAAGTGATATAAAGCTTTTAAAACATCAAGGAAGGGTTTAAATGCACCGGGGCTTTTGCCTGTGTTGCGGAAAAAAGTTAGATTCGAAGTTGGATTGCCAACGTCATACTTGACACCGACACCTCGGGTGGATGCACCTTCTCCAAAGCTTGATCATCGTGGAACCACATCACTCACGTTTACTACACGTAATGAATGATGCATTGCTTAATATGATGAAATAGTAAACATGATGCATGAAATGATAAACACTTAAGTACAACTTTCCTTCACAATAAAGTTGCAACCCAACAAAATCAACTTGTTGAACTACTACTATTACTAAAGGAGTTCTCAAGGACCATTTAATTGTGGTATGATCCAAGATTCATAAGACAACCCAAAAGTCACACAAAACCTAAGTTATTATACACTAAACATTACATTTAACACTTAAATAAATAAAACATAAAATAATAAAGAAATAAACTTTGTCAAAATGACTCCAAACTTTTTGTACAGCTAGATCATAGCTTAAAACAGCACCAAATCAATTTTCATGATTTTTTATAAATATTTTATTTTCTAAAAATCATGGAAGATGCATTTTTCAATTAAAAATGGTATTTTTAAATCATGCAAAAACTACTCAAAATCAAAGTTTCAAATTTTTCATGGGTAGATATACTCCTAGGAAGGTTCTACAAAAAAAATTTCAGAATTTTTGAACAAGTATATGAATTTATACAAAATTCACAAAGTTCGACACTATTCAAACAAAGGAAATTGAATAAACAATTTTAAAACAAAACCGGCCTTTGGGCTTAATTCAGCCCAACACCACACGCTGCCCGGTATTGTGCGACCCGGCCTGCCGCTACAGTAAAGGACTGGCCCAACGGCCAGCCCGGCCCCGACCACGCCGGGACCGGAGTTTGGCCGGCGATTTCTCGCCGGCGGCGAGGTCTCCGGCGGCGCGGTCTTCACCTATCTACTCCCCTTGATCCGGCGCTGCGTTGGCACCCAAAACCGGGCACCTAGGGCACGGTGGTGGCACCATCGCCGCCCGCGAGCACGGCGGCGCGCGACGGCGGCGGCAAGGCGGCGGAAACGCTTCGTCGGAGCTTTCTCCGGCGACGGCGAGCATACCAACCTCTCGAGCATCTCCAGGCGACCCTATAACCCCAAATAATCGAACCAAAGCCGGCCCTATGTGGGTGCAGCAATGCTTGCGGCGGCGTGCTCACGACGGAGCTCGTCGGCGACGGTTCCGGCGACTACTGGCGCTTGAAACGGAAAAAGGCTTTTTCATGGATACCATTATAAAAGATGGCTTGCTCATCAATACCATTGAAAAATTCGATCTATCATGTGTGCCAAATAGCGTCATTTTGAACTCTTTCCCGTGTGCCATTCCGTCCCTGTAGGGTGTTAGATTTCTGCCGTTTGACGATCGGACGTGTGGGCCTAGCATTGAAAAATGACCTCCTTGCCCTCCTTTTCTTTTCTTTTCTTCTGTTGTCTATTTTCTTTTCATTTTCCCAGACACGCTGATCCATGACAGCGTACAAAACACAAATGTCCCCATGCACCTTACATAGAGGATTCAAAGCTACTATTACTAAATGAGATATTATAAAAATTGTCGTTCTAGTGATTACTACAGTAGAAAAGTTTCATATATAAATTTAAGCAGCAAAAGAAGAGATCGATGGATCCTTCTAATCCTAGACGGAGCTTGGGGCGGCGGCGATTTTCTTTGGCGGCTGCTGCTGGATGACGAGGATGGAGACCTTGGACGCGAACTCCGCGGAGGCGAGCATGTTCCCGAGCACGCCCAGCTCCGGGAACTCGCTCCACTCCGACAGCCCGCTGGTGAGCGCCGTCGACTCCTCCGGGTCACTCTCGCCCTCCCCCGCGCGGCGGCCCACAATGAGCAGGTCGAACTTCTCGCTCATGGCGCGCACCACGAACGCGGTGCCCTCGGCGTCCTCTACCGTCTTCTCCACGTACACCACGCGCTCGTTGTCCCTGTGCCGGCTCCAGAACACCTGCAGCAGCTCCTCGTCCCTGGCCTCGTCGCGGCCGACCATGCCCACCCAGTTCCGGAGCTTGAACCGCACCACCATCAGCGACATGGTCCCCGCCTCGGGCATCCACGCTGCGTACGCCAGCGCCTCGCGGTCGTCGGCGCCGCCCAGGAAGTAGAGCGCCGCGCGCTGGAGCAGGCTGTTGGCCGCCGTGGCGCACGCCGACCCGGACGCGAGGCCGTGGTCCACGAGGATGGCGACGGAGCAGGGCACGTACTGCAGTACGGCGTTCGAATCGATGTCTCCGGTTCGAATCCACGCCGCGACCGCCCTGCATGCCCGCCGTGGCCGCGCCCGTCCTTCTCACCCGTCGTGACCGTGACCGTGCCGCACGCGCGACCACGCTCGCGCCCACCCATCTCGCCCAGTGCGTCGCGTCGGGTGCTCGCCCAGCGCACCAGAGCCGCTGCGCGCTCGCTCGCCGCCGTGGCCAGAGCGCGGGCGAGGTCCGCCCGGCCGCGTCGAGCGCGAGCGTCGTCGTGTCCGCCAAGTGCGGTCGGCCGCTACAAGGACGAGGGTTTTGACTTCTCCGCCGACCGTGTGACGCGCAGCATCCACGAGAGCCTCGCCCGACTGGGGTTGTACTACGTCGACATCCTCCACGACCACGACATTGAGTTCACCTGTCCCGCCCACCACCTGTTTGACGAATTGCCAGGAGGCTCCGTTGACGCAACAAGTGAGGAGAAAGAAGAGGAGGGCAACCATGTCTTTGCGATGCTGGGCCCACGTGTCGGGGCTCCAAACGGCGCAATTCTCACGTCCAGTAGAGACGGAATGGCACGCACGAAAAGACTTTAAAATGACGATGTTAGCTGTGAAAATTAAAATTTTTGAGGGGTATCCATGAGACTACGACATTTTATAATGGTATCCATGAAAAAAAGGCTCAAGCGGTTGGCATGAGCAGGGGCAGGAGCTCACCACGACGGCGGGGCGCCGCGGTGGTTTGGGCGGAGTCGAGGCGGAGGTAGATCGATGACGGAAACAGCGGTGGCGGCGGAGGACTCCGGTGGCAAAGGTGGCGTTCCGCACGACGACGGGCGTCGGTGACAAAAAGAGCGGCGCCGAGCATCGTGGCGACGAGGCGACGCTAGATAGCAAGACGGTTTGTCACAAGGCTCACCGAGACGGCTTGACGACGGCTGTGGCGCGCGGCGCAGCGCGGATGCCCGGCCGTGGAGAAGATGACGGCGTCGCGGCGTGACTCAAAGCCAAGAGGGGGCTGCGCTTGAGGCTCAAGGGATGCGCGAGGGGTGAGGCGGAGCTAGTGGCGCCATCAAATCGAAGGATTAGGACTCGACGGCGATGGCGTTTTGCGGCGGAGGTCGGCGGCAACGTCTTTGGAAGAAGAAAAAGAAGAAGACGGTGTCTCCGTTGCCTTAAAAGGGAAGGAAAAAGGACGGACGTGGCTGGGGCCTTCGCGGTCGTCCCACGCGTCGACCACGCCTTGGCCGGGCGCGAAGGCCGAGGCGGCCACGGGCGGTTGCCGGCGACACGCCGGTATGGGCGAAGCACGCTGAACCCACCGCAATGTAGCATCCTAACCCTAACTTTTTTCTGAAATTTGTCAAATTCTCCTCAAATTTGAACTGAACTCGAAAAACTCAAAAAGTAACTTGACCTAATTTTTCAAGATCTACAATTTTCACAATTGAAAGATTTTCAAATTCGGCCTTTAAATATGACTTTTGAAATGGGGTCAAAAAGGGACAAATTTGAATTCAAAATTACTTTAAAATTTATTCAAAAAACTTCAAAAACTTTGTACATCAAGACAAGATAGACAAACTAGCTTTTGGAAGTTTTGTCAAAATTTGCCTAGATTTTGAAATAACGAAAAAGGGATAAAAGAGGGAATAGAAAATAGGGTTTTCGGGTTCAATTCAAACTTGAATTTGATTCAAATTTCAGATTCCCAACCTATACTATCAAACCATCATCCAACAACTCAACCAACTATAACTAAACTTATTTTTGTCCAAACCATGGCTTAATCGGTAAGTAACACCTGGGGTTATCTGATCTTTCCCCATTTACAGAATCTCGTCCCCGAGATTGAACGAACTTCCAAGAAAGAGACGAGATTTCCATAGCTTTAAAACTGCACTAAAGATGATAGAACTTGTCCACACGATAGACGATTACAAAACCATTGGAGATACAAAGAGGGTACAAAGATTACTCTCTCGATTAGGGACACATCTCATTTACATAACAAAGCATCACTCCGAGATACTTTGACAGACGAGGACAAAGAAGGAACACCAAGAAGATAAGCGACCAAAACGCAAAAAGGACCCCAAATGCATCCGTAAAAGCGAGGATCGAGGAGGCACAACATGTCAAGAAGACACAAAATGAAACCTAAGGCCATAATCTAACTGGATGTAGACTCGACCTTCTAAGATGGAAACTGGATTTCTCCTTCAACAAGACGCAGCGTAGCAATCTTTGACTGACAACCTGAATCTGCGAATAAGAACTTGAGCTTGAAGTACTTGCTCCCACGTCTTCGTCTCGGATCGGTTTCTTCTTGAGCTAGACAGCTTCACCTTGGAGGAGGAAATCGACTCTGCGATTCTTAGAGGAGATTTGCGATGGGCTTTGGAGAGATGGAAGTGATGAAGCAAGGTACCCGGTTGCGCGTTTATAGCGCGGAGGAGGATAGAAACGCCGTGGGCGCATCGAGGAAGAGGAAGGCCGAAAGAGAAAGAGAGAGAGAGAGAGAGAGTCAAAAGCGGTTCACGGGTAGAGCGGCAACCAACTATGGTGCGCTCTGTGCTTGAACTTAGGGTGACAGGATTCCCATGACGTGGAGGCAAATAACGAACCGAAGCCATGGAGGGGTCCGGTACGGCGCAAGGGCAAGGGCGATGAGCAAACATGGCGCACAAAGAGAGGAAGAAAGAGGGTGTGGTGCAGGAGAAGATGCGACCCGACGAAACGAGTGCGGGCACAGCGAGACTGCAACACGAAAGCGAGTGCGAGAGGGGCCAGGATGCTCACGACGTTCAGAAGACACGTGGCGGCAATAGAATGCCACAAAGTGATCCCGTCTTAAGCAAGGTCCGAAAATCATTAGAGTGGTGAATCGAATAGAAGGTTCCAAAATTTCCACTATTAACGTAACTTAAGATTCAAATTAAACAATGAAAACTCCTTACAACGTCCACGAAATGTTGGACATGATTGTAGCTTGGTAAATCCCAATCAAATGCAAAAGACAGCAGCATAAAACTTATCAGAAACAGGACAACTTTCCGATCTTTCATGTCCTCTCGATCCAACAGTGACGGCATAACTTGCTTGACAGCTGGTCAACGTTACCTTCAGAGATCGTTAAGTAGAGTCCCTTATCTACCACTTCTTGTAGTCCGTTAATGTTGATGTCGGTGACTTGCTCTTCAAGGGTCACCTTTCTTGTAACTTTTCGGAAGAAACTCACAAAAGCAAGCGATCCGATATACAAGTCCTCGGATAGAATATAGATAAAGAACCAAGGAAAATCACGGCAAGGGAATGTTTAGTGTAGTTTTGTAATGGATCATGATTAGAAATCATTAACCATAACACCACGGCCAAAACCACAACTACGGAGAGTATCCATATGATAAAAAAAATTTATGGTGACCAAGGATTTACAAACGAAGGATAGCAAACAAAGGAGTTCCAAGGCGTAGAGTCACTATGGAGGTGATTCAAGACCAAAGCCAAGGATATAATTCTAGAAGAGTTTAGATAGAAGAGTTTGGAAATAATCAACCAAGATTCTAGGGCGTAAAACCAAGGAGTTATCGAAGATCAAAGAGAGATGTACATAGCAAGAATCGTTGGGGTTGGAGGTTTGGAGCGAGCCACGTAAACCGATGCCGCCGCCGCCGTTGCATACTCGAGCGGATCCGGATCCTTCCCACAAGGATGGGTGCTAGCGCCGGACATCACCGTCTCACCGGCTATATGCGCAGCGGGTCTCGCGCTGGACCTCGCCCCCGCACCGCTAGCCATGGAGGTCGCCGTCACGCCCGAGCTCGCCGCCCACAACCTCCGCGTCACCGTCTCGGGGGCTTGCCTTCTGCAGCCACATGCCCAAATCGCCTCCACCCTGCCGCCATGGGATTTCGGGGACCTCAACTTTCACCGCGGGCTTGGAGGGGAGGCACGGGCGTGGGCGTGTGGCTATTTTATGGACATCGACGGGAAGGCGAGGTGGCAGTGGTGGGAAGGCGAATTGGGAGGCAAGGGGCGGTGGTGGAGAGATGAGGCGCGGGTGGAGAAGGCACGGGGGGGCGGCGGCGTTTCTAGTCCCGGTGGAGAAAAAAAAAGCGGATGCGATGACGGGAGGGGAGGAACGGATGCGGAGGCCGCCGGTTTTTTCTCCCTTCGTGCGTCTGAAGAAACGAAGGCCGCCCGGTTTATTTTCTGCATAAAAAAATGCATGCAGCAGTAAACGGACGGGAGGGGACCCTTCGTGCGTTAAAAAACGAGGCCGCTGTTTTTTTTCTGCGCACAAAAAAACGGATGCAGCAGTAAAGGGATTGGAGGGGAGGGGATGATGACGTGTCCTACTTGCATGATGCCGGGATAGCGGCCATCGTAACCCGAAGAACTCCCCTAGTGGGGGCTCTCTTATAGGAGATTTAGATAAATGCACCGAACCAACAATAATACAGAGAGAGTAACTAGGAAAGGTTCAAAAATAAATATATTACTTCCTCCGATTTTTATATAAACTAGTATAGTGCTTTCGTGCTAACGAACGGTATCGTTTTAAAGATGTACACGAAAACAACAAAACGACGATATAACAATAAACACTGATTTGTGTTTTCACTTGGCTACAGTTTAGGGATCAAGAAAACAAACATGGGAGACGTTTCATTTTAGAAGAGTCTATAAATACAATTATATTCTGCAGTTCCATTGCCGGCATACTGAGCTGCAATAATTAGACTGAAGCATGAGCAGCAGTCAGAACTTGCTTCTGCTCTTCGCCCAACAGTTAGCATGGTAGGACAATCCATTCCAAGGTGTGATGGTTCAAAACCCCCACACTGGAACACCAAGACATAAGAAACAATCTCAGAAAACTATCAAGATGGAAGTGGTCGTTAAAGATCACATCTTATGCAACCAGTTACTAAATTTTGAAGGACATCAGGCAGCATGAAGCGTCCAAAGGTCGAATCAAGTAATCTGGTTTTAGTTTGTGTTGTGCAATGTCAGTTCCTTAGAGGAGCTGCAGGCAAATGGACATGGTTTAGAATATACTTGAAGTATGACAGCTAAATATCTAAATGAAACAATTCACTGGAAAGCACTTCCTTTCTTTACTGAAATAGCAGAAGCAGATATCAACTCAGCTTCCGTCGATTTTTCCTTCTCTACTCTTTCTTCATGACCACAGTAAGCCAGCACAAAAGTAATTTATTTATAAATTTGACAATTATATGAATGGACAGTAACTAAAAACTGACGCACTCGCACATGCAACGGAGCTCATGCAGCAATCACAAGACAATCCTGAGCGCTCCTGCGCACTGAAGGAAGAGGACCCAAACCCCAAGCCCAAACCAGAACCAAAAACCCATCGACCCAACGGGACGCAGCCAGCAGGCTATCCATCGAACACCTCTCGCGCTTGAGGGTTGCCGCTGATATAACCTGAGAAAAGAAGAAAAAAACATGTATTGGACTATCGTGGCTACCCACACACTGCAGAGGAAATCCAATCTATGACACTCCTCTGCGCTCTCCATGATGACCCGACATAGTTCGTATCCATCATCCAGAGAGAGAGAGAGAGAGATGACGAGCGGAGGACTGACCTGCTATCTGTACGTGGACCTCATCATCCCTGATGCTTCCGGGTCGCTTGGCTTGTTGGAGGCTGACCGCCATTGGGTCGCCGCCGCCAGCACGCCGAAGTGCAAGGCGCCTGCCGGGATGGGCGTGACTGGCGCCTGCCCTAGCCGCCGGAGAGATGACGTTGTGAAGGGCTGGCCGCAGTGGCGGCAGACGCGCAGCCCACGCGATCTCCCAGAGCTCGACACCCGCAGCTTATCTGTCACGCACGGGCAGTACGCCGATCTGTGACGGCACCGCGTGGATCCGGCGGACGGTGGCGGAGTGGATTTGGGTGGGGAAGATCCCGAGCGGCAGCGCCAATCTTGGGGCGAGCGGGAAGCAGCGCGGGGATGAGATGAAAGGCATCGGTGGGAGCGTGCAGCGCGTGCTGCTGATGGCCGGGAGGCGACGGGGTCTCGCAGGGGGGCGATCGCGGAGGGAGGGAAGTAGAGCGCTAGGCATCCGGGCCGGGCGAGCTATCTGTGCGAGGGCTTCATTCGTTTTGGCGAAAGTGACTTGCGTGTAAAAAGGAATGACCCGCTGATTTCGCGCAAATCCTTCTTTCCTTTTGGTGAGTCACACGGGAGGTTAGGAGGAGGCCCATACATTTAATCTTGACCGTCCAACGGAAAGAGTAAGGAGAGAGAGAAGGTTAACAAGCAATCTGAGACGTTCATTTGAATAGATTTGAACGCAAAGAAGTTGGTGCATTAGTAGGGTAGACTAGCAAAGTGTGGACATATGTATTGCATTGCAACCAAATCCAATATATGTGTCTTAGAATGGACTATGTACCATTGCTGGACGCGAGTTATTATAACTTGTATGACACAGTTTATGAGTCTGATCACGTATGAAACATGGAGGACATGAGGGTGGTTTGGGGAAGTAAAAGGTGAAACGAAAGAATCACTTCCCTCTCTTTAATATTACACGATTGCTAGTATTCAGACGCCTGAAATCTTGGGCAATTAGTGCTGCTGCTTTTTCCTGCTAAGCTGATGGATATGAGCCCATGGCAAAAGACAAAAGCAATGTCGCCTAATGTTTACAAAAAGTCAGGCACCTGTATAATAGCTGAATAGCAATCCCCTTAATCTATACTATAAATATTATTAAACAAAGATATAGATTTATAACACAAAATCAGTAATAAGATATATTTTCCTTCTCATTTTGAATTCTTTTACTTTTGAACCAGTAAGTACACGACGCCACGTAAGCTTTCAAGTTTTTTGTTTTGAATTACACAAGTACAACACAGACGCCACACATGCATGCACACTCACCTCTATGAACACACTCACTTCTATGTTGCCCTTTGGAGTTTATGGTGTTTTTATTTCCTAATAAAGTATAAAGCATATACTTTTCCCAAGATCCACATCGAAATTTCTATGCATATAACACCGTAACTTGACCTTTCTTTAAGGTCCACTATAACTAGACTTACGCACCCCAAATGTTTTTTCGGTTTTCTGTCCATAATTTACCACAACTAATGCTAGACAAGTGTGGCAAGCTAGCCACATAAAATTTGTTCAGACAATGGGAAACCACAGTATGCGGTGCTTAAAGGAAACAACTTTTTTTACTCTATGACATGATGTGGAGCATAGAAGAATCCTAACTTCAGTTCTCAATAACCAAGCATTTGTTGAGTTAGTCAAATTTGCATAAGGTAAAGTATGAGACTAACAACTAAACATTCTTTTTAAGTGTATTCCTATTTGGAAGAGCGTTTTTGTACAGTGGTTCTCTATAAAACTGGTTGCCATGAAAAGTTGATGCTAGTAGAATTTGCTGGGCAGAAGGGGAGATTGTTTGCGCTTGAGTGTATAATGGCATGCATGCCCTTTAGATCAACTGGTGATCACTTGCTCGTTGAGTAGAAGGCATCGATTGCACTGATTTGTTTACAACCACATAGGGGAGATGGTACTGATGGAAGAGTTACATCAAGAGGCTTCTTCATTTTGCTCCCTTTGGAGTTTTTTTTTTTTTTTTTCCTTCAAAATGTAATCTCTTTCTTTTAGGCCGTTGGCAAGCTTTGTATATTTTTAAACTCCTTTCTCCTTAACGAAATGATACGCAATCCTCTTGCGTATTCAAGAAAAAAAAAAAGACCAAGCAGAGGCATGACTCGTATCGGCGTTGTTAGGGTCACACATTGTCGTAAACCAAAGATATGGGCGTTGTTAGGGTCACACATAGTCATCATGAAACCAATCACCCATGTTTGAATTCTTTTCAATTTGAATTCAGGGTTGGGTGAAAAGGTGTGTGATCATGAACCCAACCACAGCAAAGTGTCTTATTCAAAATACATGATCTTGCAGGCATCTAATGCGTCGGATAACTGAGTTTGAAAGCTGTTATAAGTGGGAGTTACATTTCCTGAACGCTGGTCTCAGCTGGAGGCAGGGCAGCGGAGTACGATCTTAGTTGCTGTATAAATTCGTCGATGTACCTGTCCTGCAGTTCCTTATCAGCGACAATCCCTTGCACCTTGAGGGCATTTTCCACAAACACACCCCTGGTATCCTCCTCTACCATGACGGCCCGGACTGCGCTGGCGACGCCATGGCGGTTGAAGGAGCCGTCGTGCTCATCCCTGGGCACCTGCAACCCCACCTTCTTGCCCTCCATGAGCCGCGCGTTTGGCCCTTGGTCCCCGAAGATGGGCAGCATGACGAGAGGACGGCCATACAAGAGCCCTTCGACGAGCGAGTTCCGCCCGCAGTGCGTCAAGAAGCCGCCGACGGCGCTGTGCGCCAGTATGCTGGTCTGAGGAACCCACCCCGTGATCACCAGCCCACGGCCGCCGCCGGTGCGCTCTTGGAACCCCGCCGGAAGGATGTCCGTCGCGTCGGGGACGCCGCCGCCGCGGGGATTCCTCAGAGCCCAGAGGAAGCGTGTCCCGGCGAGCTCCAGCCCCAGCGCCAGCTCGTGCACCTGCTCCACGCCCAGCGGCGTGCTCCGTGTTGGCGTTGGCGCCACGCCCCCGTCGTGTGACGGCGGAATCAGGCCGAGGGGACGACCGGCTTGCCGAGGAGCGGCGCCACCAGCGGCAGGTACTCGGGCTCCCACTCGAAGCTGCTTCGGATGGCCATGACCGTGCACCTCTCCTGCGTCATGTACCAGCGGTCGGCGATGGACACACCGGACGCGCCGTCCTTGACGGAATACTGCTTGTTCAGCTCCGACTCGTAACGGGGTGCAGCCGCGGCCTGCCGTTCACTGCCCGCGGCAATACACGCGGCGCTCGGGAGCAGCATCGCGCATGGCACCTGGTGATCGATACCAAGCCCAACTGGATCTGAACAAAAAGCAAAGCAAGTTTACAAGTAGGCATTTGGTGTGCGCGAACCGAACCTTGTGGTCGACGGCGGCGGTGGCGGCCCAGTAGTGGAAGCTGTCGGCGATGACCCAGTCAGGCCTCCTGCCCTCGTCGGCGCAGGACGCGCCCAAGAACTCGGCGAAGGGCGCGGCGAGGCCGTCGAAGGCCTTGAACAGGAGCTCAAACTTGTCGTGGGGGGACGCTGTTAGTGGATTCGGCGCCGTCGGGGAGGCCCTCGACGCGCGGGAGCGGGAGCGCCACGAGGTCGACGCGCGCGCGCCGCGGGGGGCGCGGCGCCGGGAGGCGGGCGATGTTGCCCGGCGTGGAGACGAAGGACACGCGGTGGCCCCGCAGCGCCAGCCGCTCCGCGAGCTCCAGGTACGGGAGCAGGTGGCCGAACCCGAGCCACGGGAACACCACGAAGCGCAGTGGCCGCGCCGGGGACGAGGACACGGCGTTGTCCATGGCGATTGGCCGTGAGGAGTTGGCCTTGCCTGCGATGGCGTGGCGTTAGTGTCCATAGGCAAGGAATGATTAGGCGAGGTTTTTTTTTGAGGGGTCGCTCTGCGCGTTTGCCACGCGGTAATGATTAGGCGAGTTCGAGAGTTTGATTTGCAACCTTCTGAATGAATCCTCCCATCACTCTCGTTACATAGTAGGAGTATACGCTAATTAATACGCA
Organism: Hyparrhenia diplandra; assembly: GCA_015847255.1. Lineage (NCBI taxonomy): Eukaryota > Viridiplantae > Streptophyta > Magnoliopsida > Poales > Poaceae > Hyparrhenia > Hyparrhenia diplandra. Next base: position 55,280 of record JADLZK010010493.1, on the reverse strand, counting down.
GGTGCATGCATTGCCATTGCCATTGCCGAACCTAAAGCTAGCATGGGTACACGCGAGGGTCGATGTTTCAAACCGATTACGCTAATGAGTACTCACTCCATTTCTTCTTATAGGGTATCAAAATTTCGCAAGTCAATCTTTATAAACTTTCAAACAACTAATCAAACTATATACACTATTCAGTGTAAAGGAAGTTGTAGTACCATTTGATTTTGTACTAGTCGACAATACTTATTTTGTTTTAAAATGTATGTTTTAGTTTTATCCTACATTGAAAGTTTGATTGAGTTTATAAAAAAAATATGTTAACATCTAAGTAAAAAAAAAAGGAAGTCACTATTCTTACCCATGACAATGACCAGATTAGTTCGCACAGCCTCCATCTTTCTTCCTAGCGATAGCGACCGCACACTCCCCGGCCGAGGCTGCAAGCCTCATCTGAGCACTGCAGGTATAGTGAATTTATTAGTAAGACTAATTTGATGTAGATGTTCACTCTCTTTTTTTTTTTTTTGAACTTGATTAAAATTAGAAAACTTTAATTTAGGACATAACTGAAACAACTTACGTAGTAGGACTTTTGACGCCGAGGAACAGCGTCAATGATTCATCTGTTTTTATGAAAATTGAGGTGCACACGTATGTGAAGGTGTCGCAAAAGATCTCCATGCAATTGAAGGGGAGCATGCCATGAGCAGGTTGAGTGCAAACTACCGAAATAAAAATCCTTTCATCTGAAAAAATTGTGCTCTGTGAGCGGCTTACCGTATATACAAAGTACGCTGGAACCTAATGTCAGAAAGTTGGAACGGAAGGTGATATCATCTTATTCAGAATCTTTGGCCTGCCGCGCCCATGCGCCGTGCCACCGAAATATTGAATATTCACAATTCCTATAGCAACTTATTTTGCACACAGAAAAAAAATCATCTGGGTAAACAAAGCTTGAAGAACCTTGCGGTTGTTTTTAACCTATCAGCAGGATAAAGAGTGATCTTCTCAACATCGCAGAAATTGAGCTGAGTACTAGGATAAGTACTATCTTCCCAACATTACTGAAATTAAGCAGAATATGGATATGGATTATGAAGTTTCCCCTTATCAAGTAGACGTTGAAGAACCAATGTCCAGACAGCACATGAGAAAGCATAGCAGAATAACGCCACCAAACCAAAATGAGTAATCTCGGATAATTATTTTTTCCTAGAGAATACGGGTCATGGTTACAAATTTATTGCTCTATAATGTTTCCAAGGATAGTTGCAAGTAACCCATGGGGGACTCACACATGTCAAGCAGCAATTAGCAGCTTATACAACAAGCACTACAGGTTCTGATGCAATACAGCAAGTATACAACGAATTCATAATGTTATGCGGTGCATGATTCACATAAGTTGGTGTGTACAATGCTCGGTTAACTGGCTCTAGTAATGTTATTATGAATCAAGATACACAGTGCACTGGGTCTGGCTCAATTCAATCAACTTGTCGCCCTCCGATGGCTGAGAATAACAATAGTAATTAGACAAATCCCTGTGAAAATGGCTGGGCGGAACGCGGAAGGCATAGCGCTTTTACCTGCTGCTCTTGGAACTGGGGGAGTTGAACCCGTTTCAAGCCATCTGCTAGCCGCTTGCATGGAAGAGATGGTTCAGCTGCAGCGAACTCATTCAGAACCTGGCAAAATTTTGGCAGTACATTGGAAAAACAGAATACCAAGGGATAATGCCCTATCCATTTCCTTTCCGTAATGAAATGATTGATCAAGTGAATTTGGTGAATGATAGTTTGAGAAACAGATCTCAATTGTAAACATACAAACTGCCTCAGCAAACGTAGAATCTCTTAAAAAAGTAGTGCAGGCTAACAGCATCTTCTATGGTTTTCATTTCAGCTTACAACAAAAGGGTTCTCAATCTACAACTACTCAGTTCAAACCTCTTAAGTACAACAAAGTGAATACAAGCGACAATCCACGTCGATGGATGGCAGAGCCACCTCATCACAAGTGTAACTTCCCTAGGCTAGAGGTGACTCATGACCACACACACACACATCATGTCAATGTCAGGGTGATATACAAGTCACAAAAGATCCAGTCCTAAAACTGAGTCAACAAAAGTCTGTATATTATTTTTTTTCTATGAGGAGCGGAATTACCACTTTCAGTGTGTTGAGATAATTAAGTTACAACACCAGTACACTCTACATGAGATACCAAAATTACAATGTACAAGAACCAATGCTAAATGAATGGTTTCTAAGCTATGAATGCCTATAGCAATATAGGCTGGTATACCTTCAGCTCCAACCCCTTGCTTACTCCATCCTAGACTCCAGTTCACATAAGTTGCTTGATTAGGTTTTGTGGCTTGCATGTTATCAGTGTCTGGAGGGCAAAAACGAGCCAAAAATCAAAAGCCAAGATGAATTAGTTCCTTCTAAATTATAAGAAACATCATTTCTTCACCAATTGCAAATCAAGCTTTTATGCCAGTTCAATTCACTTTCCGTTTTATTTGGCTTATGCAGATCATGCACATGCCTAATCTGTTGAAATATGCCAACTGTATTTGTGACAAACATTGGACTATATAAGCAGTATCAGAAAATATTGTCAACTTCCTTAGCAGAGTGAATGATTTTCTGGCTAGCAAGCATAGACTAAAACATGCTCATACAATAGCACTGTATCTTCTGACTAGTGAACTACTGGTCAGTGAATAGCAAAAGGAAGCTGGCCAATAGGAAGATCCAGTTAAAAACTGGCCCATTAGATCCGTAGTCTACTTTTATAAATTTATTTGACCCAAAACTTTTGCTCACTAACATTTCCACTTACACTGCTCTGCAGGCATGCTTCTTCCCAAAGTGCTATTGTATGAGCCCTAGCAACCCATATCATCTTCAAACTTATTGTTTGTACTTGAGAATTCAAATACTAATGAGGGGCATATTCTTGGTCGCATTTTCTAAAGAAAAACTGAGCATGGTTTTGGTGTCCATTATTTGAAATGAAGGAATACCTGATTTTTATTGCTCCAATCAACATATCTTGGCATCCAGATGCATGGACATTCTTCAAATTTGGGCATTGAAGAACCAGACGTTCTGAGGCAAGTAATTCTAATCATCAGCAATGGTGACAACTATTTACATACTTGATAACCTGAAGAAAAATAAAAAGGACATGATACCTGGATGTAGATTTGTGCAAGAGTTAAGATTTAGATCATTTAACTCTGGACAATTTACATATAGAGCCTGCAATGTGTGAAACTAGTTATAGATTTTATTAGCAAAAAATAGGATGTATCAATATGCCCATAAAGTCCAAGGCTTACATCTATTGCAGAACAGCCCCACAGACTGAGTTTCTTCAAATTCCCATGCTTTATAATAAGCTTTTGGTGAACAGGTTGCCTCTTTAAGGTGGATAGTTTTTGTATAATCCTAATACCTCCATTGAGTTCGCCAAAATACTGACCCTCTTTTTCATTATTCACGTTAGCGCGTAGGCTCATTCCACAGTCCATGAGTTGAAGGCATGGCAACTGTGCTGTGGCTAGCTGGATCCCACCTATAGAGAATCATGCATGATAATCAGTAAACTCATGTGCAGTGAGATAGGGTTAATAGACTACGAAAAGATCTCTGGGGCTTACGTGCAGTCACATTTGGGCAAAGAGCAAGAAGCAGCCTTGATAAAGTGTGAGAGAACGCTTTGCAGATCATCCCAATTCCATTATCACTAATGCTAGATCTGGAGTAACCGAAACAGGTAATTAAAATCAGCTAAATACAAGTAATACCGGCTGGTAAATAAAACAGCAGTTTTCTGATAATCAATAACAGATTGCATTTCTAAAGTCAAGGAATGGAGCTTACCCACTTAAATCAAGTAACTCCAAGCTCGGACAGGACCGAACAATAGAAGCAACTGCTGCATCAGATATTTTTGGACCTAGAATCAAGGATAGCATGCACAGTCCCCTGGTGAACAATAACGAGACTGAAGTTAGAACGTAAGTAATACAAAACTAGAATATTGATGAGATTAGCATGAGATATGGCAACATTAGATCAAAAAGATGGTTGGGTAGTAGAACGGAAAGGGAAGAGATATACCTGAGATTAGCATTCTCTAGAGCACATACAGCTTCATTGGATAGATGATTCGATGATATGTGCATTCTTTCCAAGTTAGGGCATGTACGACCTAGACCATCCATCAAAGTAACCAGATCTGTACAATCACTACTTTGTTGTGTGAAGCACAGTGAGAGCTCAATCATATTAGGACAGTTCATAACCTGTAAGAAACATCCCTCCAGTGAACTAATGCAGAAAATGAACTTGTTATTATTGTGAATAGCGTTTGAACACAATATTACCGATTTCGAAAGGGAACAAAGATCTGACAGCCAAAGAATTGAAATGCTTGAAGAGCACAGATTAAGAATATCCAAATTAGAGCAACCACCAATTTTGAGGACTGAAAGAGCAGACTTCTCCGAGACAAATCGACTTAGATCCTCCCTGCACACAAAATAAAATCAGCTTATATTTATGTGTGCTTAAAGCAAATAATGATATTACATATATAGGATGCAAATATAATCATTCACGAATCAATATCAGGATGACTTTTGTAACAGGATAACCATAACTTGAAACATATTAATAGACCACTAATTGCACTGCACTAAATGTCCATAGGACCTCTACTTCATACTTTGACTGTTTAAGGGGCTGTTTGGTTGAGAGACTTTTTAGTTGCCGGGACTAAAAAGTCCCTAAAAACCAAACAGGAAGGGACTTTTCCTCTATTAGTCCCTTAAAGACTCTCTTGGAGAGACTTTTTTTTAAAAGTCCTTGGGACTAAAAAGTCCTAGGACTTTTTTGAACCAAACAGTCCCTAATGACCTTTATCTCATCTTGCAATTTTAGTTGAGGAGCTAGCATTGGAAACAAGGTCAAACATGTAAAATCCTAATCTTTATATTACAACCAAACATAACATACCCAGTAATCCTGTTGACTGCATCAGCAGTCATGGTAATCTCGAGAGTTCTTAAACTTGGGCAGGAAAATGCAATACAAGCTAGGGTAGTGGCGTCAACATCACTGCAAGAAACATTAAAAAACAAGATACATGTTAAGAGTACTAAATGTTATCTCAGTAAAGAAACATACACTGGTAGGGATGCATGACTTCAAAGTTTCAAAGAAACAAACAATTTACAAGTACTACGTTTTCACAGTAAAGAAAATACATGTGGTATCTTTGGGTTATTAAGTCAACCCAAAACTCATCTAATTGAACTAATCAGATTACAAAGAATGGATGTGGGATAAAAAACAAATAGGTAATTCACCTACTACTACTACAAGTGGTCATCACCACTTCCAGTATAAGGAGATTGACTATCTCCACTATCATCAAATTCAAATAACCTCTTTGATGTCACTCCAGCGCATCAGATAGTTCAACTGTAGATAAGCTTTACAACACTTTGGGAACAAAAAGGCCAGACTGATTATCATAAGTGCAAGACTGGATATGCAATTATTTTGAGGCAAAGAAGAATTACACAACAGACCTCTTTGCTGGTAATCATGCAGCGCATTCAACAGGAAAAAAAAGGGTTCAACTAAAAGGTGAAAAAAGACTAAACAAATGAGAAAAAGCAACATACTAGCTTTGACAAGGTTTGTCATAGAACACAAGCACCAGCAAATTCTCTTCTTAATAGTTTTTACACGTTACCCTGCGGTGCAATCTGCAATCAAACAATGTCACATGATCTTATACTAGTATAAATCATGGATAGTAATTGTGGCCATTGATAAGCGCTGACCAGTTTGATTGCGAGTACTTATTGTGGGTCTCTAAACTAAGCATTGATCAGAGAAGGCATAATATTTTAGAAGAAAAATAAAAAAATAAATAGTTTTAGAAACAAGTTAGTAAGACAAAGAAAATCTGAAACGAAGCCATTTCTATAAAATTTGCAAACAGATGCATCCACAGTTTATACATTCATCTAGCAAGCACCTTTGTACAGAATTTTTAGGCACCGAGCAGCAACAATCGACCTAAATTTGGTATCCACTCACAAATGATCCTGCAACTTGACTAGGTACTTCTGGAACCACATTTGGTCCTTTGAACATTACTAGAGTTGTATACTTGATGTCACAGGATAAGTTAAGGATAAGCCAATAAGGCACTCTGTCCATGAGCTCTTACCCTCATACCGATGTAGTAACTAACCTAAAGCATTAATGGAAGGTCTGTAGATCATGCAGCAGCATGACAAGACATAGACAACTCCCCCACTCATTTCACAAAACTCCCCCACTTATTTCACAAGCATCCCTGCTTGAGCATAACCACAACTGACCCAACCAGTGCTCAATTGTGATCTGGGGACACCAACATATTATCTCTTCACGGAAACAAAAAAAAAAGTTCAGTAAGTCGGCATATCCAAAATATGACAAGGCATTGTTATAATTTTGTAGTGGGTGCTTGAGCCCTGAGCATTAACCAAAATCCCTACACCTTTATCAGATAGGACATAAATATTCCGTGCAAGCCTTGCCTCCTTGTCTTGCCATGCCAATTGGAGACAAAGGCACACCAGTTTTCAGATAACCATGTTATACTGTATACTACTACTTTGGAAGTCGCCCAGGAATATGGCTTTTCCCCGTATATATAGATATATATAGATATTCTAGCGATTTATATTGTACGGAGTATCCCTCAACCAAAATTGAATAACCGAAAGCAGAAATTACGCGCGGGGACAAATCTTCCCTAGTCATCGCATGAAATGAGCAGCGCGGAGCTGAGATCGTCTGATCGATCGATCTCAGTGCGGCGCACCCAGATCGCGACTGTTCCGGATGAGATACGTTGAGATTCGGCCAGGGGGGCACCTCACCTTTCCATTCGGAGGTGGAGGCGGGAGAGCGCGGTGCATCGCGGGAGCAACGCGTCGAGGAGGCCGACGCCACCAGAGGAGGCTCGGACACGGAGGCGGAGTCGGAGCTCCTCGGCGGCCCGCCAGACCCGGGCCGCGCAGTCCCGCCAGCCGCGGCTGACCCCGGCGGCGGCCATGACCCCGCGGGGCCGAGGCGGCGCAGGACCTCCGCCATGACCTCCCTAGGCACGAGGCGGCCGGCGCCGACGTCCACCATGGCCTCGTCCTCGTCCTCCCGCTCCGCCATGTCCACGTCCATGTCCTCCACCTTGGGCTTCTTCTCCGGCGAGGGCGGCGTCCCCGCCTCGTCGAAGGAGAGGGGCGCGGCGGAGCCTGTGCTGCTCCCCTCCTCCTCCTCCTCCTCCGGCGCTGGCGCTGGCGGCCCCGGACGAGGACGAGGGCGACGAGTTCGTGGCCCCCGCCCCGGCGGGGGGACGGATTGGGACGATGCAGACGTGGCCCTTCTTGGGCTGGCCGCATCGGCCGCAGTTGTAGTTGCCCCGCGTCTTGGGGCGCGGCGGCGGCGGCGGCTTGGGCAGCGACGCCATGGCCGCGCCGCCCAGGGGAAGCCGGGGTTAGGGTTTGGGAGAGCGGGCGGGCGCGGCTGCGGCTGGGGGTCGGTCGGTGGTCAAGTCAGAGGAGGATGGGGAAATAGCTGCAGGGCCGCGCGGGAGGGGTTGGCGCCATTTTTCGGGGCGCGAGGAGAGGATGGATGGATGGCGGCGAATGGGGAACGGAGGTGAGGATTTGGTTTTCGCGCAGCGCCGCGCCGGCCACGACGCAGACGCAGCTCAATGCCTTTGCCTGCCCCTCTCTCTCTCTCTCCACAGACCACCACACACACGGGGGTGGCACGGGCACAGCCGCCCTTGCCCCCGCGATGAAAAGGAAAAAAAGGGGAGGAGGGCGACGAGACGTGAGTTGCAAGTCGTTGTTGGCTGTCTGGGATTTTTTTTTCCTGCGGCGGGATACGAATTCCTTCCGAATTCGGCCTCGTTTAAGCCGTTCTTTTGCGCCAAAATTCATGCCATGTGTGAAAGGGCGCGATATATCACGGCTAGTGACGGAATTTTTGTGCCTTGTGTCCACAGCTCGTGGAGTTTTCTAGCAAATTTCGTGTTTTCTTCTCTCTTCTCCATCGGTGTGCACGCGGATTCAAATTCAACCCAACCCTACCCGGATGAACCATCATGATGGTCTCAAGTCGCATCGGCCTACTTTGTTTGCCTAGGGAAAGTAGCATGAAAAGAGATTCTGAATCCTCCTTGGCCATCCGCTCTGTATGTAAAAAAAAAAAAAAAAAAAAAACTGGTGTGGGATTTCGTATTCGAATGAGTAGAAATAGTTTGTTTTCAGACTGCCAAAACCACGTTGAATTGAAAATACATAGTATGGTGCTGGTGCATTACCAGTTCCCACCCAGATTAGGAGTAAGCTAAATTTAAACACCTGGGTGCATACTGACCTCTGGCATCCGCGTGGGCCAAAAAAAAAAAAAAAAAAAAACTGGTGTGGGATTTCGTATTCGATCACGCATTGTGATCCGTCTTCAAAATACATGACACTTCTCAACGCACACCGCCTCGGTAAAGTGTCTTTGGCACGGATCATCACAATGCGTATCCCCACGTTGTCAGTAGAAAATGCATGCAAAAAACCGCCTCCCCTATATTAGCATATTTTACGAGGTCATTTACAGTAGTAATTTATTCCATTCACGATGACTTACTGTTTTTAGCTATGGCGGGGGGGCAGGGCCACGTAGCGGACTAGCGGGAGCCCGGATCAGGTTTCCTTTGCTAGCTACTAGCTAGTTTGATTTTCGTTACAAAAATCCTGCTCAGGGTGTGTTTAGCTCCTAGTCACATCAACCAAAAAATTAAAAATTCCCAAAATTCCCATCACATCCCATCACATCGAAACATTCAATGCACCAAAAAAAACGTTTGCGTACCACTATATAAAATTTAGGTAATTAAAAACTAATTGCACACAGTTTAGATGTACATTCATGGATCGATTCTTTTGGCCTAGTTACGCCATGGTAGGATAATATTTACCACTAACAAACGAAACGTCTTTACGATTATGCGATGTGACAAAATGAGGAATTTTGCTCGGGTATGTGTACAGTATTTGGCTAGTTTAAATAGAGGAAATGCTAGCGCATTCTATAATGCAAGTGTTCAGGTCAAATATGATTTTTGGTATACAAGTTGTTTTTTTTTTTTTTGCTATATTATTACCAATCTCATGCCAACGCGTTGGTGCCTCTCTATACTTTTGGTATTTCTAGTTTCTATAACCAAAATTGATTTGAAGAGAAAAATAAATCATATTAAAGATATCAATTTGCCAACTATGTACGGTGTATGTATATATACATCTAATAGATTAGATGAAAAAAATTCTGTTTATTTTATAGAACTACTACTTTACAAAAGTTGGTTACTTCCAAATAGTTTGGCCGTCGAAACGAGTTGCGACTATTGGCCGTCGAAAACGCGTGGTTAGAAAGGATGTTAGAAGAGTGCAAACCCTCGTCATGACACGTCATATGGCTGGGTTGGCGGTTAGCCGCCCAAGCCACAACGTCAGGATGATACGATTTTTTTAAAATAAAAAAACAAAAAAGAAGTACAACACAAAATTTTTATGAAAATGCATAATAAAATAAGCGCTAGCTGTCAGCGGCCTTAACCGTACTTATCACCCATATATTCATCGTGTCCGTACGTACGTTACACCATCCAAAATTCCGAGCACACCAAAATGGTGTGGCTACGTCTAGATGTTGGCTACCATACACACGTGTGCGAGAGTTCCAGCGCTAAAACGCATAAACATCTTATGTACTCCCCGTGCCCGATCCTAGGGGCCTCGTCTTGTGGTCGCGTCCCCCCACCAAAGACGAAGACGGCGGCGGCTCTGATGAGCTAGGATGGCTCCTCCTCCTACTCCTATATGCCCACCGAAGACAAAGATGACGACGGTGACAAATGTTCCATCGAAGCGTCTCCTCCTCTATCTTCCCCAACTATGACAGCTATAGAAGGGACCGGCCAGGGGGAGGCAAGTAGGCCATGCGGTTTAGAGACGAGGAGTCTCGATCGAGTTGGAGAACATGTCGGGTTTGAGGAAGTGGGGAGGGTATAAGAAGGCGTGGATGCCACGGGGCTAGCGGCGGGGCGGTGGGAGCAAGGACGAGGAGGAGACGGGGGGGGCGTGAGGAGAAAGAAAGTGTGGGCTAGAACCCCCTCCCCCATCCACCCACACACCACCAAAGATGCCCGACGGCAACGGCAGCTCAGATGAGGTAGGTCGGTACCTCCTCCGACTGGATCGGTGCCCACTAGAGACGAAGATGATAGCGATGGTGGGTAGAGTTTTGGTGAGTCTGTCTCCCCTCTCCTTCTCCAACTCTGACGGCTATAGAAGGGATTGACCAGGGGAGGCGATGCTAGTGGCGGCCGAGCTTGCTGGAGTTGGAGAAAATGGCAACATTGAGGGCATGGGAAGGGGAAGAAGTGCATGTGACAGGGCGATGGGCAGTGGCAGGTGCGAGGACGAGGGACGCGGGCGGGGTGACGTGAGGAGGAGGACGAGGTGCTGAGAAAGAAGTGGCAATGCATCTGCAGTTTTTTTTTTTTTTTTTGTATATTCAGTACTACACTAGTCCTACTTGCCAATGATCTGCTTGCCTGACCATTTTTGCGGCGGATAAGTGGAGTGACATTGTTTTGTTATAAGGGAAAAGAAAAACATTGTACCATGTGATAGCCGTGCTCGTAAAGTTCAAACTAACAGAGGCATTTGGACCGGTGCTAGTTGCGCCTTGTACATGTTTAACCCGTAAAATTACTAGTTTGATGATAATCCCGTTTGCATCCATAACGGTGCATGGGCACCCTTCCTTAAAATTTGATGGTGCTGACATTTCGTTAATCTGTAGTAGTGCTGCTGTCCAGACCCTCTAATAGCATATGGCCATTCCACGGAATCCAGAGACCTGTGAGCTTGATCCCGGCGACAAGATGGCTGATCAAAGAAAGACTAATCTGTGCGACTGTGCCAGCGGGCTCCAGATGTTGGAGAGTGGATTCTATTCGCGAATGGGCTGGAGATGGTTGTGATGATGTTGGGTAGCACTGCACTAAACCTTTTTTTTTTTTTTTTTTTTGCAAAAAAAATAAATCCAGACTCCTTTTTTTTTTAGAAGAAAAATCCAGACACCTTGACAACGCACGCGCACAGACTGAAAGTGTTGGCTTAACAGGCTGAAAGTGTGAGGGGTGTCTTCATGGGCCAAAGCCCAATGGAATAATGCTAGGAGAGGCAAAGGACGAAATGTTTCCGGCCGGTGTCATACGTGAGGATATATGGATTTACAGTTATAATAAAAACGTACGGAGTAGACAGATTTTGTTTGGTAAGAGGTGTGTTGCGAGCCGTTAAGCTCAATCATCTGCTCTGGGCCGCTAAAAATAAAGGAGGATTAAGTATATACTCCCTCCGTCCCATGGACTTCGTCGTTTTTGACTTTTTGAACTTCATGTTTGACCATCCGTCTTATTCAAAATGTTTTTGCAAATCATAAAATAAATTAATCAATATTCAAGTATCTTCATTGATAAAATAAGTCGTAACAAAATAAATTATATTTATGTAAAAAATTTGAATAAGACGAAAGATGGCGCGGAATCCGGGATGACAAACTCAAAAGTGGGACCGGAGGGAAGATATCATATCATGGTGGCCCATGGGTGGTGGCGGTTAGTTGCTGGGCACATCATGCTTTGCAGGAGCTGTCATTGTACCCGTACGCATCGGCTTTGTCCGGTGAATTGAATGGGAGCACCCGTAATGCCATCTTCTTCTGAATGGTCGATGCATGCATGTGCTACTTGTCTTGCATCGAGAACCCAACTCCTGTTCTAGTTCTAGTACAACTCGAAAAGCCTTTCCGTTTTGAAAACTGGTGGCTTTTGGATAAAGAATATCATGACATTGCCAAAGATAGTTGGAATCGCTCCTCTAACCGCATTTTCTCACACAAAAATAAGTTTCTTGCTGCAGATCTGAAGAAGTGGAGGAGAAAGAAACCAAAAAACAGTGACCTTCTAGCTCAGTTAGAAAACCGTATTCTAGATCAACAAAACCTCCATCCGTCCCATCAGAACCACTCCCTCCAAGAGCAACTCCACCGAGAACATCAGGACCTTATTGCCAAGGAGGAGAAATACCACATTCAGAGAGCCAAAAAAACTTGGGCCCGGGAGGGAGACAGAAACACAACTTTTTTCTACAAAGCCATTATAAAGAGAAACAAGAAAAACAAGATATCCTACCTCATAAACCCAGATGGCTCCCACTCCACCACTCCTCAGCAGTTGGCTGACACTTTAGTCCAATACTTCTCAACTATTTTTACATCCCAAATCAGCCCTACCCAACCCCAACCCCACTCCCACACCAACCACCTCACTTCTTCTAACCTACCCCATCCTGCTGATCAGGCCAATGAAGAAGAACATGCTGTCCAACATGCTGACACTTTCAGGTATACCTATTCTACTCGACTTGCGGGAAATTCATGACCTCATCAAGAAAATGAGAAGCAATGCGGCTCGGGTCGGATGGACTCAATGCGGCTTTCTACAAGGCGGCGGCCATGGGCTAAGGAGGACATCTACAAGGTAGTAAAAGATTTTTACACTAATGCTTATTTGCCTCCTGACATTAACCAAACTTTCATCACTCTTATTCCTAAAATCGGTCAACCTACAACCCCCTAAAGATTTCAGGCCTATCAGTCTTTGCAATGTCATTTACAAAATCCTTACAAAATCTCTAGCCAACCGCCTCAAGCACCATCTTCCAGGCTATATTAACCAAGCTCAATCGGCTTTTGTAGCTCACAAGCACATTTCCTCCAATGTCATAATCACTCAAGAGATCATCCACTCCTTCAATTTAAAAATTTTGGAAACATCGGCCTTTTACTTAAAAAATTGATCTAGCTAAGGCTTTTGATAGACTTGAGTGGCATTTTATTACTAATGCTCTTTGCGAGGCTTGGTCTTGATGACAATTTTATTAATCTTATTTATGCTTGCATCTCTTCCCCTCAATTTGCGGTGCTAGTTAATGATGAACCCTCTCGGCACTTCACTTCTCGGAGGGTCTTAGGCGGGGTTGCCCTCTCTCCCCTTACCTTTTGTAATTGCTATCAATGAATTATCTCTCGGGTTGCGGGAGAATCTACAAAATAACAATCTTACGGGGAGTTTCACTAGGTACTGGTTGCCCAGCTATACACTCACTTCTTTTTGCGAGATGATCTTATTTTATGTGGGAAGGCATCCATAGAAGAGGCTCAACAAATAAAATTTGTCCTCTACGACTTACGCAATCACTTTCGAGGTCGGACCCCCAACCTACAAAAATCCTCGATTTATTTCAACAAGAATGTGCTGCTAACATTAGAAGCAACATAAAAGCCATCTTCCCCCTTTCAAGACCTGCAGCGTAACACTTTACACCTAGGTCATCCTTTGATTTTTAGCCATAAAGACAAAAAAGAGCTTATAGCTTCATTTACAATAAGTTTTTTTGCTAAGTTTGGCACCCTTAAAGCTAATAAGTTAAACCATGCAGGTAGGCTCCAATACATTAAGTCGAGTACTTTCTTCTATTCCTATTTACTACATGTCAAGCATTACGTTCTCCAAAAATTTCATAAAAAAAAATTAATACCATTATCAAGAGATTACGGTGGGCGGGAGTTCAAGAGGAGCAAGACACCGGCCCCAATTGCCTACCGTTCTTGGGATGACATTTCCGTGTCTAAAGAAGAAGGTGGCCTTGGAATAAGAGACACGCAAGCGGTTAATAAGAGCCTTATTATTCACTCCGCTTGGAATGTAGCTACTAATAAAAATCCTTTTCTGTCTGCTATCCTTAAAGCCAAATATCACCCTCATACTTCCTTTTGAACAGCCCCTGACAATACAACCAAATCTATCTACTGGTCTTCTATTTTGCGGTCGGGGCATCATCTCACCTCTAATGCCACATACCGGATACATGCGGGTAACTCATCCATATGGTCAACGCCTTGGGCTCCAATTTGGGAAAACATTCATGATCATCTCTTGCTACCCGTGGTTAACAACCCTCTACCTTCAAAGGTTGCGGATCTCGGATAGAAGGAACCCACACTTGGAACCAGCAGCCGTTTGTCTACCACATTCTCTCCACAAAGCGATTCAGGCCATTCAATCAATTCAGGTAGTGAATTCTGATGTTCATGATATTCTTAGATGGACCCCTGCAACAAACGGGCTCTGTACCACCAAGGCAATCTACAATTGCCTAGCAACACAAAACAACCATAGCCTACCCGCCCAAGGATCCAGGAGTATATCTCATGATGCAAATCTCATTTTACAAAAGGTTTGGAAAAGTAAGGTAATTCCACCTCTTCTTAAAACTTTTGCTTGGAGACTTATTAGAAGGGCTCTAGCGGCAGTTGGCGAAAGCGGTAGATACTCATCACATATAGACAAGAACTGCTCTTCTTCGTGGCGGATAAGCGATGTTCACTTATTTTTCAAATGTGATCTCCCCTCCCAAGTTTGGGCAACTTCTAATCCTGCCCTTCCTATACACATTATTTCTGAACAAGAGGATGGGGTGCAGATTGCTTTACCCCTTATGATTACCCCAACTCCCTCAGATAACACCTTGTGCAAAACTTTATTTACTCTATGGTATTTATGGAAGGCTCGTAATGACAACCGTTTTCAGAGGAAAACATGGACATCTTTTCAGGTACACAAGGCGGCGCAGGCTCACATGCATACTTATGTCAATGCTTTTCAAGAGCATGATCAGCAGGATTCACCTCAAAGGGAGGCCGGCCAAATGGATTCCACGACGCCACTGCACAACCCAATTGTGCAACCTACTCAGCCCACTACGCAAGGTATAAACTCTAATTTTGCAGGACATGGAGGAGCAGCACAACACAGTCACCTCCCAAGGCAACAACTTCAACAACAGCCTGTAGTCTGGGACAACCGGGAGGCCACAACTTCAACAACACCCTGAAGTGCGCAACAACCCGGAGGCGCGTCAAAACGCATTGCTTACAGCCATGCCTAATAGCACCAACCAACAACTAAATGATCGAGGTTGACCATCGGGAAACCGATTCAAGTTATAGGCAACCTCGGCCACCGCCTGATCAACACCGAGGTAATCTTTTTTCCATTGCAGGACATGCACTACTAGTGTCGGGCCATCAACAGCACGTCACCCTTCAACAGACTCCAACTCTTGCTGAACGTCAACCTCATGTTGATCACCAAACTCAGGACAGGTATCTTCTAGAATTTCCTTGTACCCTACAGGGCTACAGATGCTACACCGATGCTGCAATCCCACCGGACTTGCAGCAGGCTTCACCGAGACAAGCCGGACTTGGCATCTTCATTGTCAATACCTCTACCACACCACCAACCGGTTGCTTCATTAAAGCGGCGATGAGGGATGCCACTTCAGTCCTAATGGCTGAATCTGCAGGCTTAGCACTTGCGGCTGCTCTTCTCAACAAAATGAACATTGTTGATGCAACGCTCCTTGGAGATAATCAGCTCCTTATCAACTACATCAACAGTGCCGACCGATCTAATCCACCAGATTGGCGGATCAAGCCCTACACAGAACTTGTTTACTCTTGTATTGCAGGTTCTCCCCTGCTCGGGCGCCGCAGGATCGGGAGGCAATGCAACCGAATGGCCGACTCTCTTGCTCGACAAAGTTTACAGTTCTTCTGAGGCTAATCGGATGATAGAATACAATGGATTATGTGTTAATCCAGGTCATGATCAAGGGTGCCCCTTTTTCGAGGCGCTCCGCTTTGTAACCATTAACTCTGTAATGGTTCTAACAAAGATCCCGCCGGTTAAGTAATGAAATAACTTGTTTGTCAAAAAAAAAAAAAAAAAAAAAATCGATGGATGGATCCCGTGCGCGTGTGTGGCGGCGGCGTGTGCCGGACCGGGCGGTCGGCCTCGGGTCGGGCGGCGGCAGCCCCTGTCGTGACCAATTCCTAGTTACTCCAAATGCTTCAAAATTAATTCGAAATAAAAAAAAGTTACCATTGCACTCTCCACTCTATTTAGAAATTTCGAATTTCACTTGATCTCATGTACAGGCAGGCATATTGGGACGACAGACAGTTTAACCGGAAACTCAAATGTAGTAAGCATTGTAGGTAAAATTTTATAATTTTTAAAACAACAAGAGCTAACAAAACCAATCGAAACAAAACATCTTGGACTTGATGTTTACATCAATATATATCCTTCGTTTGGACCGAAAGAAGAAAAAAAAGACAGTGAAAGCTACTTAACGGAGGATCGATCGGACACACAAAGTACTTATCACGTTCACGCCACCATGACACGTTTGGATAGATGTCACGCGCAACTACCAACAGCAGTGACTTGTCTTTTGGCCGCGCAAGGTAAAACGGCGCGACTCGAGTACGCGCTATATATGCGATAATACATCAAGTGTCGATTTAATCATGTCGTCAACACATGTAGCGTAACCATATTTATTTCTTGTAGCATGACACGATAATTAACTGAATTCTAAAAATTAGTTTTACACATGTTACTATTAAAAATGTTTTTTTTGGCTAAATTAGAAAAGGTCAGGTGGTGTTGGTGAGATGATGGGACAATCACAGTTGCTGTCTCGAATTAAACCAAACATGAACATGGCAGTCTCATCTGTCCTCAACGACACTAGTAGATGAGATCATATATCGTCGTCTTTAAAAACGTGAGAGAATTATTGAACTGTCCCATCGATCCTAATATCTTCATCCAAACACAAAACTTTGCATCTCTGATGTCTCCAACCAAACACCGGGTGACTTGCGCTTACGCGGGCTCCCTGAACTGATGAATGAGCTCTCGATCTTCATCCGTTAGTGCTCGAGTCAAAAAAAAAAAAAGCTTGACCTCCTTTTGCGGCGGGCCGGCCTACGCTTTCACTTCCACCGATCGGTGAGTTGGTCAGTCCATGGTTGCGTTTCTCACGTGTACTGTAGTACTGTAGTACTCCCTCCGTCGGCGTAATACTAGTCGTTCTAGGAATCAAAATTTGTCCCCAAAAGCATGTCGTTCTAGCTTCTTAGCCTTAGTCCCACCCTACATCACGCATTACACCATCTAATCAGCCATGCGTTCTCTGCCTTCCTGTCTCCCACTATCACCGCGAATAAAGAAACTAAAAAAGGCTGTGGGAGGAGGCTTTATCCTTCCATCCCTCGCGTGGAGCTCTGGCGAGCCTCGGGTGGACAACAAAGCGAACAGACGCGCGGTAGAGAGAGAATACGTGTGGGAACTAAAAGTAGAGGAATGCAGCTCGACTTTAGCCATCGTCATCGGTAGTTGTGCTGGATCCTAAAACGACTAGTATAGCGGGACGGAGGGAGTACGTGATACAGTAGTAGGCCAATAGCCAGTGAGTGGCGTCATGGCTAGGTGGACTGGCTAACACGTGTCGATGCTCTAGCCTGCAATGACGTCAACACTTACTATATTATCCACAATAATTTGCCTGACTCGTTTCAAAAAAAAAAAAAATGGCCGCCCCTGATGAGACCCTAGTACCCTACTACCACGCACTGATACACTGGTCCGTCGTCCACTACCGGATGACGCGTGCGCGCTAGCACCAGTAACGCCAACACGTAGTGCACTGTTCACCTCGCGCGCGCCACCTGACCATTATGATCAGCAGGCAGGAGCTATATCAATCCAGCCGCGTTCGTTCGTCGTGTCGCGTGCACAACCATAATATTCTATCCCTCTCCCTCGAACCAATTGGATAGCTGTAGTAAGTCGTCATGGCCGCCGATCCATAATCAAGAGCTATCGGAGACGACGTACGCACGTGCGTACGGGCTCTCCCCCGGTGTTGATGCTGAGACATACATACAGTAGGATACAACGGCGCAGAGTAAATAAACAAAACTATACTAGGAACGAATTGCAATAAGCAAGCCTATTCCTCCAGCTGGGCGCGCACGAGAGCGAGCGTGTTGGCCGCTTCTTTCTTTTGTGGTACTCCTCCGTTTCCAATCTTTGCGGTTCTTTAACTTCATATAAACTGTGTTTGATCTGCCGTCTTATTCAATTTTTTTAATAAATATTACCACTTTT
This sequence comes from Hyparrhenia diplandra, assembly GCA_015847255.1. Taxonomy (NCBI): domain Eukaryota; kingdom Viridiplantae; phylum Streptophyta; class Magnoliopsida; order Poales; family Poaceae; genus Hyparrhenia; species Hyparrhenia diplandra. The sequence continues at coordinate 37,043 of JADLZK010010493.1, read as the reverse complement.
GTTATGACTTATTACATTACTAAAGATATTGTAATGACGTTTTGTTTGTTTTATAATTTACATAAAAATTTGAATAAGGCGAGCGGTCAAACGCAGTTTATATAATCGAAAAGTCAAAGTATTGTGGAACGGAGGGAGTACGTAGGAGAGTACGTGCGTGGACGTGGAGCTGCCACTTTATTTCCATTGTCAAATCTCAATCATCCTCTGCTCTCCCAACGAGAGCGATTAGTTGGTGTTCTCGCCGTCGTCGTTTCTTCCTGTCCTCCTTCCCAGTTCCATGGGCAACTACCAGCAGAGGAGCGGAAGTTCTAGGGGAAAATGCATGCATGATTGCTTTCAACGGTTGAATTCGAACTTGAAACCCTGGCAAAACAAAACGAAAAAAATGTCTGAACGAACTGTTTGCGTGGCTGTCAGTACGACGTAGCTGCATCCATGAGGATATACAGTATGTTGAGCCCAGACCGTCTCAAAATGATAAACATGGCTCTAATATAATCAATGCGCGCTAATCCACACACAGGCGTCGACTCTCTGACTCTCCCCATGTATATAAATAAATAAATGCACACAGAGGTACTGTACGTACGGTGTCAGGTCGTATGATCCAACCAACGCTCGCTCGATCGGCCGGCTTCCGATTGGATCCATGCGTCCATCCACATGTGCTTACGTGGATGACGCAATCATTTACACGCAGTTTCCTATGGCCAGCCAATTCGTCCAATCCAACATGCCGAGTTCGCGAGGAGGAGCCCGTAAAATCTTTTTTTTCGGCTTCGGTTCCTCTACGTAGAAACGGTTCCGTTTTGTTTGGGCTTTTTGCGAGGAATCCGCAAAAGCGGCGGACTACGCCGATGCTAGCGGCCAACCAGTCGGCGCCAATGCGGGCGCCGACCACCCCTAAATTTTTCGGCATTTTTAGCCTTTTTGGCCCCAAGCCCGGCTGGCCCGCCCTCCCCTCCCTCCTCTCCCGAGCGCGAGTCGGTGGCGGCGACGCCACCTCTTCCTCCTCCTCCCCACGCGGTCGTGCTCCTCCCTCTTCCTCCTCCTAGCTCCTCCAGGCCGTGGCTTTAGGGTTCGAGGAGCCCGTGGATTTAGGGTTCCGGGTCGTGATTCGGTGGCTCCCTCGGCTCTAGATTCCGTCCGACCCGGCTGGCCGCGACCGTCGACACGGCCGGTGTGGCGATCGGTGGGTATGGGTGGGCGGGGGCGTGAAGGTCAGACCATCTGTATTTGGAAGGTTCGCCGGGTTGGAGGGAGAGGCGGCGGCGACGGGCGGGCGGGGCAGAAGGGAAGGAAGGGGGGGCCGCCGCGACGCGCTAGGGCTCGCCGGGAGCTCCGGCGCGAGCCACGGGCGCCAGCGGCGGGCCCGACGGCAGCCGGGGCGGCGGGGTCGGTGGCGCGGTGCAGCTGAGGAGGAGGAAGAAGGGGATGGTCGGCCGCCGCGTGGGGCTCGGAGCCGAGGCCCCACCTGGGGGGCCTGGTCGGCGGGTTCCTCCCACCTCGGTGGTCGGCGCATAGGGCCCGCGGCGGGCGAGAGGGCCCGGGGCGGGGGGTCGGGAGTGGCGCGACATGAGGGAGGAAGAAAAGGATGATGGTCCGTACGTGGGGGTGGGCCGAGCCTGGGGGGCCGGTCGCGGGTTCCTCCCCACCTGAGTGGTCGGTGCCATAGGAATAGCCGCGGCGGGCGAGGGACGAGGGGCGGCGACGGGGTCGGGTGGCGCGGGCGAGGAGGGAAAGGGGATGATGGTCGACGTGACGCGCGTGGGGGTGGCCCGAGGCCCCTAGAGGAAATTTGATGGTGGGTTCCTCCACCTGGTGGTCGGCGCGCAAGGCCCCGGACTACGCAAGTGAGTGATTCGTAATCCACGTTTGGTGAACCAAATACTTGTATATATAAAGCATATGCTTTGTTATGTCTTTTTGGGTTTCATAGCTAAGGTTGTCTCAATGGAAGAAACTAACCGTTTTTCAAAAGAAATTATGCATAAATCATTCTTCACAATGGTATTGGCTTGGGGAATTGTTTTTCTCTTTCTCTCTCAATCCCACCAATGTGGGCCTTGCATTAATCCCATAGAACTCGTGGTTTCTCTCTAATGACAAATTAATGGTTTCTTGTGCCTTTGGGTCAAGATCAGTAGATATGGTTTCTTATGATTTGTGCTCTCTTTCTTAATGAGTAAAAATTTCTGCACATCACCATTTCTTTAGTTGGTAAGGTATTTAATAGAGATAGAAACTACCATCAATGCTCCATTGGGATTAGCCTTAGCTAGACGGAGCTGGGACTACAGCTACACACAAGGCGCGCGTTCTTGCAGTACACACAAAGGAGTATACTATACGTTGCATACTTTTGTTTTAGGCCGTGTTGTGTTGTGGTGGCACCGGCGATGCCTTCTATTTGGGCGGGCGACAGCACGGTGCGTCATGCGTGGCCGCGACGCGATGGGGCCGAGGCAGAGCATCCGCGGTCGTCGATGCAGACAAAACAAGGTTAGGCAGAGACGGAAGGAACAGAGGCGGCAGTCCCCGCAGAGGGAATGGGATCTGCTGGAGCGGCTGGACTGCACATCTCGCCTGCATCTGCATCTGCATGCGCATGCGCATGCGTCGCGCGCGCGATCATGGCCCTGGTCTGGCTGGACTGCTGGAGCTGGAGGACACACAGGAACGAACGTAGGAGTACGTTCAGAATCGTCAGAGGTCCAATTCTGCTTCAATTCTGCTCTGCATGCACGGCAGTGGGCACGGGGACGATTGGATTGTTCATCCCGGTCTCGTCGCCGTCAGATCCATCCATCCTTGGGGGTTTCTGTTGCTGTTCTTGTTGCTGTTGCTGTTTCCTGTACTACGTACTACAAGTACCGACGGTACTACAGGGGTGCTCTGAACATCCAGCGTGCGGCGGATGGATCGCGCAGGCAGAGGCCCAGAGGCACACGCACGGCCACAGCCCACACCTAACATCCCCCTTCGATCGATTCGTCGTGGGGGGCGCATCTATATCTATCTGTAGCTGCTACGTACGTTGCCCCTGCATCGAACCAACGCCATGTCTACACGTGACACTCAAGTCACCCCTTCGCTCTACTCCACGCTAGAATAACGTCCTTGTTTGATTCATGTGTGTTACTGCTACTACTAATCTCAGACCTCCGATTAACGAGGTGAGCAGATGGAACAAGCCAATCAATAAAACTACGTACTACTAGAATCTCAAAGGAAACCAATAAACTACTACAGGTACAGTAGTATAGTAGGAGTGGCGATGAACGAAAGAGTATGTAACGCGGCGCGCGCGCGGCGGCATCAAGGACGCCATGCCATCCAACTGGACACGTTGGCACCGGGGCATTGGCAGGCAACGTGAAGAGGAAGCGCAAGGCCATCCTGCCCCCCCCTGCTACTTGGCTTGGCCTGCCCACCCCGACCCGCACCTTTTTCTTTGCCTTTGTCGCCCTCAGCACGCAGGCGCAGGCACCAGGCACCGCATTTTCCCTTCTCCACCTCCCTCTCCTCCTCCTCGATCTCTCCTCCCCTGCCTCGCCCCCGCTTCGCCCCCCACCCCGCGCCGACTACCAACCGCATGCGCCATGCAGCAGGGGCCCACCTCGCCGCCGTTGCCGGACCAAAAATCCCCCTCGCCACCACCGGACGAGGTGGCGGCTGCCCTCCCTCGCCCTCGCCCTCGCCCCTGCCCCTGCCCGACGCGGACACCCGGGCTGACAACGACGACGACGTGGTCGTCAAGTCGGCGGCGGTGCGGGGAGGAGGAGCGCAGGAGGGCCAGGGCGAGTAGGAGGGGCGCCACCGCGTCCGCTCGGGGGAGGAAGAGGCGGAGGCGCGGCGGCGGAGGCGGGCCCTCCTCCTCCTCCTTCTATTCCCCCTCCTCCCCACCATCAGGGACGACGACGACGACGAGGGGGTCGTCATGGTCAAGCGGGACCTGCTCGCGCGCTGCATGACGTGCCCGCTCTGCCGACGCCTCCCTCCGCGACGCCACCACCATCTCCGAGTGCCTCCACACGTGTGAGTCTCTCCCTCCCCCGCCTCCCCTCTCTCCCTACGTACGTGCTACTATTTCGTGATTCGTAACCAACCAGCTCCTCCCGCGTCGGCCGGACCGCCACCGTCAGCGGCCGGGGGCCGGCCTAGGATTCCGTTGCGAACGTCGCCACGGCCGCCGCCCCCCGCCCGGCCGCTTGATCCATTCCATCCACGCGGTTCGGTTTACTGCCTGCCTGCCTCCGGCACGTCGTCGGATTTCACCCACCCTCCCCTCCAGCTTGTCTCTCCACGTGCGCCTCTGCACCGCGTTCGGGGAGGGAGGATTCCGTGCGCCGGCCGGCCTTCACGTCGCCCGCTCATGCCTCCTTGGTTCCGGACGACTCTGTTCTTCGTCGAATTGTCGTCGCTTCTCATCATCATGCCTCACGTCTCTTCATCGCTGTAGCCGTAACTGTACGTACACGGCGTCGCCGACGATTCCGCGTCACGTCTGTCGATGCCAAACTATATCATTCATCATTGGCCACCACAACAGTCCCATTTCAAGTTTTTTTTCCCCTGTCTTCGTGCCTGACCACCAGCTGCTTCGTCAAGCTCATTATTATGGTACTGTTTGGATACGATCTTATGTTCTAGGGCCATGTAAATGTCAAGCTCGCCACCATCATTTGTTCTGCTGTCGCCTACTCTACGAAACGCAAGCTTATACCTGGAAGGAATTACAGGGAAGCCGCCGCACGTGCAATTCCTTTATGAACCGTGTTGTTTGCATCAACAGTCAACGTGAACCACTCAGTCTTTATGAACCGTGTTGTTTGCATCAACAGTCAACGTGAACCACCGAGTCTCGTTACGCGTGCGATTCATGCGAGATGATAGCATTTGGTTCCCAGCAAGCCCCCAAACGTCATGCAACTATTGACTTGAGATGACAGTATTTGGTTCCCATCAAATCCCAACATCGTGCAACAATCCGTCCCAACATCGTGCAACTGTGACTTCCTGTGTAATTTTATCAGTGGGAACTGCTGTATTTAAATCTGGAAGCTAGAAAGCTTAGAATGATTATGCAACTGTTATTAAGATGATATTTTTAAAAGCACATGGAAGCACTGGGATATAACTCTGCAATACATCTAGGAAGATGTGATTACATTACACACGTGGATCTTGGGTGCGATGTTTTTTATAGTTGCTGCTTTGATGTCAACCTTCTATTGTATCTTCAGCGAGATCATTTGAAGAATTATTTTTGGGATTCGATCTTTTAACACAGTGCCCCACGTCCCCACTAGGTTTATGACATACCACTCCACTAATTTGAAAGTTTTTTTTTTTTTTATATTATAAACAATGTAATTTCAAAGCTCTAATCTTTGCACTCTGATGCAGTTTGCAGAAAGTGTATATATCAGAAGTTTGATGATGAGGAAGTAGAATGCTGCCCAGTATGCAAAATTGACCTTGGCTGCACACCTACTGAGAAGCTCAGGTATACATGTCTCACGATTCTGTATTTTATCCATTGTGCTATGTGCTATCTTAAGGTCAAATTAAATCATGCCAAACCTTTACAGTAACATTACGTTTGCCTCACATATACTTAACCTGAATAGGACGCAAAATAGTTGCATATCATTCATCTCATCTATTACTACTATCTGACATCCACATTCCGTACAATATTGTTGCACTTTAGATTTTTCCCATTAGGAAGATATGGATCCGAGTTCATTTTAGTTTTATGCAAAGTGTATCTTTTATAAATTCAGTATTAAATGCACATGTATGATTATTGTATGTCTACTTATTTGGATAATTATTTTCATTTGAAATGTATCTATGGATGTGGTTTGAGTGTTTGACCCCTATTTTGTCAGTATACTTTGGATTAAAAACCTGTGCTAAAACATAATACTCTAATATAAAAAAAGTATTTTATTGCTTTTATTTTCTGTAGCATCTATTAGAGTGTGTTGCCAAAATTCTGCACACATTTACTATGCAGTGTTATTGACGTCTCCAAGATTTTGTGTTACTGTTGCGATTGATGCCAACTTCATTGGAATTTGTGAAGCTATATGTTAAATTGGCATACATATGCCCAGGAATAGCTTAATTGTTAATACACTATATGTCTTTTTTAATTTATAGTTGAAAAACTAATGGTTTGTAACTTTGGTTCTATTACTTTGTACCTCTACGGCTCTACCTTGTGCCTTTCTTAAACTTGTGTTTTATGATTTTCAGAGCCGATCACAGCTTACAAGATGTAAGATCAAAACTTTTTCCATTCAAAAGAAAGAAGATTAATGCAGAGGAAGTTCCATCTAGTATTTCACTTCCCACTAAAATTAAAGAAAGATCTATCTCTTCATTGAGTCGTCGATACACCTAAAGTAAAACCAGCAGGCTTGACTGGACGGCGAACAAGAGCAGTTGCCAGGAAAGCTACAGCTGCTGCTTCTGCCCAGCGTGGGCTTGGTCCATCTGTTGAAGATCCTGTGAAAAAAGGAAATTGATAGTTGTGACAGTCATTCTAACAATTCAAATTTGCCTGCTAATTCAAGCAAAGCACCACAAACAAGAAGACAGGTAAACAGCATGCTCCGAATGATTCATATCTGCTGCGTCACGTGCTAATTAGAGCAGAGTAGCTTTGAAGTCATGATTTTGCATTCTGAACTCCCAAAGGGGGTGCATTGACTAGAAGAATGCACATAGTGGTAGTAATGTGATCCTATTGTCTGCAGATATCACCTAATGCAGAGGCATCTAACCATTCCTCCAACAAAGATACCGAAGGTGATAGTAAGGATGAGTTGGCAGATAAGTCTGAACTCTGGCGTCCTTTAAAATTGTTTAGTAGAAGCTGCGAACAGGACAAAATCTTTTAGGTCAAGTTCACAGAGTCCAGTTGTCAAGGCGGAGCAAATCAATGGCTCTACAAGTGGTACATTTGCTAGCAAAGCAAAGGCAAGGGAGAATCTGGAGAAGTCCAAAACTGAGGGGCGACAAAAAGATGTTCCCGCGCCACCAGTGCTGCCAAAAAAGAAGAGCTCAAGGTACTGCACGGAAGAGGAAAGATCTTCAAGCTCCAACAAATGTGAAGCCTGATGCTGCAGCTGCACAAAGTGCAAAGAAGTTCAGCTCCATATGGTTTTCATTGATTGCCTCGTTTGACCAGTAAGCATTTCCGATTCATCACAGGATCCCTTTTGTCTTAGTATCTGAGAAACCAAATAGCCAGAATGAACTTCTTTCTGATCTTCTTGTTTGTTAATTACTTTCAGGCAAGGAGATCCACCTTTTACCACAGATTCCTTCACGCTATTTGCGAATAAAAGTGAGCTAAACTTTACTCATCTTTTTGATTAAACAGTTCAATGCCCTAATTTAAAAGATTCTTCCATACTTGACCTTGAGTCAAATTCTTATTTATTTATTACACTTGATTTTCAGAAGATACATCTATGACAAACAGCACAATATACTAGACATAAAATGTAGGAACTTCCATTAGAAGGAAAACAGTAAGAGAGATACTTGTATGACAAGTACATAGCACTGATTATCTTTGCCGATAGCAGCATTATTAACAGAATAGAAGAGCATTTTGTTAACAAACTTTTATCCATAATCCGATATTGGATCTATCTACAAATGTTGGTTCTAGGTGGACTTCAAGATTAAGACAAATCTTGCTCTTCCCATGCCTTGATACTTGTTGTTCATCTATAGATGTGTTGATAATGTAATAAGATGAATAGTAAATTTACTTGTTTCTAAATTTGAATGATATCTCTTCAGTAGTATAGTTACAAGATCAGATTTAGTTCCATAGCGAAATGTGTTTGTGCTATTTAATAAATTGATTGATTTTGTGTGACTTTGTGAATTGATATCATATCCTTTTGATCAAGACTGATATGCTAATTTTATAAGTTATAACCACAGAGACGGAAATGTCCCTGCTTCATCTATCCAAAAGTACCTCATGCAGAAGCTCAGTCTTCCAAGTGAGTCTGAGGTGAGAAATCAGAGTCATCTGTGTCTTGTATAGTATTGTTGGGCCTTTGTACACTTGATTTCTCCTCTTAAGACCTAAGAAATATCCACTCTTTACTGGGATTTGAATTATCTTTTGACATACTTGTTGCCATGTCAAGGTGAAACAATGCCTTCATTGTTCTTTTATTCTTTTATATAAAGGAACACATTTAGCGACTTCAACAGTAAATTGTAGTATTCATAAAGAAATGCATTCTGTATTAACTTCATGACACTACATATGTTGACTACTCTCTACAATTTCCCCCTGATGATACTCTTTGCATCTCCATTTGCACCCTGTCGGCATATTCTTCGGTTTTTCTAATATAATTGCAATAGGTATTTTTTATCTGTTTGGGCTTTTTGGAGGACTGCCGTAGGAACCAAGTATGATTGACAGTCTGAATAGCTCTTGGTATTTCTGTTACAGGTGGAAATAAAGTGTTGCGAGCAGCCAGTAAACCCTTCACAACCTCTGTGCAATTTAGTTGAGCTGTGGCTGAAGGGAAGAGCGACACAGACAACTCAGACCATGACCGGTTCGTCCGCTAAAGAGTTTGTAATGGTGCTAACATACGGACGGCCAAAGACCCCTGCAATGTGAAGGCGCCATGCAAATATTCAGGCCCTCAAACCTATTTTTCCTGTGAGGTAGCCATAGCCAGCCAATTGTTGGCCATTTGGAAGAGGTCATCAAAGATAGCTCTTCCTGACGACACAACCTCACAATATGCAGTGGCTGGCTCACTTCAGAGCTAGCCCTTGGTGTCACATTCATGTATTCTTTGATGTTATAGCATATGTTGTTTGATTCCTTTAGGATGTCTTTTGCCTATTTATTATACATCGATAGTGGTATAGATAGAAAGTTGTGATTGATACTTGTAGGTATCATTGATGTTTTGGTTGGCCATAAATTATATAGGGAGAGAAACTCGTAGCCTTTGCTTGTAAGAGATGACCATAGTTGATTGCGGAGTCTGTCTGCTGTACCGTGACTTACTGTAACACAATGTTGTAAACTCTATACCTGTCTTTGAACTAACTCATGCATTTTCCTCCTAACTCCTTGTTTCTGGACCTGCCCGCCTCAGTTTCAATTTCACATGCAGTTAGGTACATGCTGTTAGAAGTTAGAACTGATCAGATATGATTTGATTTGTTTTCGTTGACTATGTTTTGCTTTCATGCACTGCACTAATTATCCAAAAATGAGTCCATGGAGTATTCAAATATGGGAAAGAAGTCCAAATCCTGCATTGTGCAATTTAAAAGGTAGAAAATCCAATCAATAATTAACAACTGTAAAATGCAAAATCCACCAAAACATCATCAAAATTATCGAAGGCCTCCAAGCCTCGAGTGCTGTCGGCGTCCTACGCGGGCTTGGGCTTTGCCTGTGGGCCTATGTGGGCCTGTGGCAGCCGCCGACGCGGGATGACCCTCTCTCTCTCTCTCTCTCTCTCTCTTCCCTTCTCCCCTCGAGCCCCGACCAATTCTCGCAGCGGCGGCTCCACTCCAATCCACGACCACGAGCCCGAAGCGCGGATCAGCGGAGGACGACGCCCTCGATTCTGATCCACGGCCGGCGCGACCCACAGACAACCGGAGATGCAGCAGGTAAAGTGGCAGAGCAAACCCTAGGCTGCCAAGCCAAACGCCCCCCCCACCCTCCCTTGCTTGCCTTAATTCGATTGGATGGGGATTGGCTCCGCAGGGCGACGGCACGGAGGCGCAGGTGACGTGGGAGGACCAGCAGAACATCAATCGCTTCGGCCGCCTCAACAACCGCCTCCATGAGCTCCAGGATGAGATCAAGCTCGCCAAGGTTTGATTCTTTGATATCCTTTTTCTTTTTCGTGTATATCGTCTCCTGGTATTTACATCGTCTGACGTGTTTAGAGCGAGCTGGATTTGCGATGTAGCCTTTGAGCAGATTTAAGTCTTTAGGGCCCATTTGTGATGTATATTTCTTTGGGGAAAAAATGCCGGAGAGAGTCCATTTCCTGACTTTCTGCAAGAGCACAGGGCACAGAAACATCCCATGGATTAGTTTTAGTGTTGCCTTAAGTTGCGTTTGGTAGATAAATGGACCATTTTATGGTTTTCACTTTGTCTATGCATCTGATTTGTTCTTTGTATTTCCTTCGTTTCTGTATGGCAATGTGATACTGTTTATGACTTGTTTGATGGGCAGGCATTAACTGTATTTTGTGTTGGATTATGGGATTTGCTACAGATAGCATTTTTTTAAAAGGTTCTCAGTCAATTCACCCATGAATATTGTAATAAAAATCTAGGGTAGTATTGTGATCCTGTGCAGGAAGTTAGAGTGAAAAAGGGTTTACAGTCTGGCATGTTATGAGAAGGCACCGCCTGCATACTTTGTTCTGACCCAACTTCCTTTGTCCAGGCAGCTCCAGACCTCCCCCCACCACCACCACCACACGCGCGCACACACACACACACACAATTTTAGCACTTTCTTCTAACTGCAATTGCACTTTAACCATATATTATATGGACTGTAGTGGATTTTTGGGTTTCAATTCAGTTAAGTGCTTCCACCTTATATAAAGAGGTGAATAGGAACTTTAATTTCTATACATTTTTTCCTATTAAAAAAATTAGAATGCCTAGAAGCGCCTTGCATGTGTAGATTGTCATAAAACATTCCGCCTTGTACCAGAATTTTCAAGTAAATTGAACTATGAATTACTAGTGCAGTTCTTAATTCTACACATTCTTGACAACAATCTATCATTCTGTGGTCACTTGGGTGTGATTGTAGGATGTCTTCAGTTGATATCTTCTCATAACTTGAGAAATGAGATTAACCCAAAAAAAAAAAATTGCCAGAGAACAACGTAGAAATTTTAACTTCATATCAATTTCCTTTAAAAATTCAATTTGCATAGGGCTTTTCTATATTCTTAATGTTTATATCAACGGTTGTTGCTGTAGTATACCAAGTAACTTTATTTTTTAGCAATTGAGGTATCGTATGTATAATTGTGTATTGATGTCTAGTCTCCTGAACTAGTTATCTTGACCTCTGAGAGATGTTATGCTAAGAAATTGCTGTCAGTAGGCTATTTCGGTGCTGAATTTGTATGTTTGTGCCTGGGATGGCATTGTGTTGCTTTTCACATGTTGATAAGTATACAGATCAGACATTTAGGTGTGTTCCCCAGCTTATATTTCATGTTCTCCTGTAGATATTTTTGTAGATGATTTTTTTGAATCAATAAGCATACCTGTTTTCATCTTAATAATAATCTTTCATAGTTGGTACTGTCTGCAAAGATCACAATATTTCTGTTTTCTTTTCATTTGTTTCATGACATGATAATTGAAGATAATTTTCAATTTAGATTAGTAGAAGAGGGTTGTGAAATTATAATTTTACTTAATGTCACTCTAAATTTCGCTGTGTACTGCCACAATTTTTCATGATCCTTGTGGGTCATGAACCTTTTCATGTGAAATTCTTACATCTGAAGCATTTCCAACTACATCTCAAGATTCTCAACCTTAAAGGCCATGTCCTCGTTCACTGTTTGTTCCAGGAAACGAATGAGAACCTTGATGATGCTGGGAATGAGCTCATCTTGTCGGATGAAGATGTTGTGCGCTTCCAAATTGGGGAAGTGTTTGCTCACATGCCAAGAGATGACGTCGAGACTAGGCTGGAGCAGATGAAGGAGGATGCGGCGAAGAAGCTGGAGAGGTTAGAGCAGGAGAAGGAATCCATCCTCGCCCAGATGGCCGAGCTGAAGAAGATACTGTACGGGAAGTTCAAGGATGCCATCAACCTTGAGGAAGATTAGTACTAGAGTTGTGACCACATGGCCCTCTCTTTTTCTAGTTCAGGTGCTGTTTTTGTTTCCCTGCCCTCCCAGCTCCCACAAATGCTGTCCCGGTTGTGTAAAATTAGAGCTTTGAGTTTCAGTCTTGAAGCTCTTTCAGCCAGAACCAGAATAGTTTCATACCGTGGGTTTATATGGATTGAAGTTAATGGCCCTGGGCCCATGAATCATTTTTCAGTTTGATTTTACTCAGAGCATGTGGGTGCATCACTTGCCCTATTTCCCAGCAAACCTGTGAGTGCCAGAAAATACTTTTTTTTTTTTTTTTTTGAGAAACCGGGTTGAATTTCATATATATTTACATCCCATCTTACAAAGACAACCTCGAAAGAAATTAAAATTACATCCAGGTCTTCTTTTGAGATAAGGGCATGTATAGGTCTTCTTTTCTGCCTAACATGTTGAGTATCATTTCCACCCGTACCTCTCAGTCCAAACATAGACTTAGCATTTCTTTTAGGGATGGAAGTAGTATGTAAAGATTTTTGGCGTGGATCTTAAAGTAATTTGGCAGACAGGAGATGCGGGCTCATGGCCGTGTACTTCAGTAGAAACGAGAAGATTCATGGTTTTTCGGCCGGTTTCCATTCAAAAAACTGGGCCGGCACTTGACTTTTCTTTTATTAGTCCTAATAGAAATCGCGGCAAAAACTTTTTCGTCCCTTCGAAAAAAAAAAAAGATTCAAAGAAAAGGTTGCCGTGCCCATTTTTTTTAAAAATGCACGGGATATCTTGAATACTCGCTCCTTCCCAAAATAGAAGACGTTATGATTTACCAAGAAGTCAACAACAACAACAACAATAACATAGCCTTTTAGTCCCAAGCTAGTTGGGGTAGGCTATTTACCAAGAAGTCAATTTTTAAAAAAAAAACTTTAACCAATTATATAAATATGTAATGCAAAATTTGTTTGAGCATATAAATGTTATACATATTTTATACAAACGTAATCAAATTGAGAAAATTTAATTTATGCACAACCTATGACGTCTTTTCTGGGACGAAAGGAGTAAGTGTCATTAAATTTCCAATGAATAAATATTTTATGACATAGTTTCTTATATTAAAAGAATTTGTTGTTTTTTTTTTGTAAATTCGACTATATTTGAGTTGGGTACAGTACCATGTGAGTTTGACTGGTCTCCAACTCGCCTTGACGCAAACGCCAGATTGAGAGTGAGAGGCAGGAGAGAGGGAAATGCGTGTGACATGAGATTCCACTCACACAGTCACACCCCCTCTGCCCAGTCGCGGTCCTAATGCATGTCCTTTTCTTTTGACCTTTCAGCAACTCCATGGATGGATGGATGGATGCAACTGCAAGTTGCAACGCATCAGGAACATGTGATTCCTCGGGCCCCTACGCCCGCCTCACGTGTCCACGACTAAAATCAATCAGCGTCTTCTTCTGCAAATAATGCATCTTATCAAATCACAGGCTTCTCCATCTTCAATCTAGTTATATAATAATGATTGTATTATTATCAGGACGATGCTGTACAACGAATCAATGCAAGCCCCGCACGTTACAGGTTCAGAAGAATTTCCTCCCGACAAGCATTCCAATCTTAATTGTTATGACAAGAGATGTACGGACTATACATATCTTAATATGTGAAAAATGTGTCGCGCTGCTTTCGATTTGTCTTACAAATATCCCCTATAAAAGCACGCAAACCTTACCTCTATCTGATATTGTAGATTCTAATATTGGAGATAAAATTGCAATGAAGTAGTAGAACGATGATGTTGAAACCCATTGGTTTCATTCATAGATATCAACTAACATGATCTCTCCAATTTTCATAAAAGGTGCTATGACAAAGCCACCTAATTATTTTATAAAGAATTCTATGACCAAGTTCAATTCACCTTCTTTGGTCAGATGTATTTTTTTGACGGTTAGAGTCCAAGACCCATATGCATCTCCCTTGCGTGCGGGAGGGTTTAGAAAAAGAAAACACACTAGTCCAAACCCATACTCGCTTCGTGTTGTTGGTGTGTATGCAAAAGTTTGACTCTATTTCTAAAAAAATATGTGTAGCGTTTTTATCCTCAAATAAACTTGATAAAAAACCTAGATTCAAAGATCTTTGTGAAGATACTAATTATCTATTATATATATATATATATTAATATATATATTTAGTAAAGTTTGTTTAAGGTAAGTCCAATCGAGGAGAAATTGATTCAACATTGATTACGACGGTTTGGACATGTTGAGCGGAGGCCTCCCGAGGCTCCGGTGTGTAGTGGGGTTTTAAAGCGGGAAGAAAAAAATGAAAAGAGAGGTAGAGGTGGAGGTGGACCTAAAAGCGACTTGGGCTTGGGGCGAGGCGATTGAGAGAGACATTAAGGGGTGGAATGTCTCTAAGGAATTAGCTATGGATAGGAATCCTTGGAGACCAGGCAATCAACGTGCCTGAACCGTGACCATTGTTTCTTTTCTTGTTTACCCCCCTAACTCTATCTTTTATCTTGTGCCCTATTTTTGTGTTTCTTTTATACTTGTTTTCTATGAGTTTTATCTCTAACCTACCTCCCTCAACTAGCTAGAAAAAGACGCCGTTGTTGTTGTTTCTTGATAAGTGCAAGCGACACTTTTAAGGGACGGAAGGGTATGGATAAATCAAAATATGCCAAGTGGGCAAGAACAATCTTTTCCAAAGACAATGCATCTGTGTTAGGTTTAAGCTCTAATCTCTTGGTACGTAGTATCAAGATGCAATGATGCAATGTCCAAAATTTGTCATCTTAAAATACACTTTCTCTCTCTTGCTCTCTCTAAGCTAGTATAGGAAGGTGAAAAAAACGACTCCCAAAGTTAGAACCAGTCTACCACCTACTGTACGTATAAACATTAGCGTTGGGTGGTAAGTAACGTTTCCCATGTGTGCGTAGCAATAGTCAACAAAAGGCTACTACTTTCACACTGACTCCTGCCTTTGACATTTTGACCCCCACAACAGCTCATCAAGTCATCGACAACGCACTAAACAACACCGCACTCCAGCTAAACCCCGCATCCCCAGCCGTCGATCGCCTCACCGACGGCCACGATCGAAATCAGCGGTCAGGGCTTTTCCAATCGGGCCCCCAATAAACTACTCCGACTCCGAGGGCGCCAGCCTTTTTTCAAAGCCGGAGGGACCCCGCTGCTATTTTTATATAAACCGGCGTCCTCGGCTGCGAAAAATAATTATTATTTTTTTTTTTCTCTTCGTTCACTCTCTCTCTCTCTCTCTCTGCGTCTGGTCTTCTTCGTCCCCTTCTTCGCCTTCACACCTTCTTCTGCCATTTGCGATTTACCATCTCGTGGGCCGACGACGACGACGACCGCCGCCCTCCGTCGCCGCTCCCTCCCTCCCTGGATTCGCGGCGCAGCTTCCGTCTCCGGATCTTCTCGGAGGTGAGCTCGTGGCTTGGGTGATAGCTTCTCGTGGCTTCGTGCGGCGGTTTGGTGATTGCCTTCGCTGTCTGGTCGAGTTCCTGGCGTGCGAATCTTTTGGATTATTATTAGATTAGATTAGATAGAGGTGTTCCGTCCCGTGCTGCCAGTGGGGGGGTTCTTGTGTCCGTGTTGATGCGTCTGCACGCAAGAAATCGCTGCCCCCCCGGATCGTTGCTAGCTTGCTTGCTTGGCCGTCGACGTCGGTCTCGGTGTCCGCGCGTGCCCGGCCGCCGCTTCTGACTGGGAGGAGGGAGGGATTTCTTGCGGAGACGGCTCCCACCCGTGATCCGCTCACGAGCTGCTTTCTTGGCTCTAAGCTTTTCCCGTTGCTGCCTGCCTGCAGTTGCGTGGTGTACCGGTGTTATTACGATAAAAGAGCTTCTGAGCTTTTTTCTTAGGATCTGAGTGGTTTTTTGTTTTCCTGCTGTTATCCAGATCTGCTGCTGAGGGAGTTGCAACACCATAATCTGAGGTGCTCCTCAAGTGTTCAGAAGAGGTTCTTTTGTTTTTGTTTGTTCTGAGTGTAATGGAGGAAGTGGAGGAGGCCAACAGGGAAGCCGTGGAGAGCTGCCACAGGGTGCTCGCCTTGCTCTCCTCCCAGCCGCATGACCCTGCGAAGGCCAGAGGCATAGCTCTGGGCACGGACGAAGCATGTGCCAAGTTTAGGAAGGTGGTCTCCCTGCTCAGCAATGGAGGAGGAGTTGGAGTAGGAGAAGCCCGGACCATCAGGCGCAGGCGCAAGCGCAAGCGCAAGCCATCCTAGAGCTAAACTTGTTAGCAGAAGACAGAACCCGGGGTTCTTAACTCAGAAAGGCTTCCTGGATAGCAACACCCCGGTCGTGGTGTTGAACAGCGCCCATCCTTCTCCTACCTCCGCACAGGTGTATCCTAGAACTGCTGGAGCTCTGGATGCGCAGGGCGTGCATCCACTCGGGAGGACCTCCGGAAGCTGGTCCAGCCTTTGTCTGCACATTTTCAGTTTGGCAATGTGTCGTCCACGGTACCAATTCCCGAATCAGCAGCAGCAGCAGCAGAAGTTGCAGGCTGAGATGTTCAAGAGAAGCAACAGTGGGATTAACTTGAAGTTTGAGAGCACCAGTGGCACGGGGGACAATGTCATCAGCGAGGTCATTCTTGTCGTCCCCTGAGCATGGATGGTAGTGTGGCTAGCCTGGATGCCAAGTCATCGTCGTTCCATTTGATCGGTGGGCCTGCAATGAGCGATCCGGTGAACGCGCAGCAGGCCCCAAGGAGGCGATGCACGGGTCGTGGGGAGGATGGGACTGGCAAGTGCGCTGTGACAGGGAGGTGCCATTGTTCAAAGAGAAGGTACATCTGCTACCCCTGCTCTTATTATTGCTATTTTAAGTTCAAGATTTTAATACCATTGCTGTTCTTTTTTTTTTATCTCAGTAGGAAGTTGCGGGTGAAAAGGTCGATTAAGGTTCCTGCCATTAGTAATAAGATTGCTGATATACCTCCGGATGAATACTCATGGAGGAAGTATGGGCAGAAGCCAATCAAGGGTTCCCCTCATCCTAGGTATGGACTGAAGTATATGGCTAGTCTAATCTTTTTGCATGCATGTCCTTTATTAAAATACCTGTGATGATTACAATTAATGCCAACGGTATCATCTCATCAGTTTGTCAGCAAAAGACGTCATCATCTGCAATGTGATAATGTGGTACAAGTTCCATGACATACTCAAGTGCCTTCTTGATAAATAATGAACTGATGATAATCAGAACATGCTTTTATCTGAGTGAATATTTTCTTAGATGCTATCTACACTTGTTTTGTGTCTTCAAGATGCTGTGTTATCGAAGAGGTTATGACATTAAATTATTGTTCCATGTATTCTGTTGCTCTTGCTTTCATGTGCACTTTATGGAAATTGATCAATCATGGTGCTTAAAGTGGACACGTTTTTAATTGGGCCAAGATTATCCTGTGATGATTCATTATCTACAAAACCCCCTCACCATGTCAGTTGCCCACCGTGTATGTGCCTTTAATATCTTGATAGCAAGTTGCATATTAGTAGCAACCACATGAATATAGTTGTTCCTATGAATGATACACATCTTTGCCTCCTTTTAGCTAACACTAGATATGGGAACACTTAGTGTATTTCTTTTTTTATCATAGCTATGCGTTGCTATCTTGATGTAGGCATAAGACAAACTCATTGCTTTCTTGAATAAAATGCAGGGGTTACTACAAATGCAGTAGTGTGAGGGGGCTGCCCAGCTAGGAAGCATGTTGAACGGTGTGTGGATGATTCGTCGATGCTCATCGTGACATATGAGGGCGAGCACAACCACACCAGAATGCCAACTCAGTCAGCACAGGTGTAGAGAACTCATCATCACTGCACCTCCTTCAGGAGGTGCCACCAAAACGGCCTTTGTTGGCAACGGACTGCGCCGGTCAGGTTAACAATGATTGTGTGGTGACATTTTTAGCTGTCGTTGAGATGTTTGGCCCTGCTTACACCCCACATGATTTGTAGCGAGACTGAAGTGGGTGAGCACAAGATTTTCTTCTCCCTTAAGGAGGTTGTCACAATGATGACGAGGAAGAACACGTCATTAGATAGGACAGCTGAGCTGTTGCTCAGGATTAGTGTGAAGAGGTGGAAGGGAGGATAAAAGTTAGCGGGAATGGGACAGTTGTGTAAACTTAGTAAAAAGGGGAGTAAAATAGAGCTGTTCTTCTTGGACTACCCTCCTGATTCCCTCACTCACCTGTATGTCAAAACTGAAAAAAAGTGCACAGAGGCTGTCTTTTGCTGTTATAGCAATTCATTCATAGCAATTCATACTCTCCAAATTTCTTAATTGTGCAAAAGGCAATTCACTGGCCACGAGTCTTAAGAAAAATAGTACTTCGGGGGAGAATTAAGAATAGGGATGAAGCAGTGGTGTTGGTATACTGTAGCATCAATTATGTTGCATTTGTTTCCTCGCAAAAAAAAATTGTTGCATTTTTTTATATACTAGTAAATATGCCCGTGCGATGCAACGGGATACATACATATATCGACCAGATGCATAGCTCGATGGAAACTCTCTTTATTTTTCCCAAGGCGTTAGAGGGCGATGGACAAAATTTTTTTGTGAACACGGACACAGTTCTTAATTGATATTTTTTGGTGAACACGGACACAGTTCTTAATTGATATTGTATTGAACTGTGTTCCTTTCTACTCCCTCCGTTCCACAATCTTTGCAATTCTTTTGACTCATATAAACCGTGTTTTGACCTCCGTCTTATTCAATTTTTTTAATAAATATTACCACTTTTGTTATGACTTATTACATCACTAAAGATATTGTAATAATGTTTTGTTTGTTTTATATATTGACAAAACTATCTTTCAAAAGAAAAAGTGGGCAAAACTAATGGCACTATTATAGTGCACGATCGATCACTTGAAGGCCCACGCATTCTCCCTGCGGATCTTAGTCTCCTCCTCTTCGGTGAAGTCGTTCTCCTGCGGATCTTAGTCTCCTCCTCTTCGGTGAAGTCGTTCATGATGTTGAACATCTTGCGGATCTCCTCCATTGTCTTGCCCTTCATCATGCCAGCCACGTATTGTCTGGCAGGTCAAGTCTTGCAGCCAGGATGAAATCTAAAGAACGTAGCCTGGTCGATCTTGATAAACTCTGTGTCCCAGCTCTTGAGGTCCTCGCTGCCCCTGGAGGCGTGGTAGTGTCCGCGCCCCCGGCGTTGACGTGCTTGTTGCATTATTCGGTGACCTTGGCGAGATCTTGGAATTGACGTTGGGGAGCGGGATGCCGTTAGTCGGTGTAGTCGTCCTCGATCATGTGGCGGATGGTCTGCAACTCCATCGCCACCGCATCCTCCACGACGAACTCCTCGGAGTCCGAGCTCCACACCGTAATCAATCTCGGCCTCGAAAAGTCGCCATCGATCGATCGAAAGTTGATGCCTGATGCTGATGCGGCGAACGAAACCCTAACTGCTAGCTGCGGCGCGCGGTAGGATGATTTGACGTTGATGAGGAAAAACGATCTCTCCTAGCTTATAAAGCCCAGGAGTCGTCCGATGCTACAACTCACATGTCCAAGCGGATAAGGAATTAATGACTCCAATTTCTTTACGGAGAGCTTCCGTGCAGGATACGTCCGATGCTACAACTCACATGCCCATAAGGCTTTTTCACCCAAGTTGAGAAACCTCTTAAATAATGAAAAAAAGAGAGTTGGCAAGATCTAGTAATACGTCAGCCTATTTTGACAGAGATAATATTGTCATTTTTTCTGTGATGTTACTCATCATCATTGGATCTTGAAGGTGATTGAGGGGGAGATGAGTTCATCCGCTAAATCCCAATCCTCTCTAATCCACAAGGGAAATCAATCATTAGTCGTACTCCTATCCTAGTTTATTCCTAAATGCACATCAACACAGATTGTAGGCACATTTCTTTGCTTATTATTGCGTTATAAAATGTTGCAACACTCCATTTGAATTGAAGTGCTCCAACATTCTTCCGTTTCCGTATGCACAATTTTTGATATAAAATTGACCTCTACTTTTAATTTACACCAAATTTGATCTGATGGTTACCCACCCTGCAGCTGGCCCACACAAGAGTTCAAAAGAAACTCTGTAGCCGAACGCACTTCTCTTGTCTCATGAAATTAAGCAGTTTACTCACTCAGAAACCCCAAATTCATATCATTCGTTTTTTTAAAAATATTATTCGTTGCAGCCCCAAACCAAAAATTGACAATTAATTAATAATATTGATCGCCGTTGGTGGCCAGCTCGATGTTACGAGGCAGCTATCGGTGTCTCTGCTGCAGCAGCTACCTCGCCGTTGGCGGCGGTCTCCTCGACGGTGTGGATAACCCCGACGAGGAGCTCGCGCTGGGCCGTTGTCGCCGGCGGTGTGTCCGGCTCGCCGCCACCGGCCTCGACGGAGGAGATGGCCTCCTTGAGCTGGCGCTGCGTGTCGGCGCGTGCGGGCGCGGCGACCATGTCCTCCCCAGATGGACCGCTCGCCGCAGACGGTGGTGCCGTCGGGGTAGAGGTCGTGGACGGAGGTGGCGTTCTCGTTGAGCCTGCTGACCTTGTCGAGGCAGTCGAACTCCCGTGGCTCCACCAGCAGGCTGCTGCCGATGCCGTCCTTCCAGGCGATGAGCCTGGCGGAGCCCATGGAGTTGGTGCTGTAGAGCCTGGCGCCGTCGACGAGGCGGCAGTAGCGCTGGAACGCGGCGGCGAAGCGCTTGTGCGACTGCAGCTGCGACCGCACCCGGACGGCGCGCCGCGTGATGATGGCCCGACGGATGCCCCGCGCCACGGCCAGGTAGGCGTCGCAGACGACCCCGACGATCTCGATCCGGTACGGCCTCCTGTTGCCGCCGCCGGGCGACGGGGATGATGGCTGTCGTCGGGCTCGGGCTCCCAGTAGCTCTCGGTGATGGTGCCGTCGTCGGCCACCTTGTAGCCGACGCCCATGCGGTAGCGCTGGCGGTGCACGGCGCGCGCCATGGCGATGGTCTGCTCCACGTAGGGCTCCCACGACAGCGTGCCGTCCAGGATCACGTCCCGCCCCTCGTTCAGCGCCGTCACCAGCAGCGACGACGCCGCGTCCGTCGACGACTGGTGGACCTGCAGTAGCCACACGCATCAGGGACAGCCCAGCCCAGTAAACCAATCAGCAGAATTGGAAGGGCCCAGCTTGACAGATAGATTGGGCTATCTGAATCAGCCCATCTGTGGCCCAAATAGTCAAACGTACAAACATTGCATTGCATTGATGCCATAGTTTCTTTTTCTTTTGAGAGAAAACTTGATGATGCCATAGTTTTGGAACAAACAATTCCCACTTGTGTTTCAAAAAGGAAAAAAAAAATCCCACTTGTACGCACGTCAGGCAACAAATTGTGCTCCTCCCGTGCCCCGTGAACTATATCTCAATCACTGCGCTCGTGGACCCGGCAAAGATACAGCCCACATTTTCCATGCTCTGCAATCCGGCATTGATGCTGTGTACCCATGCTGCCGTGCACACAGGTGACACATGACATGTCAATTGTGATGACAGGACTATAACCATTAATGTTTTTTGAGGAAAAAAAACATGCGATTGTGAGTTCCGTGGCAGAAAAAGTACGTTTAACCAAGTTTCTAGTGAATATTATTTATATTTATAACTCTAAATTAATTTACTATGAAACAATATTGCATAATTAATCCCTTGTCAAAAAATGTGATACTAAAATGTGACACCGTACTAGAATTGTATTTTTTTTTTTGGACTGAGGGAGTTTGTGACAATGTCTTTTTCTGGTGGAAGCAAGGGAGACGTCGAAAATAATCAACCAGTCAATCGCGGTAGTTGCAAAATTTGTTGGATCCAAGCAGTACAGTAGCTATTAGCTTAGTAGTAGTGTCGGTCGGCCAGCAACCATGTGATCGATACACTACTTCTTTTAGGGCTCGTAACTGTCTAACTGATGATGTTATATTACGGCTTCTCCATGTGCGCGCGATGTTGAATCCACGATGATATCTACGCTCTAGCGGCCGCCCGTTTGGTCGCTTATATATCGTTTTCTTTACTGCGCAGCTCAGCATGTGGTGGATGACCTCCAAGTAGCAGTTATTTAACTGATGACGAAGCGAAGTAATCTGCATCTGAATGTAATGTGTACGAGCAGGACTTCCTAACCGATCCAAAGTCTCCAGCTAAGCAACTCATCTAATCTAACAAACGCAGACAATGATACGGTGACAGCGATCTGATGCAAAAATGCAGTAGGGCAGGGTGTACAGTACATACCAGCTCAGCCGTCTGGAGCATGTCGTTGTGATGTCCCATGGAGCTGATGGCGCGGTAGATGACGTCCGTCTCCCCCGAAGGCGTCGGCCTCCACCTGCACCACGGCGTCGTTGGTCCAGAACGCCTCCTGCTTGATCTCCTTGAGCACCGTGCTCTTGCCGGCGCCCATCCCGCCGCCCATCAGCAGCAGCACCGGGCTGCGCTCCGAGTGCGCCACGGGGCCATCACGTCCGTCAGCTGCGCCTCGCCGACGCCGACGCCGCTGCCCGCCGGCGTCAGCCCGATCGCCTTCATCTCCTCCACCAGCGTCGAGAACACGCGCGTCACCTTCAGGTCACGCGTCACGCGCTCGAAACGCTGCTTCCTGTTACTTAGTTAGCTGTACTGCATCAGTATTCTGTAATGTATCCATATGTGTTATTCAGTAATATATTTTTTTTTAATCAAAAGTAAATAGTTTTCTTACCTACCTATATTGTGTATGCAGTACTATATGCAAGTTTACACCTTACACTTTGTCATCATGATGATATGTTCTCTCTTTTTCTGTTGGGAGTAGGAATTAAGCTAGGACATGGCGGAAAATGACCAATGTACTGCACTACAGTTGTTGTCTGTCCGGTCCAATAATGACTACTAACAAATACGCCATCCATGAAAATCCATCTGGGACTAGAACTGTAGTTCAGTGTACCGACCACATGATGGTGCCTCAAGTGATGGGTGGGTGATGGGCCTGGCTCGTCCCTGGCCTACTCCATCAGACCATCGATGGTGCAGGCAACGCAGCCAAATGGTTCCACCACGCACCTCATTATACACTCCTCTAGTCCAAAATTATAGTTGGTTTTTGTCTTTTTAGATACATTATTTTTTTTTTTTTTTGGCAAAAAAATTTTTGCCGGATTTTTATTAGACGAAAAACCAAAAGAGAGACAAAAATACAAACATACGAACACAACCTCCACTCTACTCTGTCTAGTTATGTAGTAAAAGAAATGTCTAAAAAGCCAAAACAACTTGTAATTTGAAAGTTGAAATAGAGGAAGTATATATAAATAGAGTATGTAACTTCCAAAAAGCAAACAACATGATCTTTATTCCATGGAGTAGAAAAAGAGGGAACCCGTAGAGTATGTAGTAACTCCTAAAGTAGACTAGAAAAAGTCAAAAGAGTCCGCACATGTATGCTTCATTACTATACTGAGTACGGCCTGTTCATGTTGTTTGCTTTTTGGACAACAAAAAAGATCAACGTCAAACATGCCACGAGGAAGTTTGTGATCTAAAATGTGAAACATGCATGTATGTGCAAAATAGCTATACTATATAGTATAGAATTATATGGACGTACGCCCATCTCAAGGATCACAAACAGTTCAATTTGATTAGGATACCTAGGTCAAACCAAACAAAAATAAAACTGTTGATACGTGTGTACCAAAATCGTACGTGCAACAATAATGGTTATTTTGTCGCCTAATACTAATTTTGGTTTATAAAAGTACAAGTACTCCACATACATAGTTGAATATGATGGCATAACTAACATGTTTTTGTGCAATTATTTATAAAGAGTACCTTTTTTTGTTGCAGTTGATGATGGTTTGTTGTTAGAAATTATATATAGATATAAAAGAGAAATAAACAAAAGTATAGGAACAAATTAAGGTGCATTGATGATGGTTTCACCTTGTTGCTTCCAAGACCATGTTCCTCCACTTTCTTTTCGTGGGGCTGTCCGCGGTCAAGGCCTGCACGCGTAGAGTACTAGTCATGCCAAAGTTATTGACAAGGCTAAGAGAATTGTACTGGAAAGAAGTTAAATGGATGGTTTTGGAGCTGGTGATGGGTTCTTTTCCTTAATGCAATACGTACGTGTCAATGCGCACGCTTTTGAAAAAAAAAAAAAAAAAAAAAAAAAAAGCTAGTGATGAGGACTGGACGTACCGAGCTGATGAGGTAAGTGGCATGGTCCCAGTGGAAGGCAAAATATCCGAGGATGCATCTGTCCAGCTCCTCTATGAGCTTGACGTAAAGGCACTCGGCGTCCTTGCTGCTGGCCAAAAACCCGTAAATGTCCTCCATGCACGTCTTGCTGCTGTTGAGGTAGTTGTTTGCCAGTTTGCACAGCTGTGGGCACTCCTTCACGTCCTCGAAACCCAGCTGCCGTGCTGCATCCATCATCGTCCATGCCGCCACATTACCATACAGTAATTAGGTCAGTAACGTTATTAATTAATCAGCAGCAGCAGTAGATTGCAGTGTGTACAGCAATGTAGTGTACACAGCTAGGATAGAGTATGGATGGTTGTGCAATGTAGGAGTACTACTTTTTTTCAGATATGCATCGATCACATCAGTCGCAGTCCCATATCCCATAGTATATAGTTGTGCTGATGTGCATATCCATGTGCATCAGCTGTGTATGGCTTGATCTCGACAACGGGGCTGGGCCATTCAGCAGCACGCTAAGCCAACTGCCCAGTTGCGCTCGTCGTCTCCTTGGTGCTACTAATCATGTATTTCTCCACTAATCTTTCACCACGACACGCTAGCCATCCCGATAGCGACATGACCATTTAATTTAATTTCTTTATAAACTAAGGCTGTTGTTTTTGGACGTCACCAATACTATATGCCAAGAGAGAAGATACAATGTAGTTTTTTTTAAAGGCATATATATACAGTATAATTCTTAACTACAGGATTATTAAAATTTATCAGTAGTTTGACTGTTATTGTTTTGCAGCCGGTTAAAAATGTTAAATGCATGTTTACATAAGGACTTATTACAGCAACCTGAAGATATGTTTCTTTCCCAAAAACAATAAAATAAAGAATTGCAGCACGTAACTCTCTTTTTTTGTGGTGGAGGTAGCGCAAGCCTGTTGGATCCATAAATTTCGTAGAGAAGATAGATATGTAGACACAAGAGATAAAGCGACCTACTTTGTCTCTCTAATGGCCTGAACTACTGGACCTTGACTTTGGATATATTGTTCTTGTTCAATCACGAACTGAATCTCCATGGACAGGACAGGAAGCAGTCACTGATCGATCGACAAGACAAGGCATCGGAGAAGACGAGAAAGAAACAGAGGAGGCTGCAGATGACTGACTGACTGACGTACCCACGTAGTGCGAGAACTTCTCGAGGTACTCGAGGCGGCCGGACTCCGCTACCAGTAGCTGTGGCATTTCGGCCATGGCCGGCGCCTGGTGCTGCAGCTTCTTCGTCCTGTCTCCTCCCTCAGCCGGCGCCGCGCCAGGGCAGCGGCGGCCGCGACGGCGCCGGCCGTCGACAGCGCCGCGACGTGGAGCAGCAGCACCTTGGCGAAGCCGCCACCACCATCTGTGCACGCACGCCGATCCATAAGAGGAGAGCAAGTCGTCAGCTACACGAAAAGGCAGCCGCGCGCTTTGGGACTGGGATCGGCGCCGGTCAGAACAAGAACAAATGCTGGATGGACATGACCAGTGGATGTTGCACGGCCGCCCGCTGAGCTCTTACCTTTGGCCATGGCGGATGCTCGTGGGGATCAGAATCAGAGAGGGAATGGATGGGTGTTGGTGTTGGGTGGAACCAAATCCTCGGGCCGGGTCCCGGAGGATGGATGGATGGGTGCCGGTAACGCTGTGGCCAGTTGCAGTTGGTGTGGACTGTGGCTCGCAGCGCAGTACAGGGACGGCATGACAGCGCCTAGTACCTATATAATACCCGATAAACCACGCATACCAGCAGAGAAAGCAGGTGAATAAAACCACATTTCTATTTTTGTTTTAAGATTCGGCAGTCACAGTCGCACCTAGTAACTTTAGGATAAGACTAGCTAGGATGGCTCGAAAGCCAAATGAGCAAATGAACGCGGCAAAAATAGAGGTAGAAGCCAATTAAAATGCATATATACAAATCCAAATTTGGAGTCTAAATGAAAAACATGCCTTTAAAAAGATCCACCCCGTGCAAGCTATGCTGGTTGTGGAAGTTCAGACCGAATTGAATTTGATACAAATTTATCTTTTCTTTATCTTTTTAACTTACTTTTTACCGTTTCTGTTGTTCTACTCTTGTCTCCATGACTTGAAAGAGCACCCTAGTTTTCATATTTGTATCCTCTTTAACATAAAAGCATCTAGCTAGTAATGAATGAGATGGCCATCCTTGTTAAAAATTTGATCCACGTGCATCAGTGTATCTTTCCGCATGGAAATTACACTTTGTATCTAGTCTAGTATATAAAGTGTTCTTCCGAGAGTAAAAACAAATCGAGTAATTATTAATAATCGTACTTATGAAGTTGAAACCACGCCAAACACAGGGATCAATGCATCAGCAGTTGTTTATGTAGTGGAAGTATCGAATTATTGAATGCCATCAGCTAACGCAATTGACTTGTAACGCAACTATCGGTACGGTTGAATTGTTTGACTAGAGACGAGTGTGAGAAATGTGATGTGTTGACCGGATCGTAGTGGAAGTGGATGTTCAATTCGTACGTGATTAGTTATTTCTGACGGCCGGCCTAATTTATTTGTGGTTATTTTATTATTATAGGCGACTTTTTCAAGCGTGTTCTGACCAGCCAAGAGAATAATAAGTTTAATTTAGTACTTTGTCTGCGGTTATTTTATTATTACAGGCAACTTTATCAAGTGTGATCTCATCAACCAAGAGAACAATAGGCTGTTAACGTCATATATAGTCTCAACTCTCAACGACCATTCTTTTTTGGAGCCATATGTATTGGCGTTTGGGGAATTAGAAATTCTGACGCCCATATATATAGTACCCTTGCACTACGTCTTTTATTAATTAATTGTGCTATAAATATCAAAGATAGTCAGAGAAGATTTGAATAATTTAATTAATCTATCAAAAAAATATTAATTAATTGTGCTATAAATATCAAAGATAGTCAGAGAAGATTTGAATAATTTAATTAATCTATCAAAAAAAATTTGTTTTGAGGAACAAATCCATTACATATAGGATGATGCATCATGAGTCCATTAAGTTTAGTTGAATGGCATCATTGTTTATACTTATATTAGCATACGAGAAATTAAGTGATGATGGATCACTCATTATATTTCACAAAGCAAAAAAAATTAAATTATATGATGATGAACTACTACCTTATTCCACAAACCAAACACCCTATAGTCAAAACTATAATACTCTACAAAGGAGCTGAGCTGGGATTACAGCTCAATAAATCTACTTAACTATAGTCTATAGTACCGTATTTAATTAAACCGCATAAATCGACAGCTGCCAAAGAAAAATGAAGGAAAAACTAGACTAGTATGTAGCTTGATGAGGCAGGCAATTTCACCTAACCCCAACATCCAGCACGCACCAAACATGCAGGGTTAGAAACCCAGACATTAATTAATTAATTTGTGTATGCGTATGCAGTCGCAACCGGTACCTGCAGCTAACTGTACTACATAAGAATGAGATAATTGAACAGAGATTACCTTGCTGATTTGTTTTCAGTAGCGTTGATTCCGCCTCATCAATAGGTCAAACTAACCCATCATATGGTTCCTGATTTGTTTTCCAC
Organism: Hyparrhenia diplandra; assembly: GCA_015847255.1. Taxonomy (NCBI): domain Eukaryota; kingdom Viridiplantae; phylum Streptophyta; class Magnoliopsida; order Poales; family Poaceae; genus Hyparrhenia; species Hyparrhenia diplandra. Next base: position 9,259 of record JADLZK010010493.1, on the reverse strand, counting down.
GACTTAGACGACGACGACCTTTCTCCTTCACACGCAACCAATCGACCACCGGAGACCAAATGTCTACTTGATGTGGTGTAATTATTTTATTTATGCCTGGTTTAGATTGTTTTTTTTTTTTTTCTATTTATGACGAACGAACTGAAGACGATTCTAGCTAGCTAGAGGCACATGCAACAACCAAGAAGGATGGGTCGACTTGTTGCAGGGAATGAAGCACAGCAGCTGCTGGTAGCAGGTAGCATACACGCACGTTCCCATCCATTGTCTCTTTGCATTGCATTGCATTGCATTGTGAGAGCGATGGAGAGAGATTGCTGGATCAGCAGGCTGATGAGCAGAACGCCTGCGGGCTTAATTCCTTGTGGATAAAGAATGGGGCGTCCTAGCTGGACGGCCCATCATCCATCCGTGTCTGTATGTGTATATCGTAGTATCATGGTCGGGTCATTATCACACAAGTGGCTAATAAGATAATAATGATGTTGTGACATATATATATATATATAATATCCCACGCACGCCAGGCACGGCACGATTAATATATACTCGCATAGTACTAGAGTAGCTATATATGAATGGTTTGTTTGGCTGTTACTACGGCCAGTACCGTACCATACTCAGCCTCTAGTGTGTCTGTTCTGTTCTGTGGACGAATAATAATCTCATGCATTCCAGCTTGGAAACGACGACAGATTCTCATATCGCCAGACAGACACAGCGTGTGCGTCGTCGTACCGGCACGAAGGTACCTTAGATTTAACCTAGTCATCGTACTCTAAATTCATTCTTTCAAAGAAATATTTTCTCCTGGCCATCGAAATTTTTTCTCTATACTACTTTCTCTTGCACTCATCCATACTCTATATCAACAAACTCTAATGGAACCCACGTATTATACTCTAGATCTAATTTTCTCCCTATCTGCTCTCTCTCTCTCTCTCCCTTTCTCCTCCCAGCTTGACGCTGTTGTACCCCGCCGGCGAGCCGCCCGGCCGCAACGCCCTCTCCCCGCTCCCTCCAATGGCTGGTGGAGCTCCCTGCCTCCCGCGGCCGCGGTGCTTGTGAGCTTCGCCCAGGCAGATCGCGAGGCGGCCCAACGAGCTTCGCCTCGCGGCGTTGCTCCCATGTTTGGCGCCCCTCCCGCGGTGAAGGATCTTCCTTGGGCGCCAACGACCCGACGAGCTTCGCGTGTGACGAAGCTCCCGTGACCGCGCCACCTCATGCGGTGAAGGGTCTGTCCCGGGCACCGGCGTCCCAATGAGCTCAGCCAGGCGCCGAATCCCTTCCCTCCCTCTCCTATGCCGTTGTTCCCTATCTCTCCTCTCCCACTTTCTTTCCCGCTCTATTTCAGCGTTCGACGATGAGGATGAGCCGGTTGAGCGGCGCAGGGGGGATGCGAGCCTTCCTCGCTCATTCACCACCCGCGTACGACGGGTGGCGCGGGGAGGCAAGGGGAGGCGCGGCCGCCACGGCCGCCAAGCCTCGCCGTCGCCGCACGCATACGGCAAGGAAGGGACGGGGAGAGAGAGGATATAAGAGAGACACGGGGCGGCAGTGGACGAGGTGACGTGGCCCCGCGTGGCCTTTAGCAGAGTCTGCTACATCCTGGGAATATGGTGGATGGGAGCGGTGTCCGCGCGTATAGTGTAGGCTCCCAGTACGCCGCTGCAGACAAATTTATGGTATCCTGGTACTGCAGTACCATATAGAGGAGACCGCTATGGATAGCCTTACTATCCATAAGGCTTCGTTTGGGACAACCCAGCCTGCCCTTTCCATGCTATTTCCCTCCCCTGACCCTATTTCTATGGGGTTTCCTTCTCTGTTCCGTTCTGTTTCCTTTGCTGCTGCGAGACGCCGCGTGGCTCCCACAACAAAGCCGGCCATGGAGCCACGCCCGGGGCGCCCTAGGTCGCGGAGTGACGTACTAGGCTTCACTAGGCCCTTCACGTGCGCCACAATTCCGTGCCAGTGTGGACGCCTGAGTAAAGGGTCGGATTGTCCCAAACCAAGCCTAATTGCGATTGCTATGGAATGGCCTGCCAATGCATGTACCAACGCAACGCAACCACCCAACCGCCCAAGGTTTGTTTGAATCCCGCCATAGTGACTAAACTTTAGTCATTTTGTGGACTGAAGTTCTAACCAAACTAACTAAAAAGTGACAAACAATTAAGTCTCACTAGTTACCTATGTACTAAAAAAGTGACGAAAAGGGATCAAACCTCAACTTTAGTCACTTTAGAGCCAAACACCCTGACTAACCAAACACATGACTAAAATTTATTCCATAGTTTTGTTTTGAGAAATACATGGTAAAATGCAGACGTCCACCACACGCAGTTGCCTAAAGTTTAAGAGGAAACTAAATAGGATCCTTTCTAGCATGATAGCATCGTATCGGAGGCAGTACTACGTCCCCAATACACCCAATGCATCTTTTTCCAGCCCACCAAACTTGCACATAATAGTTGTGCTAATCTCGCATGAATGGATCATAGATCAGTTGGTAAAGTCTCTTCGCGGTGGAATCTGTCCCACCCGGGTTTAAGTCCTTGACTTGCAACGGACGCCGCGTTTTCCTGAATTTATTCCAAGATTTTCCCGGGCGTTACGCTTTAATCGGTAATCGACGTTCCCGTCGACAACGAGGCGCCAATAGTGACATCGAAAGTCTCTGGATCTGCTAGAATAGTTTTTGTCGACGAAACGCCCATGGTTACTTCGGAAATCTCTGATCTGCTAGACTAGTTTTTAGGTGGACATAGGAGCAGGGGTTTGCGTTTGCGTGTGTGTTCATAAGGGTAAGTGTGTGTGTGAGTGTTTGTGTTGTACCGTGTACTAAAAAGTTGTGCTAATGTCATCACATAGGGCCATGGGCTGGGCTACCACAGAATCGATCAACGTCTCCTTCCCTGACATTGACAAGAGTTTTTTTTTTCCTTCCCGCCCATCTGGATGCATGCGCTTTGCTTTAATTTCATCACCTTATGTAAAGCAAGATACGTGCCTGATTTTGGTTCCCGTGTGAAACCCAAAATTCTCTAAAAATTCTTGCTTCGCCGAAGGACTTTGTATTTTTGCTCAACAGAGATAAAAGGTTCCCTTCCCTAAAAAAAATCTTCTTATGTTTTTTTTTTTTTTTTGAAAAAAAAAATTGGGCCAGCCCAACACCGAGCTTGGAAACAGCCCAACAGCTAGCCAGCCTTGATTTTAGAGGGAAGGAGAGCATGTAGGCGGCCCATATGTAGGGTTAAGATGCTTGTTCGGGCGGCGTTCTGTTGGCGGTGGCGGGTATGGCTCCATATGATTTATTAGATTTCCTCAAAAAAAAATATATGATTTATTAGATTAAACACATGCTTTATTTTCATAATAAATCTTTTTAGGCATGCACGTACATATTGATATTATTGAAATTGGGTAAACACGTACTATATATATAATCATTATATAAAGGACTAGTACATATCACAACGGCGAGTACAACAAGCTCATACTGAGGAAGAACCCCACATATTTATTGGCTAGGAGTTGCAAATCCATTTCTAGAGATCATTTGTATTCCAAACCGTTTCTAAAAAACAATTTTTAGAGGTGGTTGGACGACGGCCTTCTCTAGAAGACATACACAAAGACAAGCTATATATGTAGAGGCTTTTGAGCCGTCTGTAGAAAACAATATTCTTGCAGTAGTGGTTAGGACGACCAAGCCATGTTATTAGCACACATATGCCATGACAAAAACCACACATAGATAGATAGATAGATATATCCGCTTCATTGGACGAGCGGACTTATTTCTTTGATACTTGCTCCACCTAGGGGTTGGCACCGCCGTTTGTGGGAACAGAATTGTATCCACTCCTTCCTGATTTTTTTTCAAAATATAACGCACAAAATATCAATCTATAATTATGTAACATATATGGTTTAAACTGATCCTCACAAACTTAAACGTAACAAGATCATCTATACTTACCATCAGGTTGGTATGAGTTGTAGCCACTTCTTCCTACGTACGGTGAAAAGATAAAATTGCTTAGACGTATATTGTAGGTACTTTTAATATAAAGGACAATTTTTTTTTTGCGGTACATGATGTATCTCTTCCATGTTAAATTTTTGCATCACACACAAATAACGTAACAAGATCATTTGTACTTACCGTCGGATTGGTATGAGTTGTAGCCACCCCTTCCTATGTATGGTGAAAAGATAAAATTAATTAGACGTATATTGTAGGTACTTTTAATACATAGGACACAATTTTTTTTGCAGTATATGAGGTATCTCTTCTATGTTAAATTTCTGCATCACACAAATATAATGTAACAAGATCATCTGTACTTACCATCAGGTTGGTATGAGTTGTAGCCACCCCTTCCTACGTTACAGTGAAAAGATAAAATTAATTAGACGTACTTTTTAATACAAAGGACACATTTTTTTTTTTTCGCGTATATGATGTATCTCTTCCATGTTAAATTTCTGCATCACTCAAATATAGTAAAAAACATATCAGTGGCACATGAATCATTCTTAGAGACGGTTGTTTTCTATTAATAGTAAATTGCACCCACCGCATAACAACTTGTTAAGTGGGTGCAGATTGGTTCAACAACTTATAATATGCTCAATCTACTATAATAATTTGTCAAGTGGGTGTGGATTGGTCCAACAAGTTGTAAAAGTGCTCAATTTATTACAATAACTTGTCAAATGCGTGCAAATTGGTCCAAAATCATGTAAAAAAATCAATTTGGCACAACAATTTTATAGGTGGGTGCATATATATTGGTTCAAAAATTTGTGTAAAATGCTCAATTTAGCGTAGTACCATAGCAAAATGGTACACCTATAGTCCAAAGTTACAAATGACAACGTATTAAACAAATTAGATAGCATTCAAATTTTCTTTCAACCAATAGTTTTTTTGTCAATTAAGTTGCTAATTGTGAATCAACTATGTATTTTACTTATTTATTCATTAGTTAAAATTGAATAAATTTTAGATTTACACCGTTAACGAGAGACTAAACCAAAGACATGACACTAAGTTAAGCATTTTATAAGTTTTTGGACTAGTTTGCACCCAACCTGTCAAGTTATTGTATTAGATTGACCATTTTATAACTTGTAGTACCAACCCGCACCCACCTGTGAAGTTACTGTAATAGATTGAGCATATTACAAGTTATTAGACTAATTTGCACCCATCCGATAAGTTGTTGTATGATGGACGTAATTTACTCTTCTATTAATATAGGCTTGCAGACTAACCACCTCTATCAATGAGTCATTTACATAGAGTCATTGGCTTGTCCATCTTTTGGAAATCACTTAACATAGGCGATATCTTTCAAATTTCAAAATATAAGAGCTTAAAACAAATTTTGGAGGTCTAAACGATTTCACAAAACACATATATATATACTAAGTAGCTTATTAAACACACACATGCACACATATATGTGATATCTTTTAACACACATGCGATATCTTTTTCAAAAGAACGAGAGGAAAAAAAACACTCAACAAGTCGACAGGCATGCACATGTTACCTGCTTCTGCAGAGCTGGTGTACATGGTACAGACCATAGCAGTCACAACAAGAACAGTCAGGCACAAAAGGAAAGCACAGGGGAGTATTGCTTCCTCATGATCTCCTTAATTTAATTTGCTAGCCTGAAAGTCCTGATCTATATAACTTGCTCTGCGTACGTACGTGCTCAGTTACTTGTAGTTTAGCCAACTTTGCTTGGTTCGGTTTGATCCCCCACCTTCTTGGCTAGGTCTTTATTTATAGCCACAGCGGCGAGCAGATCAGTCGATGCCAGTTTTACAACGGAGAGGGCCGGTTCAATATACCTTTATTTTTTTGAACCGGTATTATTCAACCCAAATCAACAATGCTACACGCTACGTACGTACTCCCTTTACTTTTTCTAGAAAGTAATATATCAAATAGATATAAGCCATTGAATTTTTAAAAAAATAACAAGTAATTAAATAATGAACTAAATGTAAATATTCTCATATCCCCTTAACACAGGAGAGAGATAAAATCAATGGTGGAGTACGTAGCATGTAGCATTCCTTGTTAGTGCACCACCTTCCTTTTGTACGTTGTGCACCACCTTCATTCCATTCACGCGTAAAGTAATAAATTATATATTTAATTTTTTTTATTCATATTGGTGGAGACACACCAAGGGGAAGGACTAAGAAATATGCAGAAAAGTACCATCTACATTCGAAATCATACTCTATTTTAACTTGATTTGTCTTCAGCTAACCTTTTTGGACTTTACACACAAAAAAAAAAAAACACCATTTAGAATATCAACCTAGTTTGATTCAATCGTAAAAACACTTTTTGATACAACACTTTTTTATAAAAACAGATGGGACGAAAAGTCTCCGCCCGATCCATTGCCACAGATGTCGGGGCTAGCCTGGTGGATGAACAAGGGCATGAGAGCCTAAGGTTACAGTCATATCGGCAAAAGTTACATGATAAAAAAAAAGAAGGGTCGAACAGGGATTACAACAGCGGATAAGCACTCTAGAAATCATAAAGGAGGCAGACTTTCTGCAACCAAACGGTCCTCGCACGGTTCCAGGCGCCTGAAGACCACGTCACGCCGGTGCTTCCATATTTCTTTCAGAGAAGTAGGAAAGAGCACTATATTTGTTTGAACTTGTAAAATGGAGGATTAGTCAAAGCCAAGGAAGTTTTTTTTTTTTTTTTTTTTTTTTTTTTTTTGGCTTGTGTAGTCCAATGGTCGCATGCGGTCAAATGGGACGCTACCCACCGGGTTCAAATCCTGGTGCTCGCACCTTTTCCCGGGATTTTCCCCCAGGATTTTCCGTGCGTTATGCATTAAGTGGTAGCGACGTTCCCGTCGACGACGAGGCCTACCATGGTGACTGACGGGAATCTCCGGACCTGCCGGTGCTCAATCCTTCCGGAGGTGCTCATAGGGGTAGGGTTTGCGTGCGTGTGTTCTTAGGGGAGAGTGTGCGTGCGTGTTGTGAGCGTCTGCGTTGTCTTCAGTAATTCTAAAAAAAAAAAAGGAAGTTTTTTTTTTTCCCAACCGAGCAAACTCATTTCCATTATATTGCAACAAAAATACACAACATTTCACAAAATTAGTAGGGTAAGAGGAACGGCAGACAGTGCCGAGAGAAAAACCCCTGCTGAGCAACGTCAGAAAAAGGAACCATCACAGACAATACGGATTACCGTCACCTGATACAGATTACCGCCAACAGAACACAGCAACACACGTGGTTAACCAAAAAGTTGTCAAAGTCAAAGAATTAATTGTTGAAACGAAGAGAGTTAATTATATTTTTATTAGAACGAAATTCAAGCCGCCATGCAGGCCGAGTCAAACAAACGGCTGCACGCCGCCGAGATGAGTGACGAGCAGGCTGGTGACCACTGACCAGAGATTCTTCCAATATTATTCCAGCGTATGTCTACACATAGATTCGGCTAATTCAAGCGTACAAATTTCAAATAAACCAGAGCGTTAATCGATAAACTAATGGCATGTTTAATTTGGATTAGGCTGGAGTAGTTACTAGTTAGGGCTAAAAAATAGCCCATATTAATTGCTAACAGCTAATTAAACGCTTAGCTAAAAACTTAGCCTACTTAGGCCAATCCTGGGCATGTACAATGGGTCTTTCCGCCTCGTCTTTAAATTTTTATTTTTTCACAAAATCTCCTTCCAATGCTTAGAGACAGCAGCCTCTTCTTTTCACGAAAGGACGACCTCGGCTCGTGCTTCAGTGTGTAAAGATGACCTCGTCTTGCATTGTACAGGAGCTGTCTACTCGAAGCGTCTTCCCCATCAATCCAGTGTGTGCGTGCATTAAATAATTTAGAGACGATTTCTCGTCTGCGGGTTGTATGACTTCTCTTTATACATGTCTGTATGATAGATTTGAGACCCATAGAGACGGATCCCGTATGTAGGTTGTACAAAACTATATAGCAAGTCTATTGGAGTTCTTTTTTTTTTCTAAAACAACCATATATAGCCTAGCTAACAAACCCGACACTAGCAACTCCAAGAGATGATATCCTTGTTATGTAGGCTATTTTTTATAATTTGTCTTACAAAACTAAAACTCCAACAAGTTTCTTTATCTTGTTTTTGTAAAATAGCAAAAGTTTTGGCTATTTCTGAAATCTCGCACGCTAAATATAACTTGCATGTGGCTCTAGCTATCTAGCCTTGCCATAATAGAAAAGTTGTTGGGTTTTTTCTATTTTTGTATAGAGTTTTCTATTTTTGATGTTGGCTAAATCACAAGTTTAGCCATCTACCTTTACCAGTTCTCTTGGAGTTAGCATGTTTCTATCTGGAGCATAAATATACGGTTGTGATACTCAAGTGTCACCCCGATTAAATAATCACAAATGAAAGTTTTCATCACTTTTTTTGCGCTGTTTCACAAACTAATGTGAGACTACAAGGTTCAAAATTGTTGGTCCTTAAAGCCGAGCCCGAGAGTAGCCTTTCATCTCCTCTCTGATTCTATAAAATGGACCGGTTCTCAAAACGGCTAAAGTCGATTTTGTAAAACTAGTTCAATCTGTTGACTACTCCTCCGTCGTCCCACCGAGTTTGTCACACCTGATTCCGCCCATCTTATTCGATAGTTCGCCTTATTTAAATTTTTGTACAAATATAATTTATTTTATTACGATTTATTTTATCAATGAAGATACTTGAATATTGATTAATTTATTTTATGATTGCATAAATATTTTGAATAAGACGAATGGTCAAAAGATGAAGTTGAAAAAAGTCAAAAACGACATACTCTATGGGACGGGAGAGGAGTAGAGAGGGACGGCGGAACCATTAAAGCCCGGTCTTAATGGAGGGTTCACCTTCCTGTTTTCAAGACGTGAAACTTTGTAGGAAATGGATCTCTCTCAATACATAGTTTTTATTACACAGTTTCATATGATTATTTTAGTCTTTTGTGGGTCCCATCAGTCTCGATCTCTCCCCTCCCTTCCCTGCCATCAGCCATTCTGTCGAACACGCTTGGTGCATGACCTCCACTGGGAAAGGAAAAATGCAGGTAGAACACTATAAGAATTCAAGAAGCAAAAGAAGTCCACCAATGAGTTTTTTTTTTTCTCATTTTCTGTATTTTTCGTGTGAAAATAAGTTCCAAGGGGCTGCGAGGGAACCTCGAATAAACCCGTACGACCGCAATCCTGACG
>JADLZK010010492.1:0-105439 GCA_015847255.1 Hyparrhenia diplandra | reverse complement strand
TAGGAATAACATCCACTAGCCATATCCTCGTCCACAACGGCCTCACCAACTCTGTCATCTTCCCATCTGTACCCGTGCGCAACGTCGACCACCTCCTCACCGAGCGTTTGCCCCATCTCTACGCTCAGTCAAGTTTCACTTGCCTAGTGCACCCGTGATGGTCGGCAGATCCTTGTGGGCGACCTCTCCGCGCTTCGTCCACCTGGACTTTGTCGATCATGGCGTGTTCCTCCGAGTCCACCACTACATCACCAACAGCGGCGTGCACCTCTATGCCCAACTCGGATCCGCCAACCATGACGTTCTCCTCCGCGTCTGCCTTGGCTTAGATGGCACGGTCAAGGCTTGCATCGACGCGGACGACCTCCACGACTTTGGGTTCGAGGCTGCCATCCCTTTCAAGCCCACGTGCGGCTCCGTCTTCGTCTACCTCAGCATCCCAGCGAGTTCTCCTCCGCCTCCGCCGATGTATTGGTCTACGACCTCTCCCGTGGATGGTCCACACCACCATGCTAGATACACCGCCCGCGTCGTTCAAGGGGCACCTCCCACGGTCCGCATTGCTCCTCAACACGATCTAGCTCTGCATCGGCCACTGCTGCCTCGAGTCCCACCTTGTCCGCGCCGCTACCATCCCGGAGGCGCTGCGCCAATTCTTCGCCCTCGCCTAGGTTGATTGAAGGGTCAAGATGGGAACTAGAGGACAGGGGGTGAATATTCCTTATTAAAACTAATTATGCCGGCTAACAAAATATAATGCAGAATTGAAACTTATTCACTTAGCCAAGATTTCACCCCCTCTATCTAAGACTCTACACCATCCTAAAAAAGATCCAACACAAAGCAATAGAGGTGTCGAGCTTAGCTTGAGCTCCTAATCAATTCTTTTGCAAGGTCACACAAACCTATGCACTACTGTTTCAATCACGGGGGAGCTCCTATCAATCCTAATGAGAAAAAGCACAAGGTCTACCTAAGCTCAACAATATGCACAATGGACAAGGCAACACATGTCTAACCTAAAGGCTCATATTACTTAGCTACACAAGCTAAGCAAAGCAACTAAACAAGCTACACAAGCTAGATGTGCGTTAGATGCCCCAACAGCTATTTTGCCGCGCACCTCAACAATCTAGCTGACGCTTGCATCGGACGTACCACAGTCCACTCGCAATTGCGTCCAATGGGGGTCTATTAAGGTCCCGCAGCAGCCAAACTTGCACCTGCCGCGTCAGATGCCTCCCTGTCTAACGCATTCCATGCGTATAGTGTTGCCACTTCAACACTGCCTCGTCAGCCAGCCAGCCAGCCAGATGAAGTCGATGCACACACCTAATGCACGCCCGGTGCGTCCGTCGGAGCGGCGGCCGAGTTGCACGACACACCAAGCTACATCGGACCCACCCGACAAAGCGTCCTGGCAGCGTCGATGCTCCTCTAGTGCCTATTCCTTGGTACAACTTAATGCATAAGTTGTTGCAACCAAACAACAAAAGTTGCCACACTATTCCAACATAATATGTCATAATGCAACTTATGTTGAAGCACTTCCCAATTTACACTTTTCAACAAAAAAAAATTCTACTTTGCAAATGTGCCAACACCACCAAATGAACAACACCGCATGCATGTGTGTTAGCATTTTCTTAAACATTTTCAAAGGATTTTCACCTCCTTTCACAATGCCACTGGATCGTAGCAACATCGTAATGTTAGATCGCTCAAGCGTCCCTAGATGACCGTCCCTCAAGCAATCATCGTTGGCTTTCTTCACGTTTCAACCTTTTCTTTTTGGTATGTTCTTTTGCAAGGTTTGGCATCTCCTACACTTCATTCCGATGGTGAAAAATTGTGAACCTGTGTGTCTTGGAGGGTTCCGCCAGCTTGTGTTCTTTCATTGGGTTCTAGATCTCGCTGTCAGCAATGAGTGGATTTTATGGTCTTCAAAGCCTTGTATGGTGCTGGTATTTGCGGGTTTCCTTTTCTTTTGCTGTCCCTTCAGTGCGTTTTCAATTTTTGACAGGCAATGAGCGATCAAAGTCTTGAAGAAGACCACACCGAGGGATCTCAACAAGGCACTGCTTGGTCTTGAGTCTGTCATAAAAAAAGAGAGAATGAGCATGGTCATCCACACCCACCTGGGGATCTCAACTCAACAATGGCACATTTAATATAGGTACAAGATCAGTTTTGTATTGTTTGGCTATTAAGTTGGTCTATTGCCAATTTGGCTTATTGAACCTTATTGAACCTGCTCTTATTGAGGGACTGCTCGTCGACAATGGCTGCCTCAAGGCCTATACAGAGAGGCATTTCATTGAAAGATGTGTGCCTATTTTGAGTCAGTCTCACAGATGGACAAGATTGCTGTAATTAGATATGGTTGCATTTCATCAAACAGTACAAAGGGGTGGGTTTAGGTGGGTTCAGAAAATAGTTTACATATATTAATATCTTCCTAAAAGATTTCATTCAATTTAGACCATTACATTTCGATTAATGGATTGTTATTATTATTTGCAAGGACCATGAAGTTTCTTTATAATTAAGATTAGTATCTGTGAGAGTTTTATATGTATAAATAGGTTGCAATAAGAATGAAAACATCGAATTGATCTTCCTGTAGATGAAACTGTCTCTGCTCGGTTCTGAACTCTAGATGAGTAATAGAATTATCTATCAAATAACAGAATGGAACCATTATATTCCAGAAAATAACACTGAAATTAAATTGACCTAGTAAATGTTTAATTTTTTTCATTTGGGCGAGCAGGCAAGGAGTAGTAAATAAAATTTTGAGTTAACCAGCTCGGAATAAATATTGGTTTATTTTTTTCTTTCCGGTGTTAACTGCATATCACAAAGATATGGAGTTGGTTGATTTCTCGTCTACCTAAGCGGTGCAATCATGCAGTTTATTAATTTCCACGCCAAACACGCGCATCATTTTTTAATGCAAATAATGGCAATTGTCATTTTCACTAGCTCAGTCCTGATCCATCACCATTTTTTTTTGACAACAATGATCCATCACCATTGAATACAAACAGATGGCAATCTTCAATTGCTCATCACTCTCCATGAAGCCATTGAATACAAGACAGTTATCAATTGCTTATCGGTTCCCACCTAATAGTCACCAACATGTCCCTTACAAATGAGACACACCATGATGCACGCACACCTCGTGTTTCATGTGGATGTGGTAGACTAGTAGATGTGAATATTAGTTAGACGATATTTATTTTCGTATTTTTTCTTTGAAATTAGATATGAATATAAATTTGTATCATCTTGATGTAACTTTCTTGAAATTAATAAAGATTCCCTTTTGAATAGAAATGCAAATATGTTTCCATTACATACGAATAAATATATAAATTTTATGAATTCAATGCATGTATAAGTTTTAGTTAAATTGCTCAACTTATTTTCAGATTTTAAACTTTTGCAAAAGAAAGTTTGCATTTACCGATTATTTGTGTTTCTCAGTTTACTTTAATTCTACAATACTTAATCCATTCCAAATTATAAAATGTTTGACTTTTTTTACTCTAAGTTTAACCACTCACCTTATTAAAAAATTTGTACAAAATATCACTAGATTTATCGCGGCTTGGTTTATTAGTAAAAGTTCTTCACATTTCACTTTGTTTGCACAAATTTTTTTTGAATAAGACAAGTGGTCAAACTAAATCAAATATCTTATAATTTAGAATGAAGGGACTAGTATTTTGGAGAGTTGAATTTGAACTTAGTTCATACTTCATATATCGTCTATATACTTAAAAAAAAAGATAGCCAAAACCATATCATTTACATTTTCGAGCAGAAATTCATCCTTGGCTTGCAGTGCCCACATAATGGATAATATCCAATAGAGAACAATTCAAATATATTTTGACTGAATTCTGTGACAGGATATTGACAGGATATCTAGTGTGCAATGGATATCACCATTCTTAGATTCATTTCTAACCAATATCCGAATTTGTATCCACTATCTGAGAAAATGTTTATATGTTCACAAAAGATATCTGAACCAATATTCACATATTCACCCCATCTTAGTTTATGATCCGACGTTCAGAAAATATTCATACCATTTAGGCCCCTCCTTGAGAAGCAGCGTAATTAACAAACAGAAATACAATATGCATGCATTCCCTCTATCTAGAAAAAGAGTGCAATTCTAGTGTTAGAATCTCCAATGCTTTCCAAAACCCACTTCCAATCATGATTAAGATTCCTATTGTAAATGTATAAAAGACAAAGAAAATATAATAGTAGTTAGGGGTAATTTCTTCAAAATGGTTAGGGATTAATGAAGAAAAGTTATCTTTTATATTTGAGAAGCAAGGTTTTGGAAATTACTGGAGAAAGCAAACAAATATACTCATAATGTTTTTATCCACATGAAAACTCATTGATTTTCCGACTATTTTTTAAAAGAAATTATTGGAGATGGGCTGCTCCAAAAAATAATACAATTTTTCGGCATTACAGGTGTAGCTGGAGTAGTTATATGTGAGTCCCATCATCTAAAATATATTTATCTCGTTGCTTCATCAATCACGCAACTCCTTCCCTTGTTATCCACATATATATAGTGAGATTTTAAAATTATGTATTCTTGATTTGATTGATGCTAGTCGGTGATGTTTTTTTTTTTGTGACGATTCTGGAGGGACCTAAGTCCCTACAGTGATTTATTAAAATAAAAACAGGAAGAGTTCAACAGAGTGCAAAAAAGGGCAGGAAGAAAAAAGGGTATAGACTCTCAAGAACAACCCTTTAAGAGACAAAGAAGGAGATAAGAAAATAAGCTCCATTTGACACATTAATCTAGGTTCTGAATCCATTCCAAAAAAGATTGTTCTTGCTTTGATCTGAACCTGTATCTCAGCAAAGATAACTCTGTCATGAAGTTTCTTTTGCAGACTTGCACATTCCACTGAATTCAATTGAAAATTAAATTATTTCTTGCCTTCCATATAGTCCAGCACATCAAGATGGACACTTCAGTGAAGAAAGCATTATTTATATGAACTTTTATATATTCAACCACTTGAGGAAAAACATTATTAGGGTAGAGCTCAACCCCATTAAATTCCAGCATGCTGCAGTGAAAGGGCATCCCACAAAACGTGATCAGCAGTTTCTTCAACAATGCTATTGCAGAAAACACAACAATTGGAGTCCAATGGCATATTTCTTCTTCCTAAGATGTTCTTGGTGCTCAGCCTATCTTTGCAAAGAAGCCAGAAGAAGACTTTGTGCTTTGGTTGACAATAACTTTTCCATCATCATTTGAGAGTTTGGTGCACTGCTGAATGGCCCACAAGAAGTCTATAAACTTCGGCAGAGGAATAAGAACCAGCGCCCCAACAACCAGAGCCCACAAGTTTCCATTGCATACGAATAAATATGTATCAAATACAAATCAAAGCCGGATCCAGACAAGGTTTGGACATGAATATTTGTTCAGATTTGAAGTAAAGGCAACAACAATACCTCTCGCATGTTGTCTGTTCGTCAAGTAAATAAAGTAAATATAGAAATTATAAATTCAAATTTTACTTAATTGCTCAAGTTATTTTCAAATTTTGAACTTTTGTAAAAGAATGTTTGCATTTACTACCGACTATTTGTATTTCTCAGTTTGCTTTGAGTATACTATAATAATTTGGTGAAGCTGACTTTGAACTTAGTTCATACTTCATAGTTCATACATCATTGTAGACTTTAGAAAAGATAACCAAAACTACATCATTTACCTTTTAGAGCTGAAATTCATCGATCTTGGGCTTGTAGTGCGCACATAACGGATATCCATCAGAACTATTCAAATCTTATTTTTGACTGAATTCTCTGATCAGATAACTAGTATGTTACGAATAACACCATTCTTATGTTCGTATCTGATATTCAGAAAAAACATATCTGAATCTGCATCCAGTACCTGAGAATGTTTAGATATTGGAAAAAGTTATCTAAGTCACTCTTTACTCCTTCTCCTTCTCAGTTTTAGTCACATGGTCAGAAAATATCCATACCATTTATGCCCCTAGAAAAAAGATCTGAAAGCTAAGCAATAGCAAACCGAGATAGCATTACAATATGTATTCTCTCTATCCAAAAAAGAATATAATTCTGGTATATATAAGGTTTGTAAAAAAAAAAATACAGTTTTACACTAGTACTCTTCATTCTATAAAAAGAGTATGGTTCGCACCTCTCAAGTAGTCAAACATTTGCAACTTTGACCTAATATATATAACAAAAAATGTTAATACTTATGGTATATAATTAGTATGATTAGATGAATCGCTAAATATATTATCATAATAAACTTATTTAGAGATACAAAATCTTACTAATGTTTTCTAAAATATAGTCAGCACGAACCCATAACAGATACACAACTTTTCGATGGAAGGAAAGATCTGACAGCTATGTTAGTTCCTTCAGAAGCAATAGTAAACCGGGATAGCATTACAATTCTGCAGTTTATAAGGTTTGTAAAAAAATACAGTTTTACTCCAGTACTCTCTCCATATTCCATAAAGAGTATCATTCTCACCTCTCAAGCAGTCAAACATTTGCAACTTTGACCAAATATATATAACAAAATATTAATCCTTATGGTATATAATTAGTATGATTAGATGAATCGCTAAATATATTATCATAATAAACTTATTTAGAGACACAAATCTTAATAATGTTTTCTAAAATATAGTCAGCACGAACCCATAACATACTCAACTTTTGGATGGAGGAACTAGCTGTCTGTGAGGCCCATCATCTAAAACTTACAGTATTTAGCTCACTTTCACCGATTGAGATTTTATTATTATTTATTCTTGGTTTGATGGCTACTACTTTAATGCGATAATCACTTTGCACCAAGCATAGGCATGGAGAGCACCAACTAGTTTTTCAGCTTGTGTTCCGAGAGACGGATGGAGTATATAAATCCCAACATTGCCCAACATATCTCAGCAGCACACACACATACAGAAGCACACTCTAAGCTAAAACTTCGTTGCACAGAGCAATGGCTTCCCAAACTTCTAATGTAGTCCGCCCTAGCGACGCCGAGCTACTGAAGGCGCAAGCCGACCTATGGCGCGCCAGCCTGTCCTACCTGACGCCCATGTCACTGAGGTGTGCCGTGGAGCTTGGCATCCCCACGGCGATCTACCGCCACGGCGGGGCTGCCTCACCCACCGACCTGATCAACGCACTGTCCCTCCCGCCGGCCAAGCTGCCGTTCCTTGGCCGCCTGCTGCGGCTCTTGGGCGTGGCGGGTGTGTTCACTGTCGACAAGACCACGGCGGTGGAGAGGTACTGCATGAACCCCATGTCCTACCTCCTGGTCGACGGCATCCCTGACGAGGTGCACATCAACCACACCTCTCTAGTGCTTGCGTGCACCTCGACGCGCTACCTCGAGGCTGCGCTGGGGTTAGCAGAGTGGTTCAAGAAGGATGTGGTGACGCCACCATTCGAGGAGCTGCATGGGGCAGCTCTGTTCCATGAAAGCATGGAGAGCCTCGACCCACATTACCACAACATGGTAAATGAAGCCTTGGACGCCCACGACAACTTCGGGATTGAAATCGCACTGCGAGAGTTCAAGGACTTGTTTGAGGGGATCCAGTCCATGACCTACTTGTGTGGTACCTTTGGTGATGACAAGGCTGCCAGGGCCATTGCCAAGGCCTACCCACACATAAAATGCACTGTGTTGGCACCACCAAAGATGATTGGCGTCACCAAACCGGATGATGGTGTGATGATAAACTATGTTGAAGGTGACATGTTCAACTTCATACCACCTGCTCAAACTGTGATGCTAAAGGTAATAATCTTTTTTATATTCTATTATTAATTATACTGTGCGTGGCTTGGCTAGTCAAAGGTACACGGAATAATTATTTCAAACCATTATAATTTGAATTTTAATTTGAACCACTACCAATTTTCACACCTACTAAATCACAAATCTATGTTTCTTCCAACTTAAGGCCTTGTTTAGATGTGGTCGGATCGATTGGCATCAATCGACGTGTGTTGGAGTGAATTGTAGTGGAACTTAATTAAACAACATCGACCTCATTTGACCCGACACATGTGGATTGAACTGAAACCGACAACATCGAAATAAGGCCTAAATGTTTTTCACTGACAATCTCAAATAAAGCTCTAGCTTGAATATTCATTGTATGATATCGATTCAGTTCTACAAATCATTGCATTCGTGTGTAACTATGTGTCCAATCTGTGCATGATGTATAGCTTGTGCTGCACCACTTTACTAATGAGGACTGCGTGAAGATCCTGGCTCAATGCCGGAAGGCAGTTCCTTCACGGAAGGATGGCGGAAAAGTTATTGTTGGTGATATTGTGATTGACTACTCTGATCCTATGTTGGAAACTCAACTCTTAGTGGACGTGGGCATGATGACCATGACAAAAGGACGTCAACGGGATGAAAATGAATTTCGTGAGATCTTCATGAAAGCAGGATTCGGTGACTACAAGATTCTAAAGAAATTTGGAGCTCGTGCTGTCTTCGAAGTGTACCCGTAGGATTGCACCCGGTTTTAATATATTGTGGGTTGTGGCTTTGGCATGATGATGTCCTGAATAAACAGGGTGTGTGCTTAGAGTGTTCATGGATCACCATGGACCTAAGAAGATAATCTTGGTTGCTTTCTTTGTTCTCGTGGAACTTTCATTTCAAAGAATATGGCAAATAATAGTCGCCATCTGGAGATGGCGTTGGATTCTATGTAATTTGTGCATGCTTGTTATTGGAATATGTAAATGCCCGTGCATTGCAAAAGTAAAATATTTACTAATAGCATATATGTTGTAAAACAGTAACTTGTTGTGATCAAGGCATCAATCTCGTGAGATGGTGGCACATCACTTGGGCCGGAGAGGATTGACTTGATGCTTGTGGAAACAAAGCATAGAAGCCTTGTACATATTTTTTTTTCGATAATGGATAATAAAATCTAACTGCTTCCTTCTAATACAAAGATGCACATTCGTGCGTATCCATGAAAAAAAACCTAAGGATAGAACCCAACACTAATCTCAGTTGATCTCAATGAATGTATATGCAATATGTCTTCCGCGTGGGCATGAAGTGACCGCACGCACATTACAACAGATTGTCAAAAGTCAATACAACAATGTGTGTTGAGTGCGCGGCGTCGTCCAATTGTTTTGGCCAGTGGGCACTCCGTGTAAAAAAACTCTCACTTCTCTTAATATAATACGTGTCAAGGTGCACAATTTCGAAGAAAAAAAGAATGAGGCACAGACTGCACCGAAACCTTCTTCAAATGTGGTCGGCACTCTTGCCCGGTGCAACCGTGTGTCTCATCGAAGATGCGTCGCATGACATGAGCACGTCGCTCTTGGGAGATTTGGTAGGCCTTGCACTACTACAGGATTGATTTTGCGTGGTGTTCGATTTTATTTTCCGTGGCGGGAATTTAAGAAACCGCCCGTAAAAAAGGTGGCCCGGCACCCCCCGCCGGGAGAAAAACCCGCCACGGTTAATCCTTAAACCGTGGCGGGCATTGTAAAAAACCATCATGGTTAATTGATTAACCGTGGTGGTTTTATATAATAGCCCGCCACGGAAAATCGTGGCGAAATATATATATACCAACACTTCACTTCTCTCCCCGTCCCGTGCCTCCTTCTCTCCCCGCCCGAGCCCGACACCCTTCTCTCTCCCCTCCCGCGGCGGCCTCTCGCGGCGTGAGGTAGGGCGTCGCGGCTCCCTCCCCGCGGCGGCACGGAGATCCGCGTGGCGGCAAGGCCCGGCGTGGCGTAGCTCCGCGGCGCGAGGCGGATCCCCTTCCCCGACCTCCACCGGGCGCTTCCTCTCCTTCCACACGCGGCGGCGACGAAGATGCGGAGCGGCGCGGCGGATCCACTTCCCCGACCTCCACCGGCGCCTCCTCTCCTTCCACACGCGGCGGCGACGACGGCGATGTGATGCGGCGCGCGGGCGGATCCGGCGCCCACAACCTCGATCCGGCGTCCACAACCTCGATCCCGGCGTCCCACAACCTCGATCCGGCGACCACACCTTCGATCCCGGCGGATCCCGAGTGGCGAGACTTGAAACCCTAACGGGCTCGGATCTGGGCCCAACGGCCCATATCTCGGGCCCGTTAGGGTTTCAAACTCGATTTTCTTTTTTTTATTTATTAACCGTGGCGGTTTTGTTAAATAACCGCCACGGTTAATAGATTTTCCGTGGCTGTTTTTGTTAAATAACCGCGGGTTAATAGATTTTCCGTGGCGGGCGAAAACCGCCCGGCGTGGCGGTTATTTTGCCTCCCACGGAAAATCTAAAAAAACCGCCACGGAAGTTCAATCACTCGTAGTAGTGTTGGCGGCGTAGCGAGAAGCCAAGGGGTGGAGGCCGGTAGTAGCCCCCGATGCGACATCATGTGCGGGACCGACTGCAGCTATTGGTTGAGAGACAGCGCGGCTTGGGGCGGGGAAGCCATGGTAGCCGTGCGGCCATAGCCGGATGGAGCAGGACCAGGGATCGCCAAAGCCGGGGGCAGCATGGGAGCGCTCGACGAGGCCACAGTGCCCGTGGACCCTTGTTGCGGTTGTTAGGGTTTTTGTTGCCACTGTTGTCGTTGTTCCCACCGCATCCGCAGCGGCGGTTGTGGTTCCCACCATTACCACCTTGCCCATTGGAGCTAGCAGCGGGGGCCTGTAGGTGCGGTGGAAGCCCGCTCCGGTGGTCTTCTTGGTGCATGATCGGCGCCTAGGTTCGTGCTTCGACTGGAGAGGGCGTCGTCGTGGATGTCGTTGGCGTTGATCTCCTCGAGGAGCAGCAGGTGCATGCATCCGGGAATGTGGGGAACGGGCGCTGCATCTTGAGGTTTGACAACATGTGTCGGAACTTGGCATTGAGACAGCGAAGGAGGGTGAGGACGAGCTGCCGGTCGCCGATCAGGTCGCCAAACTCCTTGAGAGAGGCAGCCATCGTTTCGAGGCGATGGGAGTAGTCCGTGATGGACAGGTCACCTTGCTTGAAGGAGCGGAACTCGGCCTCCACCAGTAGGGCGTGAGACTTGCGCTGCCCTAGGAACTCATCCTCACGGTACAGCCACGCATCACGGGCGGTCGGATCTCGAATCATGAGCACCTGCTGAAGATCGTTGGAGATGGTGCAGTAGAGGACGCAACAATCCATCTGAAGCCAGGCATGCCACGTGGGGTAGGAGGCATCAGAGAGGATGTGGTTCTTGAGGTTGTACTTGCCGAGGATGATGAGGAACATCGACCACCGGTGGCTGAAATTGTTGACCGGCTTGTCCAAGGTCACGGGGACAAGAACTTTGATGTTCATGACCCCGATTGCCTGGGCGTGGATGGAGGTGTTGGCCTCCTCCTTGGTGGTGATCTCTTTGTCGAGGGCTTCAGTGGCCACATAGGCTTCCTCCTCGCGACACTTGGCAGCAGTGGTGAGGGCAGCAATGGCACCCACGGCGGTAGATCACCTGACGACTAGGAAGACCGGCGGTAGGGTAGGGTTTCTGGCGATCAGCAAGACCGATGGCAGGGAGAGGTGGTGGCGCCTGGCGAGAGATCTCGGCGGCGAGCGGGTGTGGGTTGGTCAGCGATGGATCAGCTGCGACCTAAGATGGAGTGGAGCCGGTGGTGATGGATTAGCGGTAGCGGCTAGAGTTTGCGGAAGCAAGGTCGCAGGAGCGAACCGCCTGTGATACCATGATATAGGATATGTGGAATACGCGATGTATTACTCAGAGACCATAATTGTGTACATATAGTCACGATGGGGAGCCAGGTACGGCAAGCCCATGGGTTGTGTCATGTTTACATTTTAACAGTGGGTGTAGGCAATCTCTGGCCTAGTTCCTGGTGCCTGTCATAGTTGAGGCAGGTGCTGTGGCGGTACGCCCTACGATATTCGCCAACGGTGCCTGCCTTGTCTGGAGATTGGCGATGCCTGGCGGTAGCACAACGGTCTGCGTGGCTCTTCCATAGACTCCGCCTCCTCCTCCTTCTTCATCTCCATGCAAAAGGGTGATTGTTGTGAATACCATGGTCTGAGCCATGGCTGCTACCTGTGTGGCTACTTGCGACGCCTGCATACTTGCTGCCTCGGCGGCTACAAGGTGCACGCTCCGTGGATCTGCGGAGGCACTGACCTCGATGCCTAGGGCGAAGACAACCCTCTGTTTGGCGGCATCAGCTACTCAGCATGCACGCTCAGTGGAGGTGGACTTAGTGGCCACAACGCCAATAGCTTAGGAGCTCATGTACCCTAGGCTCTTGATACTAATTGTTGCCTAGACATATCTTAAATTGCAGAACTCCCAGAGGTCAACTTGATTAGAGGAATTGTTGGATTGAATTGGAATTGCAAAGCTAAATACATGTGATTTGTATATGCTTTATAGAGTAGGATCAACCCACTACTTATACATTTTTTTTTGCATAAAGTAAAGATGTTTGAGCTACTTGGTTGCCAAAGTTTCTGACCAACCCCCTTAACTCCTGGTTTTGGAACTGGGACTACCAATCGAGGACTAAAGGTCCCAGCCTTTAATCCCGGGTGACACAACTGTAGGACTAGAGCTCATCTTCGGAACCAAAAAAATGGAATCTTGGAGTCCTCTATTGCAGTGTGTGGGCTTCAAACTTAAAACCCCTTGCATCATGCGTGTGTGACACAGTATTGTGAACACTCACTAACCGGGACTAAAAGACCACCCTTTACTCCCGGTTGTTACCAACAGGGACTAAAGGTCTATTTGATAGCACCAACCGATACTAAATGATGGCTTTTGGTCTCGGTTCATATTACGAACTAGGACAAAAGGGTCTTCGATGCGCGTGTCGACAATAATGCTCCTAGTACATTTTTTGAATAAAGCAAAAATGTTTAGGCTACATGGTTGCCAAGGTTTCTGACCAACATGAAAGTAAAGTACTAAATTGCATACAATAATTAAGATACATTAGGAGACCCCGTCACTGTTAACTTATTAAGTATTAACTTTTCTGCTACTTAAAAGGATTGTTTGGTAGCGACTAATAAACAGGTTACAAGAGAAATGAGACTGGACTAAGCAGGAACCGTCGTCAAGATCGACTCGCTCTCGGCGCCATCATCTGTGGCATCCCCCAGGAGATGCACTCAGTCTTGCTGAACAAGAAGTCAGCAAAGGAGGCATGGGAGGCGATCAAATCTATGCATCTTGGTGCAGATAGGGTGAAGGAGGTGAATGCACAGAAGTTACTCAGCGAGTTTGAGTCAATCTCATTCAAATCAGGTGAAACAATTGAAGATTTTGCAGTGAGGATTGGGAAGCTTGCAACTGATCTGAAAGGCCTAGGTGAAACGAGCATTGATGATGTTCGTGTCGTGAAGAAGTTCCTTAGGGTGGTGCCACCGAGATATAATCAAGTGGCTATCACGATTGAGTCGTTTGCGTGCGGCAGAAGATCGGTTTGAACCCACTGTCGAGGAGGTGATGAACAAGGCTGGACAGTTACTCATGACTGAGGAAGATTGGCTGGCAAAATTCAAGAATCGTGGAAAGACAGATTCGTCAAGTTCCACGAGTGGAAAGAGTGCTAGTAATAATCAGTACGTAAAGAAAAATAAAGGAGGAGCACGTGGAGGCAATCGTGTGGGCGTGAAGCTGGAGGCAAGTGAAGATCTCTAGTTTGGTTTTGGATAATTAGTGACACCTAAGGACTAATCTCTCGATGCTAAGTGTTTGACTAGATTGGAGATTGGTCATGACAAGCTTGGAGCACGGTGATCATGGAGGATGGATCGAGGTGATCCAAAAGATGACCAAGTGTCCAACTTGGAGGAATTTGGAGATCAAATTGGCTCAAGGCAAAGGTATAACCATAGTGCCCTTTTGATTTTACACTCAAGACACCATAGTGGGTGTCAGTGATTATAGGATCGATAAGCCGTACTATGAAGAGGGGAAACTTATCGTACATATCGGTCCTCATGTGCCTTTAGGTTCAAAATTCATTTGCATGCATTCTAACCTAAAGAGCTAACTCTGTACTTGATGGAAACAATTTTCAAAATGCTAACACATGGTGTCGGGGTGTTCTTCGATGTGTTGGCAACAAATATCAAGTGACGGAAGTCGGTTTGGAGCAAAGGCGAAGAAACGACAACACAACGATGGAAATTCGCAGCTTCGGTGGTGGCCGGACTCGGTGACCGGAAGCACAAGATCCGACCGGACAGTCCGGTCGGTGCCTCCGATCAAACTTCTAGTAAGCATGTTTTTCGGGACATGGTTGGAGTTTGACCGGACGCATACACCGGAACCACTGACCGGACGCATGAGCTGGGGGTCGGTCATGGGCCAGGAAGCTTGTCTGGTGTGACCGGACTCTCGACCGGACTCACTGGCGAGTCCGGTCGGCGTGTCCGGTCAGCCTGCAGAAAGCGTGTTTTGCCCCCCAACGGTTGGATTTCGTGATGGGGGCTATATATACATGTTTGGCTGGCCATTGCTCCCTCTCTTGGTCATTTGAATCACTCCTAACATCCTAGAGCTGAGAAACAACTCCTCCCCTCTCTCATTCTTGATTGTGAGCTTCATTCTTGAGAGAAGTGGACATCCAAGTGCATTTGGATCGAGTTCTTGCATCTAGAGGCACTTGGGGATCGTTGTGAGCCGGTTGGTTTCTTGTTTCTCTTGGAGACACTGCTCCTAGCCGGCTTGGTGAATTGGTGGAGGCGTTGGCAAGAGAAGGTGATTGTTCTTGGCCACCTCCGGTGATTTGTGAGAGGATCACGCACTCCTCGTTGGGAAGACAAAGTGCAAGGAATACATTGCTCGTGTCTTGGGTACCTCACTTATGAGTGGTGGCTTGGGGCTAGCAAGTGCACTGCCTAGCTCAAGCACCATCCTTGTGTTGGTCGGCACAACCGGAGACTAGCTTGTCGGTGTACAAGTGAACTCCGGGTCAACACATCAACGTGTCTTTGTCTCGGTGATTGGCTCATCATCGTATTGCGATTGATTGTTCATCCTCTTCCCAGTGATTGGTTCATTGCCTCTACACATTGGTATATCGAGCTCTATCTCTTGCATTTACTTTCCTAGCTTATATTGTGTAGAGAGCTAGCTTTGCTTGTTTAGTTGTTCTTGCTAGCCTAAGGATCATATTTAGGGCTGCTCACTAGTTAGAGTAGTGACATAGCATTTGAGTGACATAGAGATCATAGTTATATTTAGACTTGTCACTAGAAGGCTTGCAAGACCACTAGAGCTAGTGCAAACCACATTTACGCTATTTGTTATACTAATCGGTTTGTCAAGTTGAGCTTGTAGAAAATTTTTATAGGCTATTCACCCCCCCTCTAGCCATCTAGGACCTTTCAGCAAGGAGGGTGCGTCAGGAGGCACACCACGCTACTGGCCGTTGCAACAAATGCAAAGTGTTTGGTCATTGGGCGAGGGAGTGCAAGAAGTTTCCGAAGGAGCCTACCAAAGTCGTCCATCATGCCAATGCAAATGTGGATCCATAGCCTGCCCTTCTTGTAGCACAAGTGTGCAACGTGGTGAGAACCACAGGTGTTCAGACTTCACCTAGGGTGTATCTGAATCAAGGACGAGTTGATCCATCAGTATATGAAGAAGGATCATGGGTCCTGGATACTGGAGCTACCAATCATATGACTGGTTGCAGAGAGTCATTGATGAGCCTGGATGAGTTTGTCAGGGGGGCTGTCAAGTTTGGTGATGGATCCAAGGTTGAAATTTGCGGCATAGGTGCAGTAACAATTGCAAGCAAAAATCAGGACCATCATGTGCTCTCTGAAGTCTATTATATACCATCTCTAAAGTGCAGTATAGCAGCTCAAGGAAGGAGGATGTTGAGTAGAGATCGACAATCGTGTTATGGAGGTGTTGGAGAGGAAACAAACAGGAAGCAAAGGGTAGGAGCGTGCTCATCCGTGCGTAACGAGAAAAACCAAACGTATGTGATGCAGGTGAAAATTACTGCTCCTGTATGCTAGTTGTCGAACATTCAGGATGTGTCGTGGCTCTGGCATGCCAGATTTGGGCACCTGAACTTCAGGGCACTTCGTGAGCTCGCAACCAAGGAGATGGTGGAAGGCATGCCACTAGTGAAGAATGTTGAGCAGGTATGCAACGAATGTGCGCTAGGGAAGCAACACAGAACTCCGTTCCCAAGGGCCACAGCATATCGGCGACTGAATGTCTAGAGCTAGTGCATGCTAATTTATGCGGACAGGTCACGCGGCCCACGCCAGGAGGAAAGCTCTTCTTCCTTCTGATCGTGGACGATCATAGCAGGTAAATGTGGCTTGAATTGCTAGCCACTAAGGATGAAGCACTCAGACACTTCAAGAGATATAAGGCTGCAGCAGAACTCGAGTTGGGGTGCAAGTTGAAGGCATTCAGAATTGATTGAGGAGGGGAGTTTAACTCAGATGAGTTTGTGTCATTTTGTCATGAGTTTGGCAAAAAGCACAACATAACCACCACATATACACCGCTGCAGAATGGAGTTGTTGAGAGATGGAATTAGATGGTAGTGGAGATGGCAAGATGCTTACTCAAGAGCATGGGTGTTCCTAGTCGGTTCTGGGGAGAAGCAGTCAAGACTGCAGTTTATCTGTTGAATCGTGTGCCAACCAGGAGTCTAAATGGCAAAATGCCATATGAACCATGGTTTGCGAGGAAGCCAGTGGTGAAGCATCTTCGAATGTTTGGATGCAAGGTGAAGTGTGTTGGTCCATGGATCAGTAAGCTCTCTGACAGATCGATACCAGGAGTTTTTCTAGGATATGAACCTAGAACGAAGGGGTATCGTGTCTATGATCCTGTGAATGCCAAACTGATGGTTAGTCATGATGTGATCTTTGATGAGAAGGCAGCATGGAATTGGGAGGGGAAAGAGCAAAGACCTGACGATGGTGGTTTAGTAGCCAGAGCATTAGCGCCTAAAACCTTCTCAGTTGAGTGTCTTGATGATACTGTTCACAGTTCGACAACATGACCTGATGCAGACGGTGGTTCAGATTCGAAAGGCCGGGAGCCGTTTAACCGCAAAGAACAATTCCATCCGCGAGCAGCTCATCTTCACCACACACGCCACCACATCAGTCGGTTCAGTGGGCCACTCCACCATCACATGATGGTGATTTCTCTAATTTAGCTCCACTTCATTACGTAACTTTGTCTCGATCTTCTAGACACGACCGAGGAAGTGCAGGACTTTGAATATAGAAGGATGTGCTTGGTTGTAGCAGAAGAGCCGAAGTCTATTCAAGCTGCACTCTTGGAGCGGTGTTGGAGGACAGCAATGGCAGAAGAGATGAAGTCGGTCGAGGAGAACAAAACCTGGGCTGCCTGTGATCTACTACCCAAGCACAATGCCATTGGCCTCAAGTGGGTGTTTAAAGTCAAGAAGGACCCATATGGTAATGTTGTCAAGAATAAGGCATGCCTTGTTGCAAAAGGCTATGCTCAGTGTCAGGGAGTTCATTTCGATGAAGTGTTTGCTCCGATTGCTAGAATTGAAACAGTTTGAGTTCTGTTGGCGCTGGCAGCTCATGGTGGTTGGAAGGTACATCACATGGTGGATGTAAAATCTGCGTTTACGAATGGCGATTTGTCAAAAACGGTGTATGTCCAGCAGCCCCCAGGGTTTATCATCGGTGGCCCTGACAAGGTGTTGAAACTGAGGAAGGCCTTGTATGGCCTTAGGCAGGCACCCCGAGCATGGAATGCAAAGCTTGATAAAGAGTTAATTGCCCTCGCATTCGTGAGGAGCAAGTTAGAGCATGCTTTTTACAGAAGGAGCAGCAGTGATTCTTTTCTTCTTGTGGGAGTTTATGTTGACGATCTTATTATTTCTGGACTGTCAGTTGATGAGATATTGAGGTTCAAGGAAGAAATGAAAGATAAGTTCAGCATGAGTGCTTTGGGGCTCCTTAGTGAAAGGTCCTAATGGCTAGAGGGGGGGTGAATAGCCTATTAAAAATTCTACAAACAACACTAAGTAAGGCGGTTTGTAAATAAGACAGCGTAGCAAATTAAGCAAAAGCTTCAAGCTAGTTATGCAAGCCTCCTAACAATCCTAGCAAATCTAAAGTCTCTAATCACACAAGAGCTATGTCGCTAATTTACTCCTAGGTGGACAAAAGATTCTAACTAGAACTACAACTAGGAGCTACACAATTCTAGCAAGGTAAGCAACTAAACAAACTAGGCAATTCTACACAAGTAAACTAGCAAAAGTAATGCAAAGGAGCTAGAATACAATACCACCGCGGAGTGTAGAGGATGATGTCAATCACCGTGTACAATGAGAAATCTCCAACGAGCTCAAGACAATAGACACGATGATTGCTAAGCTAGTCCCCGTTGTGGCGACACACTCACTTGACGGTTGCTAAGCTTAATGGACAATGCCAAATCCCCGGTGGGGGCTCAAGCAAACGATCACAAGAGAGGGTCCAACAAGCCACGAGCAATCCACTAGTGCTCCTTTCACGAATCTCCCGCGGGGTAAGGAACGACCCCTCACAAATCCACCGGTGTGGCCTCAAACAAGCTCCACTTGAGCACAACACCGCCTCTTGCTCCAAGCCGCTAGGGAACCGGGCAAATTCCCAAGAAAACAAGAATCCCGCGGCTTCTCCAAGGATGAAGTGCTTCTAAATGCAACCGATGCAAGCAATGCACTTCTATCACTCTCGATCTCACCAAGAATTCGAGTTGGGGATGGAGAGATGAGTGGAGAGGAGTCTCACAAGCTCAATAGCAAGTTAAGAGTGTTCAAATGTGCAAGAGAGAGGGCTAGGAACCGGCCAAACCAATATATATAGCCCCACTCACGAGATAGAGCCGTTGGGCAAAGAAATGGGCATTCTGCGCATCGACCGGATGCACTGACCGAACTCACCAGTGAGTCCGGTCGTGAGTCCGGTCACACCATTTTGTGCGTCCGGTCACAACCGACAAACCCCTTGGCCCCACAGCTGACAACGTCTTCATGCGTCCGGTCACCGCTTCCGGTCCATGCGTCCGGTCACATTTCAGGGTCGAAGCCGAAAACATGCTTACTGGAACTTTTGATCGGACCCACTGACCGGAGCCACCGGTCGGTGCGTCCGGTCACACGACCAGCGTCCGGTCGTGCGTCCGGTCAGGTTTTCCAGCAAGTTCTTCATCCTGTTGTCGCCCTTTGCTTCAACCTTGCTTCGCCTCTTGCCGTAAGTTGCCAACACGTCCAAGATGATCACGTTATCATGCATGTTAGCTTGTCGAACGGTTAGGCAAGATCGAAGTTAGTGCTCTCATTGTCCTAAATGCAATATGCAAGTCAATTGGACCTAGAAGCACTTCACCAAAGGATTGTCGCAGCATTCCCTCTTGATAGTCGGCTATCTATCCTATAATGTGATCACACGCTCTATCGTGTCTTGATCACCGAAAGGAAAACCCTATCAAGATACCTTTGCCTTGATCTCCTGGGTTCCTCTCAAGCCGATCACCGAGCTTGACGATCCATCAAGTCCACCGACATTGTCCATGTTCATGATCATCATGCTCCTTGTCATCAACCTAATCCTTTCTCAAATCATACACTTAGAGCAAAGGATTAGTCCACAAGTGTGTCATCAATTTCCAAAACCAAACATGAGATTTCACTTAGCTACTATCTTGGGATAGAAGTTAGGCAGGGAGACAGTACAATCATGTTGAGCCAGAGCGCCTATGCTCAGAAGATTTTGGAAAATGCTAACATGAAGAACTGCAATGCATGTGACACTCCAATGGAATGTAGGCTCAAACTCAGCAAGATAAAGGAAGAAGATGTTGTTGATCCAACCACGTTAAGGAGTCTGATTGGCAGTCTCAGATATATTGTGAACACGAGACCTAACATAACCTATGCGGTTGGAGTGGTGAGCAGGTACATGCAAATGCCAAGAAAGGAGCATTTGCTGGCTGTCAAATGTAATCTGCGATATCTAAAGGGAACAGTCAGGTATGGCTGTGTGTATACAAGAGGATGAGAGTTTTGGCCATTGTTGTTGGGCTATAGTGACAGTGATTTTGCTGGAGACATCGAAGATAGAAGGAGCACATCAGGTGTTGTATATTTTCTAGGCAAAAGCCCTATGACGTGGTCATCTCAGAAGCAAAAGATTGTCGCCCTCTCATATCTTGCGAAGCCGAGTACGTCGTGGAAGCAGCAGCAGCATGCCAAGGTCTATGGCTAAGCCGGCTCATAGCAGACATGATGGGAACAAAAGAGGCGACGGTGAAGCTACTCATGGACAATATGTCCGCTATCCCTCTCAGTAGAAATCCAGTGCATCATGAACAGAGTAAGCACATCGACACGAATTATCACTTCCTTCGTGAGTGCATAGAGGATGGCATGGTGGAGGTAGATTATGTGGGAACGGCAGATCAGCAGGCAGATATCTTTACCAAGTCGCTGGGACGAGTTAGGTTCATTGAGCTGACGAGTGCTTTAGGAGTCGTCGAAGTGCATCAAGTTTAGGTGGTGATTTGTTAGATAAATTGATGCAGTCCATATGTAATCTTTTGTTCAGTTAGATGTCTAGGGGTGAGTTGGTTAGGATCGAGCGTACTTGGAGTCGTGTCTTGCAACGACATGATCGAGTAGGAGTCTATAATGTCTACGTCGTGGCGTGCCGGCGCGCACGGGCAAGCATCACGGTGAAACGGTGTTTGCACTCGATACGGCACAGTGTGGGATGAGGTCATGATCCTCAGGTGTCTTAGCTATACATGAATAAAGGGCTCAAAGGGCTGTCACGTTGGCAGTGCCTAACTATATTCTTTCCTCCAAGTTTGCAATCTATCTCGCTCTAGAACGCGACGTGATCACCGCGCCATCACCGACGTTCTAGTTCTTGGCGTTTCGGGCGTTCTGCTCTGACACTTCATACCCTAACCAAAGTTGCTTGGTCGGTTCAGGTAGGAATCTAGACCATCAATCACTGCAACGTCTTGACCCAAACAAGACCTATGTATATATCGTATCACTTTTGTTGCAAACTATAAGTTATTTTGAACTTTATTCCATACATTTCGCTATGTATCTTGACATATTATTATATCTGAATACATAGCTAAATGAAAATGAAAGTATCAAAAATATCAAAGCAACCTATAATTTTGAACGAAGGGAGTATATACGACGGAGGCTGGCTACACACTCAGGTACAGGTCAATCTTGAGCACGGCGTTGCCATCAGTGATGTTGACGGTGGGTCCTCTGCAGGCCATACCCAGTAACGCCGCGCAACGTGCCGGTGCCCGCCGACGATTGGGAGCACCCTGACCTTGTCAATGGTGCGGTCCCAGGCCAGCACGGCGATGGTGCTGCCGTTATGAGGCCCCGTCGTGAACACTATGTTGTAGCAAAGCAGCAGCGCACCACCTGCTTCTGCGCCGCGAATAGGTAGAAACCCTACGCGCGCCCCACGGCGACAAACGCCGCGTGGGGCCCTTCAGTCAGAGGGTCGTCGATGACGACCATCTCCTCGAACCGGAGGGTCGGGTGTTTGGCAGCGGCGTCGCGCCCCTATGTTAGGACTCGAATCGAATCCCAACGATAACTGAGTGAATTAGAGGGATTTGAGGGGAATTTTGGTGTAGGGTTTCAGCAAGAATTGGGGAATTTCAGAAGAGCACGAACGAACGGGGAGGGAACCGGAGGGAGGGACGATTGCATTCAGAGTTCAAAATGACGGTTACAGAATAGTTGCTTCACCCCGAAGCCTCGGCTGGCCTTATACTCTATGGTCCAGTACAACAACGCAACAAAGACGGCCCAAGGCCAAATACACGACAATCCCAGCAACACATAACGAAGCTATGACTAAACCTATTGTCGTAAACTCATCAGGCCATCACTCCCTTCAGCTTCAGCCACGCTGGTCCGCTTCCCCGTCAGGCTGGTTCCTGACATTGCCCCCTCTTGAATTCTAGCTTGACCCCAAGCTGGGCTTCCAGGATAAGCGCGCAGCATCTCCGACACCTCTTCCCAAGTTACCAGATTAGCCAGAAGCCCATCCCAACACACCTGGAGCTAGTGAAGGACAGAACACCCTTTCTGCACCAAACGCTACTGCACAACATGTAGTGGTGACTGGTGACACTTGTGTAATGGGTTCAGTAGTCGCAGGCAAGCCATCCAAATTAGCTTCCACCTGCACAGTCTTTGGAATATGAAGCGTTAGCTCAGAAACATGAATGACATGGTGTATTTTTGCCTCAGGAGGTCGAGCAAGCTTATATGCCATAGCCCTAACTCGAGATATGATTTTGAAAGGCCCATAGTACTTAAACAGTAACTTGTGGTTGCCTCTTGGAGCCACTGATGATTGAATGTAGGGTTGCAATTTTAGATACACCAAGTCATTGACCTGAAACTCTGCATCCATTTCCAATTCAGAGTTATCGTCAGAAGAGTCCTCAAGAGCATCTAATAACTCTTCTAGGACATGTAATGGAACTTGGGGAGGGCATTTATGATCCCTGGCCCACTTGTTGCCACACTTAAAACAGAGGTTGTTCTGTCGATGATACGCCCTGAGAGCAGCAAGCTTGTCATCAGCCTCTCCTCCTGCAGGTTGTGGTTTCCCTTTGGCCATCTCCTGAAACTCAGCCTTATCCCCAACTCCTTTGTTTGTACATGAGTCGATGACCATCCTTATACATTGGCTTGTTCTTGATCTTGGCTAACTCCACCTCTTGAATGCAAGCCAAAGCACTGGTTGTGTCAACTGAGTCAGGCCTATGCAACACCATAGTTGTCCTGATCTCCTCCTTGAGCCCAGCCAAAAAGCGTGTGACAAAATATGTATCATCATAGCTTGAGTTGTACAACAACAAATTGTGAGCACCAGCTTCAAACTCGAGCACATACTCATTCACCGAGTCCTTCTAAACAATACTCTCGAATTGCTTCAAGACAATCGGATACTGGTCCTTGTCAAAACGGGCCATGACCAATTCACAGAGTAAATCCCAATCCGTGATGCGACCGCCGCGCTCCTTCGTATGTAACCAGGTTTTGGCCATACCAACGAAATTGAGAGCCGCAAACTGCGTCTGAAGCGATGGGTGAACAACATATACCTCAAAATACATCAGACAGTGATCACGCCATAAGCGGGGTGCCGATCCATCAAATTTGGGAAAATCTAACTTGGGGAAGGGTGGTGGGCGAGCAAATGGATCGGAGTAGGAATCAAAGCACGTACCCATGTCACAGTTCTGCGACTGAGTTCCTGCGAACTCGCCGTAGTGTTGGCCATGCCCGTTGGGCCGCTCCACATCGCTTGTCGATGAGTCCGATGAAGCTGCGGGTGCGGTGTTGAGGTCGAGCCGCCGATGTGACGGCTGTCTGACCGTGGTGGGAGCGACGGGCAGCGCCCCACCAGCAGCAGTAGGAGCCCCTACCGCCTTGATGACGACCGAGCCACTAGGAACGCCGACGCCGACATGAGGTAGGCCGCCCAGCACGCCTGGTCCCGGACATGGTCCCGCCGAAGTAGGGTCGAAGGAGTCGATCAGCCGCGTGAGGTAGTCGACCTGCGACGAATTCTCCTTGGCCGTCGTGTGCGCCAGCTCTGCCCTCTCACGCAAATCCTCGAGCACCGTGTCCGCATCCGTCTGCTTGGCGCTGATGGTGTGGACCTCGTCGAGCGTCGCCTTCACCATGTCCTGAAGGCCCGTCACCTTCTTCGTGGCGTCGGAGAACTCATCGAATCGCTTGAGCAGGACCTCGAACTTGGTGGAGAGATCCTCGAGCGTCGCCGCCATCTCTACCTGCGCCTTGGTCAGCTTCTTCCCGGGCGCCAGAGCGAGCAATCAATCGGGTACGGATGGAATTCCGCGGCCGATTGCAGGAGCTGCATACCAATTGTTAGGACTCGAATCGAATCCCAACGATAACTGAGTGGATTAGAGGGATTTGAGGGGAATTTGGGGGTAGGGTTTCAGCTAGAATTAGGGAATATCAGAAGAGCACGAACGAACAGGGAGGGAACCAGATGGAGGGACGATTGCATTCAGAGTTCAAAATGACGGTTACAGAATAGTTGCTTCACCCCGAAGCCTCGGCGGGCCTTATACTCTACGGTCCAGCACAACAACGCAACAAAGACGGCCCAAGGCCAAATACACGGCAAGCCCAGCAACACATAACGAAGCTATGACTCAACCTATTGTCGTAAACTCATCAGGCCATCACTCCCTTCAGCTTCAGCCACGCTGGTCCGCTTCCCCGTCAGGCTGGTTCCTGACACCCTGGTCACACGTACCACCGTCGCCGGAGCCCCTGGATATGCCGTCACGAGGTCGTGCATGTAGAACTGGACGTGCGTGCTCGTCGGGGCGCTGCCGACGCTGATGGCGGGCGACAGAGGGATGAGTAGTGCTAGCTGGAGCAGCATTCCGTTGCCGTGCTACATGTTGACAAGGCGCCATGGAACGATGGAGGGAGGAGCAGATCGATGAGCACGGCAGGGATGTGAGAACTCAGTCCTGAACCACTGTTTTCTTTGGTTGAGCAGAGTAGAATTTATAGACCAATCTGCAGTACAATACTACAAACGGAGGTTGGTGTTCGCTGTGCAGCGTACATCCAAAGGAATTCTCAAGAGCCATTTCTTGATTCCAAAGGTGTCTGTTGGGGTTTTCTATAGGGTTGTTGGTGTCTTTAAAAATTTTACGCTAAAGTCAACGCAGTTATCTTTTTTGAATATAGTAAGTTCGTAACAATTCTACCAATCGACTTCATGATTGAGGATGATATCGTTATTTGGCGGCTCGTCCGTCAGGTCAGAAGGTGCATCCAACGAACCTCTGCAGGGACTCTTTAAATACAGTTCTCATTGGACAGTGCCCACTAGTTTTGTAATTGTTCCACTGTAATGTTTGGCTATTTCTTTATGTAAAATAGCCAAGTATGCTCTACATAATATAAAGTAACTTTTCTAAGTCAAATGCCTCTAATTTAATTTTGACATGTAAAAAAATTTCAAATAAATGCATTATCGACGTATTTTTTGATAAATATAATAACCTATTTTAATATCATAGACATTAATATAAAGTTTAGAAATTTAATAAAAGTTGTAGAAATTTTGACTTGGAATGAGACTCAAAGATAGAAGCACTGTATAACTATATTAAACTAGAATTCATGTTTAACTCTTTTTTTTCTAATAAAATGTGCAGTAAAGCATGCACCTCCTGTTTTCATAAAAAGAAAAAACTAGAATTCATGATGGGATTTTCTAGAGTTGTTAGGACAATTTAGGTTGCAAAGAAAAATACTAAACTAACACTTGTGTTGTTTTCAACTAAATCCGTTCCAAATTATATTTTGTTAGACCTTTTTTAACCTTATGTTTAACGATACAACTTATTCAAAAATTTATGAAAATATAAATTCTTTTGTTGTGGCATGCTTTATTAATAAATTTCCTTAAGAATGATTTAAATTTGACTATGTTTGCACAAATTTTTTGAATAAGAAGAATGGTCAAATTTGAGATGAAAAAAATCAAACAAACTATAATTTGAAACGGAGCGAGTATTCTCATAATAATGTTTCATTAAAAAACGAAGTCAATATTGTTAGAAACAACATCTACTTTTGTGACGCTTTGGAATTAAATTACAGTGACCCACCCCCCCACCCCCCCCACATCCGGGGTTGTGTGGCGGTCCCTATGGCCCGTTAGGCCCTCTCTTGTAGACGTATGACACGATCACGCGTTACAAAAGGCCATGCAAAGACGGCGCCCGGTGGCCCGGCTCACGGCACGGCGTTGTGGCCCGGCCTGAAACACGGCCCGGTCCGGTGGCGGCGTGCCGTGCGGCCCGGCCGAGACACCAGGCCGTGCCTGGACCACCACCCCAAAGACGCGGCACGGCATGGGCACGACACGGCCAAAAGGCTGCACGGCCCGGCCCGGTCCCTGGGCGCTGTATATACCTCATCCCTAACCCTAGGCCACTCATTCCCCTCCCCAGACCGCTGCTGCCTCGCTCTTGCTCTCTCCTAGTGGATCCGCCGCCGCTGGCCACCGCTCGCCTCCGACTCCGTCCTCTTTGGCTTGCGGCCGATCATCCACCTCGTCGCCTGAGTTTGATTGCTTCTGCCATGTCCCTCTCCTTTCTCCTCCTCTCCACTCCTTCTATGGTGAACCATGTGAGTTGCTTCATGTCACACCCGCTGCCGCCGCCTCTCGTCGTTGTGTTCTAATCCTTTCCCTCTCGCTTTACATGCAGGCCCTCATCTTCTCCAAAGACCCGGGCTCTGTTGGACGAGGTAGTGGTCGGCCTTCCCCGTCCCCGTCCGGTTCTGGTGCTGGGCTCGCAATGCGGGGGGCGTATCAACAATCCCCCGGTCGACGGCGAGGTCTTGGCATTGAACTCGGACGACCTCGTGGAGGTTGAGGACGACAACAACTTGCGAGAGGATGCAGCAGCCTTGTTGGGCGTCGACCTCGGTGACGGCGAAGTGGCTGGCTCCACTGAGACACATGGTACTTCTACCGTGCCCACCGGGGGTAAGAAATCTGCTATGTGGTCGTACTTCCATGAGATCAAGGAGGGTAAGATCCGTGTTGCTGCCATTTGTATGCATTGTCGAGCGAGGTATACCGCTAGATCTATCACCGCGGCATCGCCATTTGAGACGTCACATGAAATCTTGTTCTGAGAAATGCAATCATGCTACTATGGTCTAGTCTAGGCTTCCTTTGAATCCTGATGGCTTGAAGAATTAGGTGTATGATCCAATGGTTGCTCTTGTAGAGTTGTGCCATTTGATTGCTAGGTACATCTTCCCTTAGGGATTGGTGATACTCAGGCTTGGGAGGATTACATTCAGCGTGCTCATAACCCTCTGTTTGAAAAGGTGTCAAGGCGTACCACAACTAGAGATATATGCAAAATGTTTGCTGATCAATGTGATTTTGTTATGAAATCTTTGTTGCCTGCTGCTTCTAGTGTTTCTTTGACATCTGATATCTGGTCTGGTAATGCTAAAGAGGACTATTGACGGTAGTTATCGTCAACTTTTTACTATAAAATATTAAATCATTTGAAGACAAGAACAAATAGAACATAGGGTTTATACTAATAATTTCCACAAGTTTTGTATACATTCGGTTTTATAGGTGAACTCTGGAAAACCCCACAAAATCAGATAGAAAAGAGGAGAAATCAAGACACCGATGAAAAGGACCAAATCAGGACGATTAGTATAAATTCCAGGGGCCTAAATGAGAAGAGAGGATAGCTCGTGGAGGTTGGGGCCCACCCGATGATAGGTGGGGCCAGGCGGAACCACGCCGGTGTCGCCCCCCTATTGGACCACGTGTCCCGCTTCTAGAAGCTTCCTACAACCAACCTATGGAGTAGATCTACACCATGCAATCAAGTCGGTTTGATCCAAGGGCTAAGATTCATCCTATGGGGCTATCAAAGAAGTGGCAAGGCTACCCCCGAAACCCTAATTCAAGATGAAGATTAGAGATCTAAGTTCCAAAGATCAAGTCCAAAGCCATAAACCCTAGTTCCTCAGAATAGTTCTAGTTTTAGAGAGATTAGCTACAAAGTAGTAGATTAGAAGGAGATCCAAGCATAGGAAGGCTTGAGCTTCATATTCTATCAAGGTGTTCATAGGTACATTATTATATCTTTTGCTATATTTATATCTTTTGATATATTCATTACTCACTGATCATCTATGATATTGTGCTTTATCTTTATTATATTATCATTTGCTTTGTCTATTGTTTGTTTTAATATGTCTAGTAGAGTTATTTATTTATTATGGATTGCATGCTTAAGATTGTATAGCCCTCGTCTTGTAACATGCAAGATAGGTGTTATAACTTATGTAAGTGTGGTGCTTATATATGTTATATCTACAAATGCCCGCTATATGTCAAGTCGTGGGGTAGTTCGTAGAGATAACAACTCTATTGAGTTTTCTATAATCCTCCCTCCGCATGTAGTGAATGGTAGGTCGTGTGTCACGAAGAAGGTGAAGATCTCATTATTGAATCCTTCCTAGTTGATGACCCTTAAGTTTGATATGAAGTAATAGTAGTAGCCATGATAGCTAGATGTTTGCACTAGAGTTTAGCAATAACATGTGATGATAGTTACTCATTAGTAAGTTTTCCTTATATTACCCACGTGAGTCCTTAGACTAGAATATTACTGTTGAATCTTTATCATTTCGTGATGGCTTGATCCCTGTATTTATCATTTATCTTTATTAGCATTTATCATACATATCATTATCATATTTATTATTATTTTATGTGACATTAACCCTGTTGTTGAGTAGAAGCATTATCATTATTGGTTATATACATTCCATACATAAGGACATTATTAGTGTTACATAAGTAGTTTATAGCTATCTTCCTTGTGGATTCGACACTCTTACTCTTTAAAATGCTACAATGGTATTTATTATTATGTCCGCTTGCAGAGCCTTGTTCCATATTCTTTATCTTATTATATCTTCTACCTAGTCGCATCATTTTATGCCATGTTATACTTTCTAGTTGCATAAGAGTGGACTTGTGACAACCCTCTTTACTAGAAGTATAGGTTGTCTTTTGACTAATTTATAGCGGCTTAGTAATTATCATAATACCAACACTGTTTGGGGTCATTGCTTTTACAGTGATTTGTCGCCTAGCATTTACGGCGCCGTGCTAGTTAGCTATATTAGTGATGACGTTAAGCGGTGTCAACAAGGACTACATAAAAGTTGTTGCTCATTATGTTAGTTCAGATTGGGAATTGCAAAAAAAGGTTGTTGGTTTTAGGTTGATTGATATTAAGCATAGTGGTGAGAACATTGCTGAAAGGATAGCTTCTGTGGTTGAGGAGTTTGGTTTGGTTGATAAAGTCTTTGCAAAGGACTCTAGACAATGCTTCTTCTAATTCTAGAGCTTATGATATTTTAGCTCTTGTCTTCTTTGGTTACTTGGGTTGTTATCCTGCACCTACTAATGATGATCCTAACAAGGTCAAATATTTGCTTGTGCATCAGCGCTGTGCTTGCCATATCATCAATCTGATTGTTAAATCTGGCTTGAAAAGGTTGAAACCCTTTACTAATGATATCAGAACTGCTATTAGCTTTTTAAATTCTTCCAATTAAAGGATTGCACTATTTAAGAATTATTGTGTTGCTATAGGTTTGACTCCTAGAAAGTTTGGCCTTGATATGGATGTGAGATGGAATTCTACATATTTGATGCTTAAACATCTGCTAGAGTACAAGGAAGTCTTTTCTCGTGTTCATTAACTCTAATTATGGTTCAGAGTTGTTGACTCTAATTCATTGTCATGTTGCTGAACAGTTATGGTGTTCCTTCAGCTGTTTTATGAGTGTACAGTGACCCTTTCTGGTGTTTACTACCTCACTGCTCCACTTGTTTTGCATTCAATTCTTGAACTTGTTGAGCATTTGAAAAGGCTGAACTTGATGTGAATTTCATATCAATTGTTGCACCTATGAAACTGAAATTCCTTAAGTAATCTTGGGAGAAACTTCCATTGCTTTATTCATATGCCTTCATTCTTATCCTAGAGGTAAGTTAAGAGGATTCTACAATGTGCTTGATCTATTTGGTAAGGCACTTGGTTGCTCATACACTTTATACTATGGTGATGTTAAAGATGAATTAACAAGATTATTTGACAAGTATCAGTAGAAATTGGGGAAGCAAGGTCTCAAAGGCACATGCTGAGCCTTCACCTACTGCTGGTAAGAGAAAGCAGGCTTAGGGAAGGATCTTTGGAGGTCCTGGTGCTGGTGCATCCCAATCATCCACTCCAAGTCCAATTGCTATTACTAGTGAGCTAACAGCTTACTCGGACAGTGACCCTCTTACAAACTGGTCTGAGAACTTTGACATTCTTCTCTGGTGGCATGACCACAAGCTGCAATACCCCCATATTGTCTATTTTAGCGCGAGATATTATGTCTGTTCTTGTTTCTACTGTCTCCTCCGAGGCTTGTTTCAGCTTGCTAGGAAGAATTCTAGAGGACCGGCGGCGGCGATTGTTACCTGAGCATGTGGAGATGCTCACCTGCATCAAGGACTGGGAGCTGGGTTTAACAAGAGAGCAACATGCAGTAGAAGACCATGAACTGGAAGAAGCATTCCAAAACCTAGAGCTTGATGAAGTTGGTCAAAGTGCATCTGTAGGTACTTCTGCTGCTGGTGCTAGAGTTGTCTAGAGTCTGGAGTCTGGAGGAGTGGAGGTACTTTTGGTCTTTTACTGCTGCTGTTGGCTAGACTTAGAAGATAGCAGTATGATTTTGCCACTGATGTTGGCTATTGTAATAGCACCAGTACATGCATGAACATGAACCTGAGAGTCTGGGACTATGAATTTGAAACTATAGAGTTGGTTGCACTCTTTTTTTCCTTTTTAGGGTTTCTTACAAGGTTGAGTTTTACCTAGAAAGGTTTGAATGAGGCAGCATTACACAAACAACTCCTTTTGATATTATCATGTGTCTTCATTCTTGATTCTGTGATGATTCTGTGAAACTGTGCATGTTTATGTGTGAAAATGACCTTGTGTAACTTGTGTTTGAAAAACTGGAATAAATGGATGGTTTTTTGCCTTACGGGCCATGGGCCGGCACGACATGGTGGGAAAAACCGTGCTCACTGGGTGGCACGGCACGAGAAAACGGCCTGTGCGCCGTGCCTTGGGCAAGAGGCCAGGCACGAGCACGGCCAAGGCACGACACGGGCGACATGGCATGACACGGTGGCGCGCCGGCACGGCACGATAGCTATATATAATCACTGTTCAAATAAAAGATGTATGTATTATTTTAACAATGAAACCGTCACAAATACATGGATGTAGAGGCCTGATGTCTATACTCATTCATTATCTAAAAAAAATACAAAGATGTGATATATAGCGACGGTGGCGTGCCGACACGGCATCGCAGGTGGCACGATGGTCATATATAATCACAGTTCAAATAAAAGATGTCTGTATTATTTTAACAATGAAACCGTCACAAATACAAAGATGTAGAGGCCGGCTGTTTGTACTCATCTATTATTAAAAAAAGATACAAAGATGTGATATATAGCGATTACGGCACAAATATAACAATACACTTAAATACACTATATAATTTGAATATTATGGATGTAATGTAGACCGTCAATCTCTGCAAGGTGCTGACCCAAACAGGACCTATATAGTATATACCATGGGGCCTTCTACACGCTTAAGTACATGTCAATCTTGAGCACGGCATTGCCGTCGGTGGTGTTCAAGGTGTGGGTCCTGACCTTGCCATACCCGGTGACACTGCCACTACTACAGAATTGTCCATCATTGCCGGGCTCCAACCCCCCTTCACTGCCGAAAACTGAACCGGCGGAACCATAGCGGTAGTGATGTGGGGTTTGAAACACTACCGGGTCAAAACACCGGCGGTGATGCGAGGAGAGATCGCGCCGGTTTGATATCGAACCGCAGCGCATCGTCACCTAACACCGCCGGGTGTTCCACGACCCGCAAGCATTTTTGATCCAAGCAATGCAGGTTCGAAAGTCACCGGCGAGTTGATATTAGGAGCACCGCCGGGCTTTAACGAACCGACGTAATCGTGGGGATAACACTATCGGCTTAGACCGAGCCGACGGTGTATCGAAGAGCTAACAATGGCGGCTTACTTTGAACCCGTCGATCGGTGAACTTTACGTGAACATTGTCGGCTGATTTCAACCCGACAAATAAGTTATTAGAGTGAAGACTATCGGTTGGTTAGTGCGGCCGGCGGTGATGTTTCTGTCATCGATGATGACGGTTTGTAATTCAAACCGATAGTGTTTGGTGTAGTTCTGATCGGATTGTATGTCATTCACTGTTGGGCCCATGCCACCCGACGTTTTTGTTTAAAAATTTTATAATTTATGAATTTTTCCCGAAAATCAGCTATTTTTAAACCCATAAAAGCATCATAGATACATTACATGGTTCAAAGGTTACATACAACTAACTCCACCTAATGTTCTACGAAATTGAGCCTAGGACATCAACTTCCAAATAAGGAAAACAATGACAATAGCCATGACAAAATCAAAACATCTTTCATAGGCCAAGTCGCAATTCTCCTAATCTTCATATCTATGGAGAGAGGCTTCTCATCGATCTCGAGGGCTGGTTGATTGTGAAAGTTTTCACTATAGTAGGCCCCGAAAGCTTCAGACTTCAGTCTTGTATTTTTGTAACAATTACCGGGGTAGCCGAGACTTGAGTAGAGCAATCTTCCCGGGTTCGATAGATCCCCTCGGCACTTGACCAACATGCACTACATACCACGCCATGGTTTGCCTATACATGCAGCCAAAATAGGATGTTAATGCTATGTCATTCGAAATGTTGTACAGCAAGATTTTTAACACCACGAAACTCATGAATTTCAACATCTATCTCATTTCAATCACAATTCGAGCATGTCTTCAATCATTGCTTTGTAAATGACCACAATGTTTAAATCTAATTTGTTCACCATAGACTAATTAAAATACTTTTGGCACTATATTAGGATCCTAAACTGTTTGAAAGCAAAATCTAAATACAAAAAGAAAATAGCGAGGTTGGATTTATCAACACGGGCATTTCAACGAACAACTCAAAGGCGCTGACCGACGCGCCGACTCACCGAGCTCCGTGCGGTTCGCGCTCTCTGTCTTGTCTCGGCGGTGCGAGACGCAGCGTCCTAGAAGGAAGCGAGAGGGCGCGGACGGGGCGTTCTTCCGGCGGAATCGAGCTCGAGGTCGCAAAGGTACGGTGTCGGGGCGTGAGACGGGGGACGGCGGGGGGCTGCCGGGGCGGTGCGGTGTAGCGGCACTCCCCCCGTCGGCGTGGACG
The DNA here is from genome assembly GCA_015847255.1 of Hyparrhenia diplandra. Taxonomy (NCBI): domain Eukaryota; kingdom Viridiplantae; phylum Streptophyta; class Magnoliopsida; order Poales; family Poaceae; genus Hyparrhenia; species Hyparrhenia diplandra. Next base: position 72,389 of record JADLZK010010492.1, on the reverse strand, counting down.
AAGAACAAGCGGGCGGGCGGGCGGCGAACAACGGCGAATTAGATCTCATTCTCATAGGCAAAATCTTGAGGAACTAAATGGCTAATTAGTTCTCACCGTGGAAGGCGCGGGGCCGCCGGCGGGCGTTGGGGACGTCGGAGAAGAAGAGAATGGAGGGGGCGCCCGGCCTAGGGGCGACGGACGGCGCGGCGTGTGTGGTGGTGGTGCTCGTCGTCGGCGACGCCGGTGGGGAACGATTGGGGCGCGGGGTTGAAATGACACAGGAAAATTTCAGCTCGCCACGCCCTAGGCTATTATATATCGTCGAGGCCGAACGAATGGCGCGGGGTTCAAATGACTCGTGAAATTTTCACCTCGCGCCCCATTTCTATAATTAATCACTTTGCCGGTTTAACAAGAGTAGCCGGCGGTGTTAAATTATAGGTTCATCTTTGCCGGTATAAACGTCGGTGACCCGGCGGTGATCGGACATCGATGCCACCTGCCACACGGTATACCACCGCTCACGGTGATAAGATCACACTTGTTGCCACCTACCACCGCTCAAGGTGATAAGATCACACTTGTTGCCACCTACCACCGCTCATTCCCACCTACCACCGCCTATAAAAACAGCCCCGCGAGAGAGAGAGCCATGTATGGCGAACCGTGCGCCCGGCCGACCTCTCTTGTTATTTGTCAATTCTCCTATCCACATATATGGCCTCTATTTGGAAAAAACCCTCCACATAAACATTTTATCATGGGTAGACAAAGTATACAAAGCAGGTACTAGAAGGGTGTTTTTGAAGATTAAGCTACAACGTTGCTTACGTAAGCTCGGTGTGATGCTCGTGCAACGACATTGTTGCATGGGACTGCCGGAAGATGGAAAGCGAGGAGCCAAGTAGCGTGCATTCTTGTGCTTCGTCGCCGGGATGATGAGCCCCGTCTCTCTGTCGGGCCTTTGCCGGCACGGAGAGACATTGGTTCTTCACAGAGGTCCCATCCGCCCTACTTAGATCGAGAAGCATAACGTGTAGCATTGTAACCACCTCGGGCATAGGTGCTAGAAGGGTGTTTTTGAGGTGGTTATTTCTTAATGTGTTTGTACACTTTGATTATTGTACCGTGTCAATTGTAATCAATTAATTGTAATGCTTTTGTGAAGTATGTATAATCCCGTTCAACCTGTAATTACTCGGGATCGTCGCGTAGAAATTCAATTTAATTGAAAAAATACCAAACCTTGTCCGAAAAATCTCAAACATCGTGTTGCCTTCACACGTGGCATGTGCACGTCTAAGAAAAAGTTTGAGGCCGAGACCACACCGGAACGAAGATGACCCAAAGATAGCTTATAGGCGTAATTGTCGGTCATGCTTCCGAAGAAAGGGGTCATGTACCTTTGTGAAGCATGTCTACTCCCACAATGTAGAAATGTCTTGAATTTTTTTTTTTTTTTAACCTTGTACACCCAAATTATGCCCCCACACAAGATCTTAGGTCTTTTCTCGATCCATATTTTTATTATTAGATTTTCCTACGTGATAAACGCGATAGAAGGAGGTTAATTAAAGCTTGAAAACTTATGAATTTTGCACCAACCTACACACCGAATTGCCTCCTAGGACACATGAGACCATGTGGGAAATTTTGGCACCACTGGCTCATTAGTGGGTAACCCCAGTTCAACTTTGTAATTACTCGGGGTCGTCGGCGTAGAAACTCAATTTAATTGAAAAAAAATACCAAACCTTCTCCAAAAATCTCAAACACCGTCTTTGCCTTCACACGTGGCATGTGCACGTCTAAGAAAAAGTTTGAGGCCGAGACCACACCGAACGAAGATGACCGTCACACCCCAAAATTTCCAATTAGGGTTGTGAATAGAAAACACTAAATAAAATAAAATATTTTAATGTTTATATAAAATTTCCCAAGTTTAGTTTAATTTAGTGCAAATTTAGTTAAAGAAAAAAATGTTTTTAAAACTCTTTTGAATTAATTTGATGGGTGGTTTCTTGATGTGAATTTTGCTTGTTTCTTACTGTGTGTTGTAATGTGAAAAGTTTTCAAAATGTGTTTTGTAGTAAGTCGTTTATCTCTCTTGTGAGTCTTTGACATTTTCATATACAAATCAAATCCTTGCTTCACCGCTCAACCCTTCACTTGGACTTTCCCATAAGCTTATTCCTCCACTCTAAATTATTCATTTGAGTTCATAATTCATCATTATATCTCTAAAAGCTTCCTAGCAATTATTTATGCTTTTTCTGAAGTTTGTCTCGCTTTTTCGGTGAGCTTTTTCTTTTTCCCAGATCCTCAAATATATTTTCATGAGCTCCAAATACTTTATTTTGGTTCATCATGATCAAAAGTGTCTCTAAGAATTTTTCCGAATTTTCAGAGCCTTCGGGCTATTTTTCGTGGCTTAAAAATGAATTCTAGACTTTTCTAGAATTAACTTAATCCCGAAATTAAGGAAATTCTAAACGTTTCAAACCCCCACATATATATACATGCCGGTGTTCACCTTGATGCGCTGATTCCATATCTGAAAACCTCATCCCGAGCCGCCTCTCCTAGCGCTCTGTATCCCTCGCCGAAGTTCTAAAAACGTAGGGTTCCGGCGAACTCTTCGGCGAGCTTTTCCGGCCAAACCATGGCGTTCCAACGAATTCCGTTCCCACCAAAAGGTAGCTCTCGTCGTCCTCTTCTCCATGGTGTATTCGTTTGTCCCGATCCGTTGCCGTTTGATCCTTAACCCGTTCGATCTTCTTTTCCGGTTAGGTTTTCCGGCGAGGTCTCCCATGGCCGGCCTTTCTTCGTCGTCTCCGGCCACCCCACGCCTGCAGCCCGTCCCGTCGGGTCCTGTGACGCGTCTCACGCCCGCCGCCGCGTGCTCCGCACCCTTGGCCTCCCTCCTCCGCGAGCAGGTGGTACTGCTGCCGCCGCCGCTTCCTGCGCGCGTGCGTGCAGGCCGTCCAGCAAGGCCAGGTCGTCTCATAGCCCGTCGCCGCTGCTCCCTTTGGCGTGCATGGTCGGCGCCGCGCCGTCGGCGGTCCTCCGGCCGGTCGCCCTTGGCCCAGGGCCGAGCCCCCTCCTTCTGGTGCGAGCAGCAGTCATCCATCAGCCATGGCCACGGTGGCCATGTTCTGTACGTAATGGCACAAGGAGGAAGACGATGTAATTACAAGATTGCCACCGTGTAGTAATTACAACAATGCCATCCAGTTCATAATTTCCGCCATTTCTTCATTTTAAGTCCAAATCAATCCATTCCAATTGCGTTAGTTTTGTAGCGTCGCGCTCTATGCAGTAGTGCTAAAGTTCTTCATGCCATATTCTTATGATTTTGTTAAGCCAAATAATTATTTGAATAATGCTTTATGTAATTGGATTTATAATTAAAAGTAATATAGGTTTTACACCTCGGTGATTTCGAATAAAATGCCAATGTGATTAATTGGTACTATAAATGTATTTACAAATAATAATTTGTTTAGTTCAAACACGTTTATGCCATACATCTATTAGTTGCATTCACATATATATTGTTATTTTGCAAAGATAAAGTTTAACTTGATTAAATTCATATGACATGTTCATAAATAAAATATGACTAGAACCAACTTGATTTTGAATTCAAATTTGATGTGACTAATCCAAATTAATGTCATTCACATGATTTTCATATATTAAAAAGAAGTCAAGCATGTAGGTTTTTCCAATCTTTTATATTTATAATATAAACCCACGATAGTCGTTTCTTTTTTAACGATAGCTCTGTTATCGGCAATTCTTGCGTTCTCTTGATGTTAGCAACGAGTTCTCTCTTAGCATGTTATTTTATTTTGCTATGATTGGTGTATTGTTCATTTTGTTCTCTTGTTTGTATATGTGATGTTTGCTACGAGTAGAACAAGAACCGCTTGTTGGCGATGAAGATTGGAAGTTGATGACTAGAAGCAAAGCATATGAGAAAGTTGGAGCAACTATAAAAGGCAAGTATAGTTTTGGAATATGCTAGCTTTAAACCATGATCATATGACTTGAATGATGTTTATGCAATGAACGTTAAACATGACTATTAGCAACATGTGGACTTGTGCGCAAGTGATCATCCCGACAACCGCATACCGTGAGGGCTATATGGCTCGGCTTTAGTCGGTCAAAGGACCTTATCTATCTTTGTTGGTGGTTTGCCGGAATGGGAGAAACGGGGTTGTATCGCTCGTTGGCCACTAATATTTTTAGGTGAACCTTTGAAAGGCTTTATATGATTTTCGGTGTTTAGGCCTAATTAACCTACTCATTTGGAAAACATGACTTACATTGAAAGTGTACAACCTCTCGCAGAGTGTAAAACGATATATCGGCCGTGCTCACGGTCACGAGCGGCCTTGGAACTTTTGTATTAAAGATGATGACCTATGCTTGTTTAATAGTTCATAATTTATCGTTTATGCTCTACATTATTATGTTATAGTGATCATGGTATATGGGTCAGTTATTGCCTTGTTATATTTGCTGAGTTCGATATGGACTCACTCTTGCTATTTCCTCCACCTCAGTCTGTTAGCAAAAGTTGCTAAGAAGATAAATGAAGATGCTAAGGATACTTTTCGGTGTGCATGGCATACGGAGCCCCCCCGATCCAACTCTGTCCCGATAAGAATGGAGCTCGAGGAGTTTAGCAACCGTTCCACGTTACTCTGATAAGTTGTAAGTGTTTGTCTAGTTATATTTTACGTTTTAAAGCATTGTTTCGATATTTATCTATTACGGGCTATATGTGTGGACTTTCTCGGGCACACATATGGTGAGTCTGGTCTTCCTTAAAAACCCCGGGCGTGACAATGACCCAAAGATAGCTTATGGACGTAATTGTCGGTCATGCTTCCGATGAAAGGGGTCATGTACCTTTGTGAAGCATGTCTACTCCCACAATGTAGAAATATCTTGAATTTTTTTACAACCTTGTACACCCAAATTATGCCCCCACACAAAATCTTAGGTCTTTTCTCGATCCATATTTTTATTATTAGATTTTCCTACGTGATAAATGCGATAGAAGGAGGTTAATTAAAGTTTAAAAACTTATGAATTTTGCACCAACCTACACACCGAATTGCCTCCTAGGACACATGAGACCATGTGGGAAATTTTGGCACCACTGCTCTGTTAGTGGGTAACCCCAGTTCAACCTGTAATTACTCGGGTCGTCGGCGTAGAAATTCAATTTAATTGAAAAAATACCAAACCTTGTCCGAAAAATCTCAAACATCGTCTTTGCCTTCACACGTGGCATGTGCACGTCTAAGAAAAGTTTGAGGCCGAGACCACACCGAACGAAGATGACCCAAAGATAGCTTATGGACGTAATTGTCGGTCATGCTTCCGATGAAAGGGGTCATGTACCTTTGTGAAGCATGTCTACTCCCACAATATAGAAATGTCTTGAATTTTTTTACAACCTTGTACACCCAAATTATGCCCCCACACAAGATCTTAGGTCTTTTCGATCCATATTTTTATTATTAGATTTTCCTACGTGATAAACGCGATAGAAGGCTGATCACTACGGTTTTTCGTATTTGCAAACCGGTAGTGTTGTCTCTTTTTATGCCGGGGCTCTTTTTAAAAATCCGGCGGTGATATATTTGAAACCGACAGTTATCTTTCACTTTGCCGTGAGATTACTTGGACCTTTCTTTTTTTCACCGAGTTGAGCGTTTCAATGATGTTTACCAACTTTTCGGTTAGTACATAGAGCATTTATATATTTATGATCGTCCATGAAAGATAAGAAGGGTGTCAAAAAATAAGAACTGCGCCCGTATTATGATATATAAATGCAAACATCCATTGGAAAGGAACACACGATTATATATATATAGGAGCAAACCGATTACAATATCCGATTACATATATGATAACAAAGACCTTGAAAAAAGTTATATATATAATAACAAAGACCTTTCCATGAATAGATCAATGTTCTCATCAAAGTGTACAAACACATTTAAAATAAAAAATGCCGAAGGTAATGTGATTCTTGCCGATGAAATTCCGATGGGATTTTGAAAGCCCATCGGTGCCCGTTGAGGTTTCTTGTGGGTTTCTTGTGGGCGATCTTTCAAGGAGGGCATAACTCGGATTTACATTGAATCCACGGCAAGGATGCCTTACGTATAATTATCTGTAATGGCCAAGCTATAGTTGCGTCCAATGACAAGATGCATAGGCATTCGCAAGAGAAGATCATGTTAATTTATGAAAATCGCTTTGATCACCAAAGGAGATTTTCATTGAAGCAATTTTCATAAATCGATATGATCTTATCCGGAGAATGCCATGTCTCTTATATGGACATGTAAATCCAGCTGCCCAAATTTCTCTCAAGCACACAAAACCGGATGGCTCCGTGAATGTCACAGCTATTCTAACCTTCGGCGCTCAATCTTCGAAAGACTCTTGTAGCACCTCTTGTGTGTCAACCATTTTGGTGGCCTAAGATGCATAAGAACGATATCTCATACGTGGAGGGCTTTCTCCCATAAAGAGGCCATAGATATGTATGTGGAGAGTAGCAAAGAAGATCGAGGAAGAAGAACAGTAACTGAATCAAGAGTATCAAGAAAGAGGACGAAGAGAACTGAATTGCAAACCTAAGGGCCGCCCTAGCCGGTTTTATAGGCCGGATACCGTGGTACGGGACTGATCACTTTGCCGGTTTCAACCCTAAACCCCTATGCAGCGATATGGAAGTTCATTTGCCGGATAATTGGCACCGCCATAAACCAAGCACCGTGGGCATGGTACGGAGAACGAGGCAACAAAGGGTGCTCCTTCCCGCAATGGTGCGGGGTCGCCGTCGGGGCATCTTGTTCGACCGTTGACAATGCAACATACCGCCGGTTCTTAGTTTTAACCCGGCGGTGATACTCCCATAACACCGCCGCGTAGTGATACACCGGCAATGATATATGTGATCACCGCCGGTGCTGAAAGTGCACCCGCGGTGTTATTATCGACATTGATATAACCCGTCGACGCAGCGGCGGGGTGCTCGGCTTTTCTCATGGGAAGCGGAGACACCGCCGGTTTAATTAAGCGGAACCGGTAGTGAAGACTAGAGCAACACGATTCTCATGGTCGCAGCCGTGGCGTATCACGAGCCATGACCTACTCGGCAGCCTATATACGCATTACTATTAAAATGAAAATTTATAATACGGAGTGTACGTGGTAGGCGAACGGGATCGGTTGAAATCTCAATGCATTAACGCCGAGATAAAATTAATGATTGCTTACGATATAACTATTTGTTTCACCGATATGTTAATCACCGCCGGTTCATCTGTGGGCCCGACGGTGATCAATGAAGGTGGAGACTCTGTTGTCGCCCGCGCGCCATTGGAAACGCAGCCCCGGGAATTGAAGCGCAACACCGTGCGGCGCGGGAAACGCCGGCGATAGAGATCGCGGCGAATTCCAACCGGCGATCATGTGAATTCCATGCGGTTGCTTTGACGCCGCGTTCGATCGTGGGGAAGTGGAGCAGCCGCCGACTCACTATTTAATTAAGCACATCCTCGATCATGGCGATCATCCATTCCAGTTCATCCCAGCCACATTCTCTTTGCATTCTTTAGCGCCATGGCTGCCTCGGGCTCGGGATCCAACAAGCGCACCCGGGGGAGGAGATGGAGGCGGAGGACAAGGGCAAGGAACCGATGGTGGAGGCGCCGGCGGCCGACCCCGGCTCCGACTCGACTCCGACTCGACCACGTCCCCGCCATCTCCTAAGCGGGACCGCCGCATGGACCTTCTAGCCAACCCGCTAGGCGCGGCGGCCGATGACCTTGCTGCTCGGAGCCGCATTCGGGGAGGTGATCGAGAGGGATTTCACCCTCGATCGTCTCCATCCCCGCCTTCGGGATCTTTGAAGGAGCCGGGCGGACGGCCATCGTCTTCTTCCAAGGGTGGAAGCACCCCTGAAAGAAAAGATGAACCACTACACTACGCCCCCAAGGTGGAGCAGCTGGCCGGGATCGTCCTCAAGGCCTTGGCCAAGAAGGACGACGACACCAGCCAAGGAGGAGGAGGAGGAGGAGGACGAGGACTAGGCCGGCGGCCTTCCTCTTTTCTTTTCTTTTTCTTTTTTTTTATCATTTTTATTATATGTTCTGTTTTTTTTTTTTTTTTGTTTGTATAATTATTGTTGTGTGTTGCTCCCTCTCCCCGAATCTGTTTTTCGTTTCAGTTCAAAGAGCGATTAAAATTAAAATTTGATTTGAATCTTAACTTGTCCTTTGGAAAATAATTAACTGTCGGTTGTGCTTTGGAAAATACAAATCGGCGTTGAGTGCCGAGGAGACGGCCATTGGGCGCGGCGGTGGCCGGTTACGTTTTTCGAGGAACCGTCTTTTGGAACGCCACATTTATACCCCGTCCCCCCCCCCTCCCGTTATCCAACACTAACTTCTCTTTCGTGCCCCTCACACAGGAAAGCCGGACTCGCCGCCGCCCACGATCGTCAACATGGCCGCCACCCGGGAGGAGATGAAGTTCGCTGTGGAGCGCCTCCGCGCCGCCCTCACCAAGCTGAACGGCCTAGCCGACGACGTTGGCCTGCCTAAGGTGAACCTGCCCCTCGAGGAGAGGGCCAACTTCTACGCCCTCCAGATCGACTCTCTGGCCGATACCCTCGCCGAGGGGATACCGCCAAACCGGAGGAGGCGGCCGGAAGGCGACCACGCGCGAGGCCGGGAAGGCGCCAACCGCGCGGCCAAGAAGGCCAAGAAGGCGGCCTAGGTTCTCTTCTTTTATTTGTTTATGTTAATTTACGTTGTCCGATGCACAGGTGGATGTGTAAGATACAATGATCCGTGTGATTAATTTGCTAATGGTTCAGTTGTTGGTTAATTCATTTGCATGGCAATCTCTTTATCTTTCGTTAATTTGGGTACTACTTGTTTCCTTGAATCGGTTTATTATTTATTATTATGCGTGTCAATCTTAATTTTCTATCATTTGTGTTCAACTCGTTCCCTCGTGAAACCGCGGCTCAGTCCTATTTATACGTACATAACCCCCCGTCTCCGGTCCGCTCTCAACACTCCTCTCTCCAAACACACTCCCCTCTCTACCCGTTTTTCACGATAGATAAGCCGGCCGGGTCGGTGACGCCGCCGACGATCAACATGGCTGCCGACCGGGCGGAGAAGTCCATCTTGCATCGCCTCGGCGCCGCCCGCAACAAGCTCAACAGCCGGCCGACCAACTTGGCCTGCCAATGGTGAATCACCACTTGGAGGAGAAGTCCATCATCGCCCTCGGATCGAGTACTTGGCCGATAACCTCGAGGGGGATACCGCGCCAAACCGAGGAGATGGCGGCCAAGAAGACCGGGAAGAAGGCGGGCGGCGGCCAAGAAGGCCAAGAAGAAGGCTTAATTAGGCGCCAATTAGCCGGCCTTTTTTTGTTAATTTATTGTATCGGTTGTTTCGATGACGGTTTAATTTGGTTTGTGTCGTTTGTTAATGGATCGGTCGTTTGTTAATCTGATGCGTGTTAATCTTCGATTTCGATTTTTGTTCTCTTGTTCCTTTGCTTCCCCTCCCAAATCGCTATCGGTTCCAATCAACCCGGTTGTGTCAATCGTCGAATCGCTATCGGTTCTAATTCAAACCAGCGAGTGATCTGTGTCCATCAAGACCACTTTGCCGGGGAATGATTCAAACCGGTAGAGATATGAATCTTCACCGCCGGTATTGGTCGAGTCCGTGGAGATTCTGGCTTGTCCCGCGCTGGGACGGTTCATCATCGCCGGGCGCGGTTCATCGCTGCCGGTGGACTAAATTTCGGCAAAGATACCGGCGGTAGTGATGAGCGAATCTGTAGTAGTGTGCGCAACGTGCCGGTGCCGCCGACGACGGGGATCTCCCTAACCTTGTTAAGGATGAAGTTCCTGTCTAGCACGGCGACGGTGCTGCCGTTGTGAGGCCCCGCCGTGAGCACAATGGTGAAGCATTGCAGCAGCACCAGCTCCGTCTGCGACGCGAACAGGTAGAACCCCTGCGCGCGCCCCAAGGTGCGGGACGCCGCGTCGGGCCCTTCTGTCAGCGGGTCGTCGAAGGTGTACATGTCCCCGAACCGGATGGTCGGGGCCTTCGGAAGCGGCGTCGTGCCTACCGCCGTCGGAGCCCCTGGATACGCCGTGATGAGGTCGTGCATGTAGAACTGGAGGTGTGTGCTCGTCGGGGCGCTGCCGACGACGGCGAGCGACAGAGAAATGAGGAGTGCTAGCTGAAGCAGCATGCCGTTGCCGTGTTTCATGTTGACCGGGCGCCTTGGCACGAGGGGGGAGGGAGGAGCAGATCGATGAGCACAGCAGGGATGTGAGAACTCAGTCCTGAACTACTGTGGTCTTTGGTTGAGCAGAGTAGAATTTATTGACCAATCTGCAGCACTAGTACAAAACGGAGGTTGTTGGTGTTCGCTGCGCAGCGTACATCCAGAGGAATTTTCAAAAGCCATTTCTTGATTCCAAAGGTCAAATGTGTCTGTTGGGGTTTTTTCTTCGTACATTTGGAAGGCTAGGATCCAGAGGAATTTTCAAAAGCCATTTCTTGATTCCAAAGGTCAAATGTGTCTGTTGGGGTTTTTCTATAGTGTTGGTGTCTTTAAAAATTTTACGCTAAAGTCAACACAGTTATCTTTTTGAATATAGTACAAGTTCATAATAATTCTACGAATCGACTTCATGATTGAGGATGGTATTTTTATCAGCAAAGCTCCGTCCATCCAACGAACCTCTGCAAGGATTCTTTAAAAACAGTTCTCGATCAGTAGCCAGTGGCTATTTCTTTATCTAAAATGGCCAAGTATGATTGTTTTTACTCAAATGTACTGGTTCCCTTGTACATGACTGATCTTCTTATATCAAGCTTCGCTAACTTTTGCTCCACATAATATAAGGTAATTTTTCTAAGTCAAACATCTCTAATTTAATTTTGACCCAAGTTAAAAGTAATTTCAAACAAAAGTATTACCGACATATTTTGTGATAAATATAATAACACTATTTAGTGTTATAGACATTAATATAGTGTTTAGAAATATTGTATCCAAACAGGAGGACAATAGTGTTAGTTAATCCTAGCCAGCTTGCTAGCCCAACTCTAATTAGTTTGTGTTCATTTTTAGTCAAAGCCCAAGAGATCCAAACATGCTCATGTTTGGTATGCTAAGTCCAAGCATGGCTATGAATTAGCAGGCAACCAATCACTCCGTACATACTTGCTTTTGTCCGTGTTGGTGTTAGTTGTGATCCCAATTCAAATAAAAAGATATAATATATTAACATTGAAATCCTCAAAAATACCAAGATATGACATACCATATAGCGATTAGCGATTGTGTCACAAATATAATGATAGACTTACATACACTAATAATTAATATAGTTTTGTGGATGTTAATTGTGATCCCAATTCTAGTACGGGTCTGTTGGGTGCAGTGCCCTACGCAAAGTTGTTTGGTCGGTTCAAGTAACAATCTAGACCATCAATACTGCAATGTATTGACCCAAACAAGACCTATGAAGTATCTTCCCTCAAAAAAAAAAAAAAAAAAAGACCTATGAAGTATCACTTTGTTCCAAATTATAAGTCACTTTGCCCACAAGCACATACAAACAGCAAGAAATCGCGGGGGACACCTCCACCATACAACCCCGGCATCGCCAGCCGAGGAAACGACAGCTCCTCGATGCAAGCATTGATCTCCTGCTCGGTTAGGACTGGGAGCTCTACGGACGAGCCTGATGGCGGGCCTGCCCCTGGAAGTCCCGGTAAAACCGCCCCAGACGTGGTGGCGGTAGCAAGGGCGGCAGCCTCAGTGTCCGTCAGCGGTCCCGTAGGAGTCAGAGTGGGGGCAGCGTCGGCGGCTGTCTCAGTCATCTCGGTGACGACCTAGACACGGTCGCCATCCGTGGCCTGCCCGGGCTGTCCCGACACTCCGGCCTCTCTAGTCGACGGGTCCGCAGCTCCCCTGAAAGCAAGGTCCGTCGGTGTCAGCGCCGCATCACCGGCACGCTCGTCAGCCACGAGTGCCGGCGCGTCAGCCGCCGCTATCTCCATTGCGCGCTCCTCGATCTCGGGCGTCGGAGTCGTGCTCGTCATGACAACCTGGAGCTCGGAGGCCGCCGACGTCGCTGTGCTTGGGGGGTTCGCGGGCCGGGTTCGAGGCACTCTCCATCTGCCTTGCCTCGTGGACGTCCTCCCGACCTCTCTCGCCCCCGGACACCAGGGAGGCATCGGAGGGCAGGATACTAGTGAACGCCGCCAGGATCGCCATCGAGCTCGGCACCTCCTCCGTCCTCGGGCGCTTGAGGTGGTTCACCGTAAGCGGAGCGACGGTCCTAACAAAGGACAGACTTAGGTCAAAACGCGTCGCCGGGAAAAAGGAGAAAAAAGGAACCACTACACAGCTCGGGGGAAGTCACGAGCTCACCTGGAGGCTTGGCGCCCCTTCTTCGAAACCTGCGGACGACCCGCCGGCGTGCCTCTAGGTATGGCCGCGCTTGAGGTTCACGCCTTGGACTGAGGAGGTGGAGGGGCGCTAACCCCCTGACGTCGCGACCAAAGACTGCTCCTGTTAGCTAATCCCATAATGTAATCTTTCATTCTAGTTAGTTAGCATTGAGTTCGGGGCTTGGTGTCGTGCCGAATCGTCATGGTGTCGGTTTGCGCCGAGGTCGCGCGGGGATGGTCCGCGCCGACATCGTGAAGTGGGTCGGAAGTGAGATTTGCAAACAATCCATCTTTGCTTTTCATCTTCCGACATCTACGCACCATCGCCGTTCAATGGTCGTCGATCCGTCTAACAAGTGGTATCCTTCAGACCAGACCGTTTATCTCGCGAAGAAGGAGTCCGAGAACAAGTCTACGGTCACCATGGGCGGACAAGGACGCCGGCGGAGAGGATCCACCAGCGCCGACCCGATCACGGGCCTCTCATATCCAATGCAATCTGGCGGGCTTGAACCTGAGGCCATCGGGAGAAAAGAGCGAAGGCACAAGATAACGTCCCATGTCGCACCATGAGATGCACTCCGCCGTTGAAAAGAAAAACAGCGGCGACGTGTTGACGAATCAAACAATGCGCCTCGGGGCAAAAGGAAGTGAACAAAGACGGCCGAGAGAGCAAATGAAACCATTGAGGACTTTGCCATCGGGATCACCAAGCTTGTTACCGTCTTCCTCTAGGAGTTGATGAACGTATGTTCCTCCGCGGGCCATCAATGGGCAGGTTCGGGATCGAGATGTTCAAAGATCGAAGAACTAATCGGGAGGGTTCCGACCGCAGCAAGAGAAGGCGGCTCCTCTTGACACACCGAATAAGAGCCGCGGTGTCCGGATCGTCCACCTCAAAGAAGGGAGGAGGGGAAGACCACCAGTTCAAGAAGGAGAGAAGAACCGGAAGCCGCGTGGCAAGGATGCTTTGGCGGTGACTCTCGTGACAATCGGGACAATGGACTTACATCCATGGGGACACCACGACGGAAGGGAACGTGTCGCGGTTATACGGGCACTTTGGTTTCGAGTGCAAGAAGAAGCAAAAGAAGCAAGAAAGACAAGAGGTTGCTCATCATGCCAACATCGATGGGGAGAACGAACACCGTTGGTGGCCCGTGTTTGTAATCCGCACGTTCAACTCGAACAAGGGGGCATGGTGTGTTCCTAAATCAAACACGTGTCTTCCCATCGAGTATGAAGCCGAAGTCGGGTGCTCGACAATCGAGCCACGAATCATATGGCCGGCCCGTCGGGACTCTTTGGCATCTCTCGACGAGACGGTGAAGGGAGCGGTGAGGTTTGGAGATGGGTCCAAGGTGGAGATCTGTGGAGTCGGTGCGGTCACGATTGCCGGGAAGAATCAAGTCCACCGTGTGCTCACTAAGGTATACTATATCCCCTCACTGCGTTGTAACATTGTGAGTCTTGGCCAGTTGGAGGAAGCAGGCTGTCGAGTAGAGATCGATCATGGCGTGATGACAGTGTTTGAGCGTTCCAATGGTGTCCTAAGTGTTCTTGTAAGAGCCGAGAGGAAGGATCGTCTCTACACGTTGAAGCTCAACCTCACCGCACTGCCCTGTCTATTGTCAAAGATGGATGAGGCTTCGTGGTAGTGGCACGCTCGGTCACTTGAACTTCCTGGTCGTTACGGGACTTGGGAGTGAAGAACATGGTGGAAGGGCTTCCACTAATTCAAAAAGGTGAGCAAGTTTGCGATGGATGTGCACTTGAAAACACCATCGCCCGTCCTCGTGCCTCAAAGATACCGCGCGGATGAGAAGCTAGAGTCGGTTCATGGAGATCCGTGTGGCCCAATCACACCGCCCACCACCGTGGAGGCAAGACTTCTTGTTGCTTGTCGATGACGTAAGCGAATACATGTGGATAGACTTGCTAAAGTCAAAAGATGGACAAGAAACTGATGAAGGCAGCCGAGTCCGAAAAACCGAAAGCATTCGAACTTCATCCCTGGAGAATTCAACTTGTTCACGATCTATTGCAATGAGCATGGGATCAAGCGGAATACTACTTGCACCATTCACTCCACAAAGAAACGGGTAGTCGGGCGGAGAAATCAATCGGTAGTAGAGATGGCTCGGTGTTTCCGAAAAGTATGTATTGTACCCGAGGTTTTGGGGAGAAGCGTAGAAACAGCAGATATCTCAGCGGGCACCAACGAAGAGCTTGGATGGTATGACTCCGTTTGAGGCGTGGTTTGGCAAAAGACCCGAGTATGACATCTTCGTGACGTTCGGGTGCGAGGTGCTATGCAAAGCGGGTCGGTCCGATCACAAAAGCGTCGACAGTCGGTGCACAGGATATTTCTTGGCTATGAACCAGGGAACAAAAGCCTACCGAGTGTTTGATCCACTAGCAAACGCCTAATGATCTCCGAGGATGTGATCTTTGATGAGAAGAGGAGCCGGAGTTGGGGGTGAGTGGAACAGCAACAACGGCTGAAACTGGAGAAGACATAGCGCCAACGTTCACTTATCCTGACGAGTTTGATGATGTTACTGTAGCTGGTCCGACAACAGAAGATTCAGCGGCTGATTCAGAAAATTCAGTCGGTTCTAATTCATCGGTTCAGTCTGATTCGCCTGTTACATCAACTCCATCTCACCCGGGTGGTGGTAGTGCATCATCATCAACAACCGTACAGCCTTTGATTCGATGGGCAACACCGCCCACGGGAGGCTCTGAAGATTCAGAGGGAGCACCATTACGGTATCGCCCGCCCTTGTTGGATTCAACCGAGCTGGTGCAGGGAGTACTGGTGTTTGTCTAGTAGGCTGCTGATGAACCGAGCCTTGAAGAAGCTCTTATAGAGAATAATTGGAGAAGAGCAATGCGGGAGGAGATGCGGGCAATAGAAGAAAACAAAACTTGGGAAGTGAGCACACTTCAAGGAATCGAAGGCCATCGGCCTCAAGTGGGTGTTCAAGGTTAAAAAGGACCCCGAGGGCAACATTGTGAAGCACAAAGCTCGTTTAGTAGCAAAAGGCTACGCGCAGGTTCAAGGTGTGGACTTCGAGGAGGTGTTTGCACCGGTGGCCGAATAGAAACGGTGAGGGTCTTTGTTGGCTTTGGCAGCTCAAGGCGGTTGGGAAGTTCACCACATGGACGCCAAGTCTGCGTTTTGAATGGTGACCTATCTTGTCTATGTGAAGCAACCTCCTTTCATAGTTGGGACTCACAAAGTCTTGAAGCTCGGGAAGGCCCTATATGGGCTAAGACAGCACCGAGAGCCGGAATGAGAAGCTTGATCAGTCTTTGTTGGCCCTTGGGTTTGTGAAAAGTAAGATGGATCATGCTCTATACAGAAGAAGCAGCAATCAGTCCTTTCTTGTAGTTGGAGTTTATGTGGACGACCTAATCATCTCTGGACCCTCCAAGAGTGAAATCGACGTGTTCAAAGATGAGATGATGAGAAGGTTCAAGATGAGTGATCTGGGTCTCCTGAGTTATTATCTGGGAATTGAGGTAAAACAAGATGGAGAAGGGATCATGATCAGTCAAAGTTCCTATGCAAAGAAGATACTTGAGAATGCCGGGATGGCAAGGTGTAATCCTTGTGACACACCTATAGAACAAAGACTGAAATTGTACAAAAGCAAGGAAGGTGAGACTTGACAGAGTATAGAAGCATAATTGGGAGTCTTGGTACATCGTTAACACCGGGCCGACATAGCATTTGTTTGTCGGGGTGGTTAGCGGCCATGGAAGCTCCCGGTAAACAACATTGGGTTCTTGTCAAACGTATCTTAAGATACCTAAAGGGCACCGGTAGCTATGGATGCAAGTATGTCAAAGGTGCGAACTGAAACCGGTGTTGCTTGGCTTCGAACTTTGCGGGTGATGTAGAGGACGAAAAGAGTACTACAGAGTGGTCTATTTCCTGAGGCAACATGGTTTACTTGGGCGTCACATAAACAGAAATTGTGGCATTGTCATCGTCGCGGCAGTATGTAGCGAAGCTAAGTCGACTCATTGATCGACATGTTGGGAGTGAAAGAGGCACCCGCCGCCGTTGATGGACAATATGTCCGCAATCGCTACAGCAAGAATCCCGTGTACCATGACGTAAGCAAACACATCGATACAAGGTATCATTTTCTTCGTCGTTGGAGGTGGATCATGTGGGCACAGCGGAGCGGCGCGGATATCTTCATGAAGTCGCTCGGGCGGGTTCGGTTCATCGAACTAAGGAGTGCTCTTCTTGGTGTCGTGGAGTGTGCAACAAGATTAGGGGTGATTTGTTAGCTAATCTGTTGCGTCATAATGTTATCTTTCATTCTAGTTAGTTAGCATTGAGTCTTAGAGGGAGATACGATTGGTGTCGTGCCTAATCGTATCCTACCCGCGTGAGTAGAACGCTACCGTGACGTGCACGGTGCATGAGGCGTGTGCACCGCGGAGACGGCGTCGCACCTGCCGGCGCGGCGGGAGAGTCTCGACGATCAAGTCTATAAATAAAGAAGTCAAGGGTCGAAACAAGCTGCGAGATTTGCAGCAACAATTCGTTGTTCATCCATGCTTTTCATCTTCCGGTTTACATCTACTCGCCGGGGTTCGTGGTCACCACGGCGCCGTTCAACGCCAACGTTCCGGCCGCGTTCGGCGTGATTTCGGCGTTCTCGTTCCAACAGCTCCGACGCCGTGGTGTCGGTTTGCGCCGATGTCGCGGATGGTCCGCGCCGACATCGTGGTGGCGGGTGAATCCTCGATCACACGCAGATCGCTAATGGTCGTCGATCCGGTCCCTTCACCGACGTCGCGGTCTAGGTGGCGTCCACCAGCGCCGCGATCACGGGCTCCATATGCGCCGGCGGGCGTGAGGTGGGAAGGTCGATAACGTCCACCTGCACCATGAGGTCGAAAAAGTGGTTGACGACAAAACAGAAAACAACAAAGACGGGAGAGCAAATGACGAAAAACCAGGTCCCTTGTTGCCTGTGCGGGCAACAAGTTCGGGGATCGTCGTCGGCTTGGGAAGTTCCAATTGGAGGATCCGGTTACACACCGGACCGGCGCGCACGACGTCATGGACCTCAAAAAGGCGGCGCCATCGCCGTCCCCTCGAAGGGCGCCTTCTCCCGAGTCATCTCCCACACCCGGAGCACACGCCTTTGTACGGGAATGACACCCCGGTACAACCAGGCCGCACTGATGAGCGCTCCGTTAGCCCGGTGTTGCAGAGGGCCTTGATCTTTTTGACCACTTGAAGAACTCGGGCTTCAGGCTCTCGTCGGTCTTCTCCCTCCAAGTCGTGAGCGGTTTCGCGAACACGCGCCCCGTATACTCCGGCAGCAGGTGGCGGTCGTCATTCTTGAGGTAGAACCACTCGCCATGCCACCCGCCGATGGAGGATGGACAACGATCACCGGGAACGATGACTTCATCCCTCACCTCAGCTGGAGGGCCGCGCAAATGATCTGGGTGGCAGTTTTCCTAACGTCCGAGCAGTATTGAATCTTGATGTAGAACAGGTGCTTGAACAGCTCCCAGTTCGGATCGATGCCGAGCCACCCCTCGCACAGAAAGACAAAGGCGGCGACATGGAGCAGCCCGTTCGGCATGTGGTGCTGGAGCTCGATCCCCCAGCGAAGAAGAAGCCGGTGGAGGAAGTCGCCCGTGGGGACACTGAACCCCCGCTCTTGGAACACCGTGAACAACACAACGTAGCCCACCCTACGTTGTCCTCCAAGGCCGGCACCTTCCACTCCTTCGCGTCGGTCAGCGCGGGGACGCTTCCGACCTTGGCCAGGTTCTCCAAAGACCACCTTGGTCACTGTCGATGGTCCCCATGCGACCATCTTGTCTCTCCCTCCTTGTCCCTTCGATTCACCAGCAGAGTGGAGGCGGCGGCAGGGTTCTCGTCGATCGCCGGTAGCGGAAGGGATGAGGTGAGCAGAGAACAGGGGAGGTGGCGGTGGCAAGGAAAGCGCGAGGAAAGGTAAAAAAACCCTTACCCTCCCTCTCTTGTCAATTTATAACCGGGCGGGACGATGTGATTGACGGGTGACCAGGAACGGCCCACCACGATCGCCTTAACTCCTCCTAAAAAGCAGCACCCACGTCCCAGTGACACAACGGCCAGAACCTGAACGTCTAGAAGTTACAACGGTAACTCTCCAACAGACGGCATAGTAGCGAGCTCACCATGATCCTAGGCCCCCGATTCGAAGGCCGGCCCAACGAGGGTTCGACGGCCGCCCTGGCCCACCTAGAGCGAGGGGCAGCTGGAGGAGAAGTCCAAGCGACTCATGCTTACAAGCCCGAACACCGCAAGTCTATTCAAACCCGCGTTCGAGTCGGCGAGCGACGCATGACCGACCTCCGCCTCTTCCTCGAGGAAAGGCGTCGTGACCTCGAGACATGATCTCGAGGAAATGCGAGATTGAGCCCCGAATATGGGGTCGATCCACTAGTTGATCGGACGAACGAGCTGACAAGCTCGGGCCCCACTCGAACCATCCGCTAACAGCTCATCGAGCATCCGATCTTGCCAACGAGGTAAGATCGGACAAGAGCTCATCCCACCCCTCAGCGCAGGGAAGAATGGGTATGAATGAAAACAAACAGAAAAATTCAAGCCTCCCCGAGAACACATCATTCTCGCAGAGCCTCGGGGGCTACATCCGGTGGGTGCGCTCGTGTGCAACACCCCGTAACCAAGCACCACGACCTCGATGGAGAGTGCTTGAGGAAGAAAACAACTCCCCCAAACGCTCGGGGCTACATGGCCCAAAATCAAGGGTCCCCCAACTTAAGCGACAATCCAACACTTAAACCCGATGGAAGCGGACTCGGCCCACGCTCACCGGCCGGTCACGAGGGTTGCCCCGGCGCATGGCCTCCGCCTCTAGCGAGCTCTAAGACGAACGGATGAACTCCGCCTCGCACGAGCCCTAAACTCGTGAGATGTTTTCCGCCTCGAACGAGCTCAGAGCTCGTGGTGAATCTCCGTCTCGAACGAGCTCGAGGCGCCTCGTGGGACCAAGTCAACCCCGAGCTCGTCCGAACTCACAGGCCCATCTAAGGGCGACATCGAGACCCCTGAGCGAACTCCGGGCCCACTACATTGAGCTCCATGGCCCCATAAGGCCGAATGACTTCCTCTGACTCATACGAGCTCAAGCTCGGAGCGACCCAAGTTAGGCTACCTACGCTGTGACAAGCTCATCTTTACGGCTACACCACGGTCTCAGCTAGAGATCAGGGAAGTCCAATCTACAGAGCTGCCGGACTAGAGGAAGTCGAGCACCATAGCTGAGCTACGGAGCTCGTAGCTGCGGCGTGCCGCCTGACGGCTCCAGATGGGACTTGGCCGATGGGATGCCGAACTCGTGTCTCGCCAACCGCTACGGACAAAAGAAATCTTTTCCCTCGAGCTCTCTTGTCCACACATTTTGCTAGACCTCGCCCCGATTCGCTCCTCCCGACAGCGGCGTAATGATGTCGGCGGCGTCGGTGTCGGCGGTGGGTCGAGAGGCGTGCTCGCAAACCGATGGGACTCCTCCCTAACCGTAATACTTGATTGGAGTGTAATCGGCGAGCTCGCCCAGACGGGCCCCGGACACCAAGATTCCCGCGCCGCCCTCCTCTACGACGAGCAGAATAGGAAGGCAGGATACGAGGCAGCAGGGAAGAGGCGCAAGCGTAGTTGACATATCGGTGTGCCCTGCTATCGACACATTTTACATTTTCCCCCTTGCTCTAGATCTTCTCCCATGGCACCCTCACGTACGCCCCTTGGACTATAAAAGGGGCACCTTGGCCATCGGGGGAAGGCATCGAAAACAACTCGACTCACTCTCCACCCTCACAACACACTCCACGATATTGGCACCTGCCTCAATCACAGAGACTTGGGAGCTCGCTCCCTTTCTCAACCAAGCTTGTAGTCACCCCTCTACGAGCGTTTGAGCTCGGATAGTGACTTTGACCAGACTAGGGCACCAGTCTTGCCTGAACGAGTATACTTCTTGTGGCATTGTCCCTTGAGTTAGACCATCGAAGCACACACTTACCAGTCGATTGTTGTGATCATGGTTTAGAACCACAACAACGAGGAAGGAGGCGGCGTTGTTGGGAGACCACAGCGCGGGGAGAGCGTGATTGCGGCGCCGTCAAGAAGGAAGAGGAGTGTGGGAGAGAAAGAGAAGCGTGGGAGAGAAAACCTAGCTCCCTATATATATATGGCCCGATAGAGGGATGGGTTTGGGCTTGGTGATGGGCCTCTGGAGATTTTCTATGGCGGGCCTTTCTAACGGGTCCGCCACCGAGAATGGATGTATTTTCAGTGGTGGACTACTTATAAAGGCCCGCCTCTGTTAATTGATTTTACGTGGCTTGTAATTTTACCGCCACGGAAAATAGAAAAACACCCGCCCTGGAAAAGATTTTCTAGGTTGATGTAAAATCATTTCGTTACGGGTGTAAGAAACTCCTATTTAATGGCGAAGGCTCGACGGCTGGCCGTAGGGATGCTGCCCCGGCTTGCGTCGAAGTCCCTTGGGCCTTTCCGTGGGCTGTGACAGACACCGAGCTTTGTCCTTTGTCCAACGCTTGGCCAGTGTTATCCTCCCCAATGCAAGTCAGGCAACTAACCGCAACTTAATCTTAGCTATGATAAACTTAGACCACAAATCAAATAAAACCACTAAAGCCAATGAGTCACTTCAAGCGCCTATTTTTATATAGAAACTAATTGTTAGCTAGCTAAAAATTAGCTAAAATTAATTGACGAAGAGATATGTTCGGCGGTCCACCGAGGAGTTACCCATGATGGTAGATTGATCGAGAGGTGCACGAGATTATAACACCCGGTTTTAAAGACAAAACTAAGTATACATCATATGTGAGCCCTAAAAGTTAAATCTCACATATAGCTACAAATAAAAGGGTAGTATCAATTCACAATGCTTAAAATATAACGTATATAATATAAAACAATATAACCTAAGCTAGCAGGATGCGGAAAACACTTGGGTAGACTCTATAGGGACCGACTGTCTGGTTGATCAGGGACCAGTACATGTCGTACTCATTGAATCACACAATATCTATCCAAACCCCATAATCATTATAACATAAATGATGAATAACATAAAACGATAACTATGAACCCATCGAATAGCAAGACAATATCTATCCAAACCCCATAATCATTATAACATAAATGATGAATAACATAAAACGATAACTATGAACCCATTAGGCACGGCCGGTCGGCTCGGTTTGCTTGCTGGTTGATGTACGTATAAGTACAGTACTCAAGCATTTTAGAATTATTTTTCTGAAGGAAAATGGCTAGGAATCGTATGCATGATGTCAGCAAGCTAGAATTGATGTCATCCCCTAAGCTAAGAACAAATCGGATCAGCAAGTAGGAATTTGGAGCAGGGTGCATATATATATGGCCATGTCATCAAGCTTTGCTTGCGCATGCGTACAGGAGTGCAAGGAGCTACTCGCAGACCTCAGCTGTAGGTTGATCTGTGTTGCCATGACTTGCATCTGAACATGAAGCATCATGATGTCCAAATGAACTTGCATAAAGGGGCGCTAGGTGCTCGATCTGGAGAACAATATAGAGATACACGTAACCGGACTCGTCCATGGACGGCGACCGACGGCCCGGGATGGCGTTGCTGAAAATGCTACGGGAGTGCTAACAGTGCTTTTGGCAAGTTTTTTGCCCAACTAACAAGGCCTAAGGTGACTCTCTCTCTATCTATCTACACACTGTCCACACATTTGGTCTTTGCATTCATGGTTCCGGCTGCCCCCTTCTGCAGGAATTTTCGTCTACTCTCTCTACTGCTCATATCATACATCGTGAGTGACTCTTGTGATGCTGCTGCTTTCATACAGAGAACAGGGGTTCATGGCTCTTCTTCTGTTGTTCTTCAATCGTGAATGACTCTTGTGATGCCGCTGCTTTCATATCTTCAATTCGTCTCACTACTACAATGTCTAACTATAGGGGCGGTTTTTCCAGCCGCCCCTAACCATGCGCTCCTAATGTGGTTCCACATTAGGGGCGGTTGTCTCCGCCGCCCTAACGAGACCACATGCCCTTAATGTGAATCTCAGATTTTGTATTTTCAAAATTCAAAAAAAAAAATAGCAAAAGATTTTTTTATTCGGGATAGGACCGCACCGGCCAGCCAGCCATCCACATCCCCTACACATGGTGATTTTTTCAGACTTTTTGTAAATGTTACGGCCGCCAAGATTCGAACCAAGATTCGAACCCGCGACCTAATGTTACGGCCGCCAAGATTCGAACCCGCGACCTCAAGCTCGCGCGTGACCCTCCCCTCCACTACGCTACACACTTGCATGTGTCCATATCCTATTCCGCGTCCCCATATATTATACAAATCCGAGTGTAAATTGACTATTTGATGCCCTAAATGGATTCAAACTAAAACGTGGTCAACTACAAAGTTTCATAACTTTTCGAGATCTACATTTCATATTTAGAAAATTTTCCGTCCGAGGTCGTTTACGAAATTTGAATTTCAAATTTTGAGACATTTGAACACAGCTTTTGCATGACTCGATGATTTCAAACTAAAAAGTGGTCAACTACAAAGTTTCATAACTTTTCGAGATCTATAATTGTTATTTAAGAAGTTTTTCCATCCGAGGTCGTTTGAAAAATTCAAATTTCAAAATTTACACATTCAAACCCACTTTTTGAGGCATCAAATAAATGCAAATGAAAAAGTGGTCAACAACAAAAATTCATAACTTTTCAAGATATACAATTGTTATTTAGGAAGTTTTAACATATAAGGTCGTTTACGAAATTTAATTTTTAGTGCCTCATTTTAAAATTCGGCAACCCACTGTAGGGGCGCCTCAATATAGAGCCGCCCTATTGTGGACCACAAATAGGGGCGGCCGGTGATTGAACCGCCCACGATAACAAAGGGGGGCGGCTGGTACACGAGCCGCCCCTAATGTGTCGTCGATAGGGACGGTTTGTCAACAAATGGGTTTTTTGCATACTATAGGGGCGGCTCATACTTTGAGCCGCCTCTAATCGAAATGGCAGGCGCTCCTTTAGTTGCCTTTTGTAGTAGTGCTGGCTGGGCCGGTAGGGAGAGCAGACCCTAGATAGAGACCTTTGGCATGCAAAAGCCATGAAGCAAGCAGCTAATTAAGCCTTTTGGCTCCAAAAGAAAAAGGATTCTTTTCCTTTTGTTTTCCTTGAATAAATAAACTGAATTTTCACAAATCATTTAGAAACAATTTTGAAATACCTTTTTCAAAAGCATTTGAATTCCTTTTGAACTTTTGGTCAAAACCACTCACTCAGTAAATAGTTTGCACCAGCATGAATGCACCATCAAAGTTGCTAACTCCTATGATAAATTTTAATTTGATGAAAAATATTATTTTTCCTATGTTTCATGAGAGCAAAATACAAAATAAATCATTTTAACTCTATTTTTAAAGAAGCAAAAATTTAGGGTGTTACAGAGACCAAGATCGAGATGGTAGCAGAAACACAAGAGTTAGACAGGTTCGGCCGCCCGACGGGCGTAAAAAACTTACGTCCCCTTGAGTTTGCTTTTTGTATTGCTATCGTATATGATGAGGTGAAAAAAGAGGGAGGTCCCTACCCGCCTTATATAATTCGGGGGTAGGGTTACAGATAGAATCTTTAAGGTATAGAAGGATACGATCTGCTACATATTTTACGGGATTGGAGTATATCCTAACAAATCACCGTCTTCAGGATATCCTCCAGATGTTGTGCGGTATCCACCGTCTGGTGCCTTGACCCGCACTCCACCTTGTCGTGGATCGAACTGCCCGAGGTCGTGGCCCATGTAATCGCCATGGGCAACGGGTCGAACCACCCCGAGGTCGTGGCCCATGTAATCGCCATGGGCAACAGAGGGGGGGGGGAGGGGGTTCCCCAGAAACCCTGACGTATATATGATTTTAGAGCATCTCGAAACAGATGTTCCATATCTTGATTTAGCTATCCACTCGGTAAGGATTTTTTTCTTCATAATTCAACACAACCGATAAACTAGCTATATCTCAGAGAGAAACAAATAGAGTTTGGAGCACATGCACTAGATACCTGCATCATGTACAACAAGATAGCAAGGCACAATGCCTAGCCCAAACTGGAGCAATTGAAACATGGCACTAGCTATATCTTTTGCGGGTACTCTTTAGTTAATCCTAGATAACTAGCTATCCAACTTTAAGTAGTTTGGATTATTTTTTAGTCCTAACTAGTAACTAGTTAAACGCCCGTGCGTTGCTACGGGATAACAAATTTTTTTATAAAAAAACATGAATCCCATGATTAAAAAATAATATTAAAGTGATATTTAATCCAAACAAGTTTTGTGAATGTGACAATCAATCATGGATGTCGCGGGTTTGTAAACTCTATTTTATGGGTTTTTCTGTAATTCCCCAAAGATAATGTTTTATATCGGCCGGAAGATAACGCTTCTATAATTCAATCATTTATATAAATTGTTATCAATTACAACAATATTGGGCGACCAAAATGACACTCAACAGCACGATCATACCTGTTTCATGGGCAGCCAAATTATAATCAACATCAAAAGAGCCTTGTTTTTTCTGTCTATACCTCTCACGGCGTTTCTTGTTTATTTCACTCCTCTTTTCATTCGACATTGCCGCATAACCGTTCTCTGTCCCTCCGTCGCTTCTGCTCTTTAGGATCCCCATCTAGTGGCACCAACACTGGTCAGGTATGATTACCATCAATAATCAGCGGCGAGGAGTTATAAACATACGTTCAATGAATATGTAGAGATGTTGTAAATTTTTATATACCTCCATGGATTGTATTTGTAAGGTCCCCAAAAGGTGACCTATTACCTGTTGGCCTAGGTGTGTCCATCGACGCAACTTGTTCGTATTTAGCAAAAAAACGCAGAGCACAAAAATCATTATAACTCCATAACAGGCAATAACAGACGATTTATCAATTAACAACACAGAGGATCAGAAGTCATGTATTTCATCTAAATATGGCACAAGCACAATACGGCGTCAAGGCCATGACCACGTAGGGAAAAGTGAATTACCAAATAATTATGAACTTGTTCTCTATCAGCGGGGAAAGGGAGCTACAAGAATGACAAACAACAAAGCCTTTTAGTCCACAAAGTTCAGGCTGGCAAAATGCTTAAGAGTGCTCTGTAAAATATAAAAATAAATAGAAACAATTCATAGCTATGTTCTAAGCCTAAAATAGAAAATATGGACCCATATTGACAATACATTGCATCTTTAAAATTCTGCCAACAATCGATGGAAAAGTAGCATATAAAACATTGTCATTCAACAATAGGAGTTATGAAGCTGCAACAGATCAGTAGTGTCACCTCAGAAGATGGATGTAAGAACTAACCTGAGCAATGGTTTGTCCAGTCCAAGGTACTATCCAGCGTCTCCCCAGTAAAAAATTTTTTATCTGAAACACAAATAGAGAATTCCCATTGATCAGATAAACATAACCATACACAAAATACATAGATCCATGTAATTACTATTCATTTCAGATTTAGGCAGCCAATAGGACATCAGTATAAGTAATCGTCAAAGTAGCAGGTGGTGAAGCATTTATAGATTCTCATAGGTATCTTGTGATTTCTAATTTTTTTTGGTAGGAAACCAATCACTCCAATAATGTCTAAATTACTAATTAATATGTACCCTGCAGCTGTGAACTAAAAGGGTAAGATATTGTAAGAAAGATATTGGAATTGGTACCCTTGCAGCTGTGAACTTACACTTGTGGTGATTAGTAGAATCTATAAAGAACAATATAATCCTGAGTTACTCATAGTGAGGACAGGAAACCCAGTTGGTCATGTTACTGCATTTTTAATATTAAAAAGAACATGTTGCCTTCACGTGAAGCTATGGCACCAGAAATTCAGATTTCAGCATGCAAAACTATAGTCAACATGCTAAGCGATTTCAGCATAGACATCATTCTATCTTAACCATGATCCATTTTGATCCAGAGATGGGAGGAGCAAGATACTGAAGTTTGATAGAACATGTTGCCATCGTATCACACAATTAAGTATCTGTAACAACCCAAGATCTCAATTAAGATCACTGGTGACGAAGTTTGATAGAGAAAGCAAATATGAAATTTGTAAAAGAGAAGGCCTGAAAAAATCATAGCTATAGAGAAAGTAAATAGGAAGGTTGAACTTCGGTTTGAATGATGTCATCAGAAAACCAAAATGAAAAATTGGTGTTCACTCAATATTTTATAACCAATCATCAGAAAGCGTACACATGTTTTGGTTGCCAATCCATCTACTTGCAAAGTGCAGGCACGCAAAGCAAAACAAAGGCACAACACTGAATATTAAACGTTGATCAGCAATCAAACAATTTGCAGATAGAACCACTTCTGGATCCAATTGTAGGACCATGAACAGTAGGCAGGAGGGAAAATACACATGATTTAGATAGAGTTTATGGAAAAAACACAGCAGTTGGAGATGGATAAAGAGACATCGACGTACCTCCTATGTCCTGTCCTCCTGCTGGCGATCCAACAGCACCTGCTCGTGAGCGCGATGGCTGGCGATGCCACTACTACAGGATTGATTTTCCGTGGCGGACTTTTTTGATTTTCCGTGGCGGACATTAAAACCGCCACGCAGCTAGGGTCACGGTTGTCCGCCACGCCAAAATCGATTAACCGTGGCGGACTTTTAACAATGCCCGCCACGGTTAATAATAAAAAAAAATAAAAATAAAAAACCGAAAAGCCCGGATCCAGGCCCAAATGGGCCCAGATCTGCGGCTCGCTCGCTAGGGTTCCCCGCCGTCATCGGTGGAGACCGTCCCACGCGCGAGGAGAGGCGACGCCAGCGCGCCCACGCGCGAGAGGGGAGGCCCGCCGCCCGCCGCTGGATCCCGCCGCCGGGCGCCCGCGGCCGGATCCCGCCGCGCGCCGCCCTTGGGCGCCGGATCCCGACCGCCGGAGGCCCCGGACGCCGAATCCAGCTCGCCGAGTAGCCCGCCGCCGGATCCCGCCGCCGAGCCGCCGCGCGGCGGATCCCGCGCGCTCCCGCCCTTTGACGCCGGATCCCGACCGCCGGAGCCACGGGGCGCCGGATCCGCCGCCGGACGCCGGATCCCGCCACCGGACTCCCGGATCTCGCCGCCCGGGAGGGCTCATGACCGGCGGGAGTGAGTGAGGGAGGGGGCCGCCGGCTTGGGAGTGGAAGAGGGAGAGAGGAAGACGGAGGAGGGCGGTCGGCTCGCGCTCACGAGGGAGAGAGGGGGCCGCCGGAGGGGTGCTCGGGCGCCACGGGGGGGCCGCCGGCTTGGGTGCTCGGGGCGCCGCAGTGAAGAGGGAGGGAGGGAGTTGTGTTAGGGTTGGAGGCCGGCTCGGGAGGGGGGTGAGAGAGGGAGGGAGTTGAGTTAGGGTTTGTGGTCTATATATACGTGAACGTGTTAACGGGCTATTTGGGCTTTTCTAACTATAGTGGGTTGGTGGCTATTAACCGTGGCGGGCTTTTTTATAAAACCGCCACGGTTAATTCATTTACCGTGGCGGTTATTTTACAATGCCCGCCCGGTTAATCGCCACGGTTAATAGGGATTAACCGTGGCGGTTATTTTAAATGCCCGCCACGGTTAATCGATTAATCGTGGCGGTTTTTCCCGGGCCGGAGGGGGTGCCGAGCCACCTATTTTCCGTGGCGGTTTCTCAAATGCCCGCCACGGAAAATAAAATCGAACACCACGTAAAATCAATTTTGTAGTAGTGTGCCTCGGCCACGTTGGCCTTCCTTGCGACGGCGGCGGAGATGAACGCCTGTTGCCTGTTGCCGTCCTCGCACCGGATGGCCACCGTGAGTGCGGCGGCGGCACACCTGCGGACGATCGAGAGATGGCGGCCGGGAGAGGAGGGAACGCGTGCGCCTTGAAAAGGAGAGGGATTTGGATATTTTTGCATGTCGCTCTCCCCAGGATTTGGTTTGTTTCCTATTTTTACACCAATGCTTTCCTTCTAAAGATAGAGAGAATTTACGGGGGGGAAGGAGGAAATTGATTTGGTTTGTTTACTATTTTTGCACCGATGCTTTCCTTCTAAAGATAGACAGGTCGCGGGGGGGTGGGGGGAGCGGAGTGACGTCGCGCGGTTTCGCACGAGCGGAGCGACGAGCGGACCGAAATTTTTACCGCACGAAAAAATAGTCTTGCTTTCTTCCTTTTTATGTAGTAAAGATAAAGACTAGCCCTAGTGATCCAAACAGGATGCTCTAATTGTTGTGAAACATGTCGTCAGCGGTTAGGACCTTCCCCTCTCCGTCTCTCATGATCACACAGTAGATGAAAGAAGTAGAACAAGTAGACACAAGATAGGGAGACTATTCTTTATTCATCTGAATATTGGTAATTACAACATAGAGCTCCCACATATATATAGTCCCGCCAAGGTCTAAGAGTTTCGGTAAGAGCCCACATACGAACGGACTAGGATTAGGATTCCTCCTTCTCCTTTCCTTCTAGGGCCGAGTCCGTGTGTTTTTACAACACTCCCCCTTGGGCGATTACCACAATATGCATATGCCTCATCAAAAACTCCATCCGAAAAAACCCGATGGGAAAAACGGTTCTTGGAGAAAAGAGTACATCGTATTCGTTAATTGCATTGCACATGTTGTCTCATTAAAAACCTTTTGTGAGAAACGTTCTAGTAAAAACTCACATAGGGAAAAAAGAGTACAACATTTAACCTTCTTGGTCATATATTCTTGAGGATATACTATTCTTCATGAATAGGTATTGATCTTCATAATTTATGCATAAACTTCGGTGTTTTAGCAAATGATCTACTTGATCATTGTAATTCTAGTGGTTTACCTTAAAAGCAAATTCAATAAAATATGCTCCCCCTCATAAAACCAAACTTTGAACTTCATTGTTCAAACCACACTTTTCATAAATGTGTGTAAATAAAAGTTGGCTCATAATTCTTCCATGAATTATATGGGAGCAATATGCTTCATGCATAATAATCACCAATTAGTTGTGCAAAACAAATAAATATTATCCTTCGAGAGAAATAAATCCTTTTAGAAGATTATGGGGTAAATAAATTAATATTCAATATCTTCTAGATAGTGTATCGACTCATACTAGAGTTTAGATACTTGTAATTAATCCTTAGTGGATTTTTAAATTGTATTCTATAAATCTTCGAGATTTTGATTGTATAAATCCAGCCTTGCATTTGGCATTTAGGGGATAATTCAATTGCGGAACCACCATTATTCTTATACCTTCTATGGTATATAGAGGATATCAACACTACATTGCTACCTTTTCATACACTTTCTAAGTGTTTTACGATGACACCTTCACGGTGTTTAAGATCCCTCATTTTATTTCTCTCGGGGGCTATATTCACTTCAGAGGGGATGAATGATGCTTATTCAAGAATTGACTGGTAAATCCTTCATGGATTAATTCATTCAATGATATACTTTCATTCTTAGTAAATTATTAATCTCTTCTATGAGATATATTCTCTCTTGCCACGAGAGATGAGTCATATACACAATGGCATTGAGTTATTCACTATAAAATCATTAAATGATTGTAATCCTTCTAGGACATGCTCTTCTTGAGACTTGAATATTCATTCGAGGAATATATATATCTTAGACTTTAATACTTAGTATGAGATTTCTACAAGTTGCGATTTATATTCTTCGGGAATTATATGAATTTTCATAATCCACTATTAACTGCATATTCGATACTCATTCATTTCATTTGCTAGAGATATAGCGTAAACATTCATTTCTTCTTAATAGGAGATTCAACCTCAATTGCTTTTCTTCATTGACCCGATATAATCGCTACAAGCGATTTTGCCATGGACTTTATTTTCCGGATCCGGGTTCTCATAAGAGAAACATTTACAATTAAAGAGGTAGTTTGTCGACAATTATTTTCTTTCTCCCAATACTCTCACAATGTGAGAATATTCTATCTCTGTCATTTCCCAAACAAAAGATGATATATTGTTCTGCATACCCAACACTAGTGAGGTGCGCGCTAATTGTGTTGGATGTCATCTTCATGATGATCCTCTTCATGAGGTGTTTAACCTTCTTCGTGAGGCGTTCTCTTCATGAGAATGGAGGAGTTCCATTTCTTTTCTATTTAACGTGTATACGCTAAACTAGAACCCACAAAGGCCCCCCGTAGATTTTAGATTGATAGTATATAACATTTAGTTTACTACTAGTAAACACAACTTCTGGTTCATAACTTCAAGTTACTCCTCTCATTTCAATAATATCGGCATATGCTGCGCTTCGGGCTTCATAAGAGCATTAGTCAAACTATTGTATGACTTAGTGTGTGATACTATTCCTGCTTCAAGCTCCAAGGAATATTTTCTCTTAAGATCATTTTCCTTCTATGAAAATAATATTTGGCATTCAAAATGTAGGCTCTCTCTCCCCCTAATGCCAATATTAGATCATTAATAGCATACTTCAAAATATATCCCCTATCATGGGCTTAATTTAAATTCATATATCTCCAACTACAAGTGGAGGCCCATTTATGTATGCTTTGATTAAATTTTATGGAAAATATTCACAAACATATTTCAATATGGGGGTTATTATTCATTATGCAAATGAGCTAGAATACTTAAAGTGCATTTAAGAATGTTCAAGATTCCTACAAAATCGGGGATGTTCTTCCCCTAATGTGCACAAATTATAGTTTAGAAAACTATTTTATTCTCTAGCTTCTTTATTAATTAGCCTAAAAAATGATCCAAGTACTCATACAAAAAAATAGATCATACACCTCAAATGTATAAAATACGCAACATTCAAATTCACATGGAATTTTCTTCTAGAATTTTCTAATTGCCTTTAATGCAAAAATCCCGTGATGCCTTTTCTTCGTAAATCCCAAATCATCATAATTGTGTTATCCAATATCTTAGTTCCATAACTATTCATCCCATCAAATGGGTTGGTCTTCATTGAGCAAAATTTGATAAACTTCGTTCCCCACGATCTCGAGCTCTTTCGGTCCTAGACCAATCTATTGCTTATGCATACGATGCATTGAAAGCAATTCATTCCTTTAGTTCAAGTAGAACCATATAGACATAGCATGCTAGCTAGCCAATTTGATTATGAAGGAAGCGTAAAAATAGCTACTAGCTACAACAGGAGAGCTGTTATGCTAATATTCATGCAACAAAGGAGATAGTTGCGGCTCAACCCCGATACACATGCGGGTGTAATGTGGAATATTAGTATTCGATCTAACATAATAGATAACAACAAAATGTAGAGCTACGAGCTTACATGCAATTAGTGCGAAGAGAAAAATTAACTTGGCCTAAGGGACACGGGCGAAAACTTCAAGTCTCGATACATGCACTTAAAGATCGATTTAGGGCGGCTATGCCTATATATTATCCACATCTTCTTATGCCTTTACCCAAAATTCCTCCCCCTTTTCATGCCATAACTAATTCAAGTAGTGATTTGCTTCATGCATCTTACGTGAATAGTCACTTCTAATGCTTCATAGAATCAATTATACTTCTAGTATTCATTGATTATGGCACGAAATTCACATATCCATTGTACTATTCAGGTGTATAACAATAGATTCAGGGTAGGATATAACTTCTAGTTCATGAGCTAAAATATTAAAAACCTTTTAGTTTATGGATTATACTATTTCTAGGCAAAAATTTGTCCTTCTAGGAACAAGTACATATGCCAAGTATAGTTCAACCGTTCATGTGCTTTTAGGAAATTCAGTTTCCCTTCTACCTACGTGGTAGTGATGCACAAATAACTATAACCTTCATGGTTTATTGAGGCTTCTCTGTGGATAAGTTAATTCAAAATTTATTTTAATAGGCAATAGACAATTGCTTATATGTAAAACATATAAATCTAATTTATTCCACGAGAAGTTCACATGTATTACTTCAAGTAATAAGAATTGCAACTAAGAAAATTAAATATTTTGTATTAGTCTTCAAGCTAATAAATTAACCATTAACCACTTAATTCAACGGGAATTAAAACTTAATGCGCCACCACTACTATTATCAATACTTCATATGAACTTCAAAGACAAACAATATATAAGCACATTATTTAAGTTCTTCTTCAAGAGAAACTTTATATGTTCCAAATAATATACATTTTTTAGCATGTCATAACTTCTATACTTGACAAGCGGTAGCTTCATGGTTTGTATTCAAGAGTTATGATATACCGTCACAAGCCTTCAAAGGGTGTAACATATATGCAAGCCATATATTTAAAATTATTGCAATCCATAATATCCTAGTTCATAAAGCTGTCTAAAAATTCCAACTCAATTTTCTTGAGTAATTTCTAATGGTAAAATCAAATACTTCATGTATTACATTGCTCTTTGATATTCTATATATAAGAGACATTTCTTCGAGAATGTAGATTGATAAAATCTATTTACCATCTTGTCTTCTAGACATTTAATACAAAGCTTCAAGCTATTTTTATAGACAACGTTAGACATAAAAGCTTGAAAATTCAACTTTCAACGCAATATGATATTCTATAATCATAATTTGATATTTTACTCATGCAATGAGTACCACAATGCATTTGTTACTTCTATCGGCCATGTACTCATTCTAGAGAGTAATTTAGAAATATATATACTGAGTTTACTACACTTCAATGGTAGCAAAATATCCTACATGGATTTAATAATGACCGTAACAAATACTTTTACTTTAGGATATTGCTTATTCTTTTAAGGCATACATATTAACATAACTTGGATAATGTGCATATAAGTTTACTACATGTAAACAAGTAGCAAGGTGCAAAAAAGATAGTGGATGGTTACTCAAAATATTCTTAGAAGCGTCCTAGCACTTTTCGGGATTATGGTATATGCAAATTTATACCAAGCACATTCATTCATCCCAAAAAATTCTTATGCTAGAAAAAAAAAAATATGAGGCTCTCAAGGGTGACAAGTCTAAGGTCTGCGAGGATTTAGAGAGCTCATAAACCTATACCACGTTTCTAGTATAATCATTCAAGATTTTATTCTTACATTTGCATGGTATATAATCCACGATGTGCGATATATAAGAATATCACATGGCATAATATTTATATGAACAACAAACAAAATAGATGCTATAAAATATATAAATGGAAGAGCTTTATGCCCACATAATTTTCTGCAGAAAATTTCTTGAGGATTTAACAAAACAAATTCATGAGCCACGGTATATAATTTTCTGCGAAATTTTCTGCATGTATATGATCATGGGAAGTGACAACATAGGCGCATGTCTACAGGGCCTTCAGTTTGATTACATTTACAACATCATGATACCGATGGTGAATGAGCAACTACAGTGTGCATATGAGCTAGTGAGCATGCAGGCTCGGGGGCTATTGGCTAATTATACATGCATGTGTACTTCATGTACGGATGATTTGTTGCATGATTTCAAGTTGGAACTTCATGTTTTGCTAATTTTGAAACGCCGACTTCAGGCGCCCAAAAACTCGATAGCCGATAGTACTAGTTGCCGCGGTATGCATGCCCGCCGAATTGAAAGAGATGCCACAGGTATGAGTGCGCGCGGCGTATATGTTGTGTCCCTCCCCTGCTGTGGTGCGCGCCGTGGGTAGGTGCAGCCTCCTGCGGCGGCATATCCTATCGGCCTTGTGTAAACAGAACAGGCCAAAATATATACATGACAAAATATAATATCTTCAAGATTTTCATAATTTTGTTTCGGGCACGTAGGACCTGCCGAGAGTAGTCCTATTGCCCATGGAGACGTGTGTACACATACATGCATGTTTATCTACAGGAATATAACTCATCACGTAATGTACTTCATGTACGTGGGCGTGTATGAGATTAATTAAAAATTATTATTATTGCATTCATGTATGAGTATGGCGTTCGGGCCTTCTCGATAAAAGAAAAAGATCTCCATTAACGTTTAGCACATCGTACTTCGTCATGCTTCTTGTATGTACAGATTCAAGATATGAGAGCATAGACTAGCTCGAAGGCTAGCACATTCAAGCAATCTGCGAGATGCGATTTTTTCATACCTTTGATTCTTGAATTCGAGAAGAAGCGAAGGCTGTCGCATAGGACAGTTCGGCTAGGCCGTGGGGACCTGCCGGCGTGACGATGAGTCGATGCAGTGCAGATCCGTAGCAGACAGAGGTAGCAGATCCGTTCCGCTAACATCGTCGGGGATGTCGACGTCGTCGAAGTAGTTGCGTCGGGGCGTCGGCAACAACGATGTTGACGAAGAGCTTGTCGTGCTGATAACGTGTTGTGAAACATGTCGTCAGCGGTTAGGACCTTCCCCTCTCCGTCTCTCATGATCACACAGTAGATGAAAGAAATAGAACAAGTAGACACAGGATAGGGAGACTATTCTTTATTCATCTGAATATTGGTAATTACAACATAGAGCTCCCACATATATATAGTCCTGCCAAGGTCTAAGAGTTTCGGTAAGAGCCCACATACGAACGGACTGGGATTATGATTCCTCCTTCTCTTTTCCTTCTAGGACAGAGTCCGTGTGTTTTACAACACTAATAACCACTATATTCTCTCCATCTGAAAAGCACGTATGGCCCGTATGGGTGTTGTCCGTGTTGGTGTTAATTATCACAATTCAAATAAAATATATTATAATATAGAAATCATCAGAAATACCAAGATAGCGATTGTGTCACAAATATAACAATAGACTTACATACACCTATCACAATAGTAAATAGTTAACGAATTATGGATGTTGTAGCACGGGTCTGTTGGTGCAGTTCCCTAGGAGTCGTCAGACCAGGTAGCATTCTAGACAACGTTAATCATCATCAATCTCTGCACAACGTATATCATCAATCTCTGCAAGTCTGCAAAACATGGCGACCGACAGGACCTACATACGGCAGGCCTGCTACACGCTGAGGTACATGTCAATCTTCAGCACGGCGTTGTTGTCGGTTGTGTTGAAGGTCTGGGTCCTGAGCAGGCCATACCCGGTGACGCCGCGTAACGTGCCGGTGCCGCCGACGACTGGGAGTTCCCTGACCTTATCAAGGATGACGTCCCTGGCCAGCACGGCGATGGTGCTGCCGTTGTGAGGCCCCGCCGTGAGCACCATATTGACGGAGAGCAGCAGCGCTATCTCCGTCTGTGACGCGAACAGGTAGAACCCCTGCGCGCGCCCCACGACGCGAGACGCCGCGTCGGGCCCTTCAGTCAGCGCGTCGTCGATGACGACCATGTCCCCGAACCGGATGGTCGGGAACTTCGGCAGGGGCGTCCTGCCCCTGGCCACGTATACCGCCGTCGCCGGAGCCCCTGGATATGACGTCACGAGGTCGTGCATGTAGAACTGGATATGTGTGCTCGTCGGGGCGCTGCCGCCGCCGACGACGACGGCAAGCCACAGCGAGATGAGTAGTGCTAGCTGGAGCAGCATGCCGTGCTTCATGTTGGCCGCGCCGCCTTGTTTCGAGTGAGGGGAGAGCAGATGGATGAGCACAGCAGGGATGTGAGAACTCGTGAACTATTTCTTTGGTACTGAGCAGAATTTATAGACCAACCTGCCGGCCGCTGCAGTGCAAAACGGAGGTTGGTGTTTGGTGTGCAGTGTACGTCCAAACGAATTTCGAAGGAATTTCAGAAGCCATTTCTTGATTCCAAAAGTTTTTGTTGGGGTTTTTTTATAGGGTTGGTGTCTTTAAAAGATTATGCTAAAGTCAACTAAATTGTACTTTTTGAATATAATTCAAAAATTCTACCAATCAATCTCATGTTTGAAGATGATATCGCCATTTGGCAAAGGATAGAGCTCGTCCGTCACGTCAGTGCGCTGTCCCCTTCCAATGAACCTCTGTAGTAGGGCCTCTTTAAAACAGTGGCTACTAGTTTGAAATTGTTCCCCTGTAACGTTTGGCGTGTAACAACACACAAGGATATTTATTGTGGCGGCATAAAGATAAAATAAATATGCATGCATCATCATCCTTATTTGCATAGAAAATCCAAAAATATTAATGTTGCTTCATGTTGACCGGGCGCCTTAGAACAACGGCAATTATCTAGCACGGCAGGGATGTGAGAACTCAGTCCTGAACTACTGTTCTCTTTGGTTGAGCAGAGTAGAATTTATAGACTCATCTGCAGTACAAGTACAAAACGGAGGATGGTGTTCGCTGTGCAGCGTACATCCAAAGGAATTTGCGAAGCAAGTTTCAAGAGCCATTTCGCTGTCACGGCCTTATCTCGTCCTGAGCGCGACCCGATGGAACCCTAGGGGGATTGCTGGCTGCTACCATCCCGGCGCCGGCGACCCCCCTCCACAACCCCTTGCACCACCCCACGCTCCCAGCCCTTTCCTTCTCACTCTCTCCGGCGCGCAGGGTCCGCCGCCGCTACAGATCCAGTCGCACCCCCACCCCCCCACCGCCACCAGCCTTCCAAGCGTCGGCGGCCCCTACCCCTCCCCTGGCTCCCCGATGCCCCCCCTTCATGCTCCTCCCCTTGCGGGACCACTGCGCAGATTGTGCCCGCGGCATGGGGCGCTCGAGCTCGCGTCGACCGGGGGCTGATGAGCCGATTCTGTCCCCGGCTAGAGGGTCGCCGGTCCAGCGCCCGCGACCACCGACGGCGGTGGGCCACCGCTCGTCCCTCCCCACTCCCCGCCGGCTCCACCGCTGGGACCCATGTGCCCGAGGCTCCACCGGCGGTCCCCTACGTCCACACATCACCGTCGGTGCGTGAGGGCTTCGCCGCGAGCTCCCCTCGCCACCCGATGACACCGTCCCGACGACCGGGCCGGCGGCCATGCCGCCACCGTCCCTAGGAAGAGTTCATCGTGGGAGGTCGCCTTGGATGGTGAGGTTGAGGTCACGGCCGCCGCTGCAATGCGCTTGTAGTTGGTTGCTTGGTGCCGGGCGCCATCGCCATCGGGCCCCTAGAGACCTCACTTTCTCTCGGATGCGGCCCCTTCATGCCGGGCCTCGGGAGGGCGTTCGGCTGCGTCGGTGGGCGGAGGACGATGATGATGCGTCCAACGATGAGGGGCCCTTATCTTACCGAGGCCGCTCGTCGTGCACCGGCTACTTCCGGTACCGCGCTGCAACAATCGTGGCTCCGGGCCATGGTCATTCGGATGTTGGGCGGCATGAGCCTCGGAGAAGACGGAGGACGCCGCAGGTGGCCGCGTCCCCAACCGATGCATGGCTTGCCTGCTCGGCCATCGGATGGTCGTATCCCCCGCCCGCTAACGCCGTGGACGGGTCTCTGCCCCCAACGCCGATGGGTGGCAGGAGATCCACGCACCCGGGGCCACCTCGACCGCCTCGGTTGAGCATTGCCGAGAGGCTCCCGCAAACCCGGAGGATCCCGAGTCTCTTCATGACGAGATACTTTAACGCCTCTCCTTCTCGCACCGTGTTACAACCCGACCCGGTTACAAACGACGTTGCTTGCGCTGTCATGGCTTCTACCACCGGCTAGGAGTGCAAGCGACGCCAACCTACGCCTTCAACCGCGAAGGGTGGTGGCTCGACTCGCATTGATTCCACCTGCCTCCTAGTACGCCAGTTACGGGCGGTACACTCGAGCCCGGAGGCGGACGTGTGAGGGGGCGCCGACAGAGCTCCTCAACGACAACGCCAGCGATGCAGGAGTACGCCCACGATGGATGGCAGCTGTGCGCTACTCCTTTCCACTAATGACGTTGTTGTTTCACCACACCACTCCGCGTCGTCGATCCTTTGGTGTTGGAGTTCTCTTGGCGGAGGAGCCTCCGACATGGGTTGACCCCATGTTGGATGAGTTTTCTCGTCACTTGCCCGGGCTAGAGGACTAGAAGGTGGGCGCCCACCTCCTACACCCCGCCTTTTGGAGGTGTAAGCGTCGCTAGCCATCGCTTCTCCAGCCCGGTGGAGGGGGGGGAGGGGGTGCTGCGGATGATCAGTGCGGGAGCCCATGTCGGGGATGGCACCCGAGGACATCTTCGCCGGGCTTTTCCTCGACCTCCCTCCCCCGATCCCTGTTGGCGTCGACCATCTCTGCCGGTGATGCATGTTTGTTGGCTCATCTGCACCCTAGGTGCTTGTGGTGTTGACGGTCACTAACGACATATTTTCCCCAACATTCTACCATAAAGGGGGTGAAACTATACCTTTTCATACTCATTTACATTTATTATTGACATAATTCCACTTGTAGTGCAGAAATAATATTTTGCAGGATTTATATAAAAACCAAGTGGAAAATGTACCAAAAGGCGCCATCTGGGAAAGCGCATTCTTGAAGGATATCAAGCCCAATGGAGTAACGGACCAAACACGAAGAAATGGGCCGAGCCAATGCCGCCCTACAACTTTTCAGGCCGACACAGCCCACACACCAAAGCTCGGGCCAGTAGGGCGGGCGGTCTTGGTCGCACCTAAGGTGCGCCCCCGCACCCACTTTGGCGCCGATCCGGCCCAAACTTGGCGAGGCGGTGCATTAAGTGTCGAAACCGACGGTGCGGCGGTGGATCGGCCGACTCAGTGAACCTAGACGCCTGAGAGATGGTCGGTTTGGTGTAGTTTTGCACTTAGCCCCCTCTCTCACTTGTATAAATAGGACTCCACTCTCCCCCTCTCACAACACACACCACACAAGAGAGCCTCTCTCCCTTCCTTCTTCTTCTTCTTCTTAGTTTGTACATAGGAGGAGTTTGGCAAGGATTATAAAAGGAGAGCAAGACATTTTGGAGCTATTTGGTATGAGCAATTTAGAGTTCTTCATCTTGCTCTTGTTCTCTACTTATCAATATAGTCATGTTCTTGAATTAGAGCAAAGTTCTTTTGATATAATCTTGATTGATGAACTAGTATATAGTTTCTATATCATGATCTTGTCATATAGAACATTGTGCTTAATCTTTCATGCATACATGTTTAGACCAAGAGCTAGATTGTTGTGATGGGTTCTACCTAAAGTTAGACTTGGTTGATGTTGGGTTGCGGGATCGATAGTCGTTCCTTCGGGGCGGCACTCTAGTAGAAGGACCCCGGGGATGGGTAAGCCTTGTTAACACGCTAGAGTGATAATCACTAGTGTAGACATGGTGTCTAGGCTAGGGGTTGCCTATCTTTTGTGGCGCATCCCACGGTTGAGGGGGTAGGCGGCTGGGTCGTGACGGCCTTGTCCGTCCCTTGTAATCCCCCCACGTTCGGGTGTGGCGCGCAATTGCCGGACAACGTCCCTTTGGGCGTGGGTGGTGAAGTAATTCAGCGAGCCATTGGTTATCTTGACTTAGAATCTCTAACAAAGTAAAACATGTGTGTATCTGCTATCTTGACATGACTATCTAGGATATGCACGCTCCATATTAGACTTATTCGTTTTATTCATTCTTTTACCTTTATCCTTGAGATTGGCTTGAGTGTGTGTGTCAAGTTATCCTACTACCTATCCTATTTTACCCCTATTATGAGCATTGGTCTATTATACATTCGTGTTATCTTGACCATGTCTGAATTAGAGACTTTTACACCATACCTTCCTTTGGGAAAAATATAAATAACGATACCCCGAATACTTAGGGTGAAATGCTACAACGGTATTTCCGCGCGCTTGCGGACTTGTTACGTAGAACGTTGCGAGAATACCAAATGACATTTCTAAGCGTGATTGCCTTTTTTGGTGATTGCGTTAAGAAATGTCAACAAGCATTTCTCGCCGCTGGCGCCGTTGAAGGCGTTGGTTAAAGGAATGATCTAATAAGACATGTTCATTATAATATGCATGTGTAGTGACCATTGTTCATCTTAGGTTTATCTAAAAAAATTCTTATAAATAAAAGTGAGGACATGTTATCAAGTTAGTATGCACCTTCGGGTATTCTTGTCGCTAACCATTTCGGTGGAGACTAAGAAGAACAAAGGGGCACGCGACACTTGAAAACATGGGGGCTATCGATCAATAAGAAAACTTTGATGCTCTTGGGCGGAGGAACGCACTCAAAAGGAGACCTCGACCTTGCACACTCGACTTTTCATGAAAGTCCAAGTGTGTGAGGGAAGATGGTGACAATATTAAGTTCTAAGCGCACCAAGGGATCATAAAAAAAAGGGTCAAAAAAGATGAATAAGAGATTAGCCTCTCCTTGCTATAAAAAAAGAAAAAAAAAATCAAGAATTGACAAAAAAGATTATGTTGTTGAAAAAGAAAAAAAATATAAGAGAGATAGAAAGTCAAAAAAATATGTTATCAAAAAAAAAAAAAAAAAAGAATATAGAAAATAATAAAAAAGAGAGGAGCAGGTCGGCCCCGTATGGTCAAAATAAACAATGAAGACACCTGACTCCAATCAAGATTGCTTCCAGATAAGCAAGAAGGGATCTTTCTCTCCCAAGGCCTTTGTCGCAAAGCAAGCACCAAGGCTTATGAACCATGCACATTCTTTGTGTGTGACTAAGCCTTGTCGCCCACTCGAAGTGAGTTTGGTATGCCTCCCTCTGCTCCGGGCCAGAAATCATAACCAAACCAAGATCATCATGCCACCGACGCGCAGCAATTTTGAACTCTATCCTCAAGCTGCGGTCAAAAAACTCAGATGCGCGCAAAGGTCCTATAAAAAAAAGAGAGAGAGAGGGGTAAAAAAAGTGGTAAAGGAAAGGAGGAACATCCTCCTTTACACCTTTGTGACCACTAAGGCCCATGGTCCATATACACTACCCGTGCGTATCACCTAAGCCTTGTGGCCCGCCCCGAGATGGATCATCAAGCTACCACCGCGAGAGTTTCAACATTCTTGCCTTCATGCGCGGTTGGTACACACACACTTTCGGTATGCAAAGGTAATCGATCACCAATCCTTTTTACTCATACTTATCTCCATATAAAAAAATCCATGTTTTCTTTGTTTATGAAATACGCCTTGGGTTTGGATGTATTTTCATTCTAGAGTGTGATACATCCATTGGTCTTTTAAATCAAGCATGGTGCTTGGGTCAAAAAGACCTTCTTTAATCAAATTTTGACATGGTATTGAAATTTGATTAATGAACCCAGAGTCGACATCATAAACATTTGAATTATTTCATGATGGAGATAAGTCAAGGCTAGACCTGCATTGCATCTTTATCTTAGCCTTGTTTGAGTATAAAAAGTTTGGTGAAGTTTTTCTGTCCTCCCTGATAATAAAATTCTCAAATAAAAATTTTTTGAAAAAAATTAAATAAATAAAAACAACACAAGCTGCTCTTTTTGCTCCTTCCCGCATATGTTTCAAAATTTGGTAATCGCGAAGGATGGTAAGTCCACTCGCGAATCTACCATATACTAACCATGCGAGGAAAAGGCCAAAAGCACGGGAGTACAACCCTGATCTGATGGGCATTGAGCTAGCTTGGGGAGGACCAAACCAAGGTAATGTGAATTTTCACTCACATCTCTTTTCATTACCTTGCCAAAAAAAAGTTATAATCTTTTTGTTCACCTTTCAAAGTCTTCATCTTCATTGGATGAATCTTATTGCTCTTTCATGCTTCCTCTTTCTATATTGGCACGTGTAAGTTTGGAAGTTTTGGTCATACTAGTTGATCATACTTCCATAGGCGTTTTGAATTAAGCATGGTGCTTAGGTCAAAAAAGTCTACCCAAATCGAATTAGACATGGAGTCGAGTCCGATTATTGAACTAGAGTTTGCTAGTGTAGATTTTGGTCAATTCTATGGACTAACCCTGCGGAATGTATCAACTTCAAGAAGGTAAGTCCTGGAGATGACAATGGAGATCAAACCTTGTTTGGTGAACCAAAAAATATATATAATACAAATAAAAAAATAAATAAACCTTTCAAACCCCAAGTATAGTTGTCCCGTTCTTCCAAGTTCATCACAAGACAAGCTTGGGGGAGTCTCTGGCACGCTAAATAGAAGATGTTAATCAAAGATCAAATCATGGCGTGCACAAGCTAGCAACATTCCTAACCGAAGGTAAGTCAAGAAGCTAGCTTGGGGAGGACTTCCACAAAAGGTAACTCGTATCTCACATTCCATTCGGTTAATTTCTTATCTTATAAGAATGATGAGATATGAGAATAAAAAAAAAGGGAAGAAGAAAAGAAAGAGGGGATTTATTCCACTCCATACATATGAGCTATGAAAATGTTTAGTCTTAGTCTCTTGTTGAAATGATGAATAGTTGCTCTGTCTTATGTTTTGCCTGTGCCTAGTTTATAACTTGAATTTCTCTAAAGTTTGGGTTTAGTGGCAAAATTTTAATCTCACCTTGAAAAAAACCTGATTGATGTGGGTTGCATAAGCTTCATCCGGTCTAAGTTGTTGCCAAATATGATTTGGTATAAATAGATTTGCTATGATTTCATTCGAAAAGAGAAACTTGACATCCGGGAATTTATTTCAAAGAAAGAGAAGGATATGGGCTATGCTAAAAAAAAAAGAAAAAAAAAAGAGATGAAAAAGGACATGTGTCCAAGGGCGAGTAGAGCCCACATCTCAAAAAAAAAAGAAAGAAAAAAAAAGAAGAAAGAGAGGAAATAATAGACACAAGTCTAAGGTTGAGTAGAGCCCACCTCTCGAAAAAAGAGAAAATAAGCCCATGCCTTTTCAAAAAGCAAATATGACTTAATAAACAAATCCCGGATGAAAAAGTTGATCAAAAGAATGAATGAGTAGTGTCTCTGTTACAACCATTCTATCGGCAACCGCCCAAGACTTGGAGACGGCTCAAAAGCCCCACAAAAGATGAAAGGTAATAAGGGGTGAATAAACGTGCCATTTTATTCAAACTATAGTAGAACTTTTTGTTATAACCCCAGCACGCAGTGAGATATAATCGGCATAGTAGCAACTCTGATCAACAACCAAGTACTTATCTTTTTGCTCGAGGACGCGCAAAGGGTAAGCTTAGGGGAGTTTGTTGACGGTCACTAACGCATATTTTTCCCCGTCAACATTCTACCATAAAGGGGTGAAACTATACCTTTTCATACTCATATACATTTATTATTGACATAATTCCACTTGTAGTGTAGAAATAATGTTTTGCGGGATTTATATAAAAACCAAGTGGAAAATGTACCAAAAGGCGCATCCGGGAAAGCGCATTCTTGAAGGATATCAAGCCCGTAGTAGTAACGGACCAAACACGTAGAAATGGGCCGAGCCAATGCCGCCCTACAACTTTTTTCAGCCCGACACGGCCCCACCGCCAAAAGCACGGGACCGGCGGGGCCGGGCAGTGCGGCCGCTCCCCTAGGTGCGCCCGCACCCACTTTGGCGCCGATCCGGCCCAAACTTGGCGAGGCGGTGCATTAAGTGTCGAAACCGACGGTGCGGGGGTGGATCGGCCGATTTAGTGAACCTAGACGCCTGAGAGATGGTCGGTTTGGTGTAGTTTTGCACTTAGCCCCCTCTCACTTGTATAAATAGGCCTCCACTCTCCCCCCTCACAACACACACACCACACAAGAGAGCCTCTCTCCTTCCTTCTTCTTCTTCTTCTTAGTTTGTACATAGGAGGAGTTTGGCAAGGATTATAAAAAGGAGAGCAAGACATTTTGGAGCTATTCGGTATGAGCAATTTAGAGTTCTTCATCTTGTTCTTGTTCTCTACTTATCAATATAGTCATGTTCTTGAATTAGAGCAAAGTTCTTTTGATATAATCTTGATTGATGAACTAGTATATAGTTTCTATATCATGATCTTGTCATATAGAACATTGTGCTTAATCTTTCATGCATACATGTTTAGACCAAGAGCTAGATTGTTGTGATGGGTTCTACCTAAAGTTAGACTTGGTTGATGTTGGGTTGCGGGATCGATAGTCGTTCCTTTGGGGCGGCACTCTAGTAGAAGGACCCCGGGGACGGG
Organism: Hyparrhenia diplandra; assembly: GCA_015847255.1. Lineage (NCBI taxonomy): Eukaryota > Viridiplantae > Streptophyta > Magnoliopsida > Poales > Poaceae > Hyparrhenia > Hyparrhenia diplandra. The sequence goes on along the minus strand of JADLZK010010492.1, from coordinate 27,816 downwards.
TAAGCCTTATTAACACGCTAGAGTGATAATCACTAGTGTAGACATGGTGTCTAGGCTAGGGGTTGCCTATCTTTTGTGGCGCATCCCACGGTTGAGGGTAGGCGGCCGGGTCGTGACGACCTTGTCCGTCCCTTGTAATCCCCCACGTTCGGTGTGGCACAATAAGAATTGCCGGACACTGTCCTTGGGGCGTGGGCCGGTGCCCGAAGTAATTCAGCAGAGCCATTGGCTATCTTGACTTAGAATCTCTAACAGTAAAACATGTGTGTATCTGCTATCTTGACATGACTATCTAGGATATGCCTGCTCCATATTAGACTTATTCGTTTATTCATTCTTTTACCTTTATCCTTGAGATTGGCTTGAGTGTGTGTGTCAAGTTATCCTACTACCTATCCTATTTTACCCCTATTATGAGCATTGGTCTATTATACATTCGTGTTATCTTGACCATGTCTGAATTAGAGACTTTTACACCATACCTTCCTTTGGGAAAAATATAAATAACGATACCACGAATACTTCCGGTGAAATGCTACAACGGTATTTCCGTGGCGCTTGACTTGTTCTATAAACGTTGCGTAATACCAATAGACATTTCTAAGCGTGATTGCCATTTTGGTGATTGCGTTATGAAATGTCAACAAAGAAGTCCAAGAGAGATTAGTTACCTACCCATTCCGGCCTTCGTCGGGTTGCTTGTCCTTCTACCGTGCTAGTTGCACGGCGCCCGGCTCAAGCTTATGCATGAGCTAGACTTTATCAATGGCGGGTCGTTGGTGCGGGATGCGGCAATCACGTAGTACATTGACGGTTGTGGGCCGTGGATCTTCCGTGGATGCGGTCAAGCCAAGACGAAAAAGCGGCAAGACTTGATGACATGGAGCTTGGTAAGGCCCTAGCTAGAGTTGCAAATGAGCTTGGGATGGACATGATGGAGGTCCCATGGTAGTGCAACTAGATGATGCACATAGGTTGTTTCTAGAATGCGGCAGTCCCACTTAGTACTCCATGCCCAACTTGGATCAAATGTCGAGCATGGGAAGTTGTTTTGCGCCACTTGCGCATGTGACTTGACTCTTACTTCATCTTCTTATTATTAATCAAAGCCAGAAATCGGATCTTTAAAAAAATATTAGAGTAACATTTAACCCAAACATGTTTTGTGAAAGTAACACAATCAATCATGGATATCGCGAGTTTGTAAACTCTATTTTTATGGGCTTTTATTTAATTCGACTAAGATAATATGTTATATCGGCGAGGAAGAAATCATCAATATCCATTTATTTCGTGTGCCAATAAATCTATGAGTACACATGAGAGTGTATGCAGATATTAGTGCTTATCACATGGGCAATAATGCGTGTCTTGAAAAATCTCATAAAAGCTTAAAACAAAGTATGTTATCCTCACCATACAAATACTTGCGGGTTTACAACTATTCCACGCAGCCATGTATTGTAGAATAAGTAACCCACTTGTGTGTAATGCGTGGCAAGATTCAACATTAGTAACACATAGAAATAATTAAACAATTGTTATTATTTCTATAAGAGATTGTGATTCGAGTTAGTAACACATCTATGTCATTTTTGCAATGTTTTCCACACGATGAAATTTTCATCTAAAGATTTTTTGATTCCATCCAAGAATATATTTATTCATTACGGCTTGAAACTACATGTCAAATCCAATAGTTTATCCGGCATGCATCGACACCGGTGTATCTTAGGTCTAGGGTCAACCATAATAAGCATCTTTTCCCGCTGATCGAAAACATAAAGCATATATTTCCATAGGAACTCCATGGCAAAAGAACACCCGCAAGCATGATAACAATTAGAAATAATACATGAAATACAAGTAACAAAGCGAGAGCAAGCGATTGCATTGTGCTAAGTTGTATTTCATCCTTTCACACACACCAACCACATCGGCCATTTCTTTATCACTATATTTTTTTGCGGCATGTCACCGGTGTTGTTAAAGTACACATTGTCTAGAATAGAAAGATATCAAGTGTTAGGATTAATATAACTTAGTTTATTTTATAAAAATAAATTAGAACAACAACAACAACAACAACAACAACAACAACAACAACAACAACAACAACAACAACAACAACAATAATAATAATAATAATAATAATAATAATAAAATTATAAACTTGTGCTTACCACGTAAGCGCAGTCTATGTGATGCTTCGTAATATTATTGTATCGTTTCATTATTGTGTACTCCCGATCTGCCCGAAAACGTACACCTAAGTTGAAACAATCGGTAGAGATGTCTCGATCAACCATCCCCAGCTCTTGTAGGTCCTCAACAGTTAGGGTAATAATGGTGGGATAAAACCTTTAACCCAAGGCCTCCTATAAAGCATTAGACACGGATGATGGCTATCGTCGTATAAAAGAGCACAATATAATTAATAAAGTAATTAATCAATATGTAGCTTACTTATTCAGCGCCTCTACACCCTAGATTGTCATGATATAATCACACACTAGCGCAAGTATCTCTTCCTCGGGTATTTGCTCAATTTTCAAGGCCTCAAATGCCCAAAACTCACCAGGATTGTCTTTATTGGAGTGGACTGGTGAGGATTTCTTTTGAGTTTGCGTGTGTTGAGGCGTTCCCCTTTGACCCACTAAGCATTCTAATGGCGGAGGCTGAAGGAACCGATTGTGGTTAGCTAGTATGTAAAACCATGTCTAAAGGCATGCCAAATTCAGGTTGAGGTACCACACCCGATTGTGAATTATAGGTTGAACTCCCATCTAATACTTTTAAGCGAGAGTCTAAAGTGCCAGTGATCTTTGTAACTAAATCTTCTAATGTAGTCTTTTGATCAAGTAGCATCTTAGCAATATTATCATGCGAAGGATAAGCATCATTGAAAATAGGTTGAGAGTTTGCAGGGATTACCTCCTTTGACGCAGGGGCTTCACCGTAGCCAGGCTCTGTGTATATTGGGTCAAACGATCTTGCCTATCCTTGCAACAACTCAGCATGAAAGTATTGGTGACCGTGGCTGCCTTGTCTTGGAGCTTCTTCTTTAGATCTTCATGGAGCTCCTCTATAGACTCGGGACGCCGGATATTTTGCGGGTGAACCTCAGAACGCTTGCTAGCTTCGTTGTCGTTGCCATGTTGCTGGTTTCAAGATTGAATTGGAGTTGGCCTTGTCTTCCCCAACGAATTAGTCGCCAAAAAGTATGTTGACACAAAGCTAGGGCTTCGCACCAACACACCGAGAGGCCCTTGGACGCCCACGAGGTTGCAATCAACCTGTAAAACGCAGGAAGACTCACCACGTGATCACCCAAACCGATCTAGGGTTCGGTAAGGGCGATGTAGAGCGTGATCTCGTCCGCGAGAACTTCGGAACGACCTCCGGAAGGATCGTCAGGAGGAGTGCACGCGAAGGGTCTTCTGGGGTCGGCAAGGCCACCTAGAAAGCTGGCGAAATTCATCAAGAGCTTCGTCGAACAGCAAAATTAGGGTTTGGAGAGGATATAGGAGTCGGAGAGTCGATAGTATGACGATTGGATGTAGATAGGATCAAATCGGCCATGAACCTCTTATTATATAGAGGAGGGTGGTTTTATCCTTTTAGAAAACCGTCCTCGGACGTTCCAATCACGAAAACATTTCCAAAACCCGATAAAAAATAACCGGTTTTGGACCTTAACTTGTGTCACGAAGGTGCCAGACGCGTCGGTCGCGTCGACAGACGCGGTCCATTAGCCCTTGTGTAGCGCGGAGTGCGCCAGACGCTGGTTCAAGAGTGCCAGACGCACCGGTCGACCAACTGACACGGTCCAGCAAGATCCTTCACGCGAGGGGGGGACGACCGGCGCAGTCGACCGACGCGGGCAGCAACGTCGGCGCATCGGCGGGGCGCGGTACATTGCCGCCCTTTGCGGCGTGCACCGCCCGGGCGCTAAGAATAGCTGCATCAGGCCCACAGCAGGTCAGCGCCAGTCGCTCATCGCAGCTGTTCGCGCCAGCGATCTTTCCCTTCGCTCATTTCTTCAAGTTTTTGCATCTTACCGAGCCTCTTTAGCTATATTTAAGATATCTTTTAACACGTGTTCTTCATATAAAATGACGCCATTCATGAAATGACGTCCATTCATTCTCTTGACACATTGATCATTATTTTGGGTGTCAACAGTTGGTAATCAACGTAGTATTTAATCGGAAAGTTGCATGTAGAATTGAAGAAATGGACGATGACCTTGGCAACGTCATTTGGCTGTTACGTTGTTTGGATTGTCTGGAATGAATAAGGCTATTTTTTCCCCTTTGTTGGCTAGCTTGGCTTGCTGATTTAAAAAGGGAGAAACGTTATTGGAGAGAGGGAAGATTGATTAGTTTGTTATGAACATCTAATGATGTGATGTCATTGAAAGACGGTGAGAATTCAACATCAATCAGTTTGTCGGTTGCCACCTGCAACGAGATTTTCTTATAGATGAGAATTCAACATCAATCGGTTTTTCGGTCGTCAGGCACGTGACGCACGTCCACCAAGCCAATACTTATTTATGCATGGAAACTTGACGTCGTACGTGAAAAGGCAGACAATGGTATAGAAAAGGTGGTCACGCTCGTACGCTCGGAGGGATAAAAACGGACAGACGATTTTATAGGATTTTGTTTAAAAAAATGTACACTTCGCTAGACAAAAGGGAAAGAAAGAAAGCAAGCGCGCAAAGAGAAAATCTAGTAAGCAGAGTGGTTGGTGCACAACGACGTGGTACGAAATTTAGATGAAAAAACTCCGATCCCTCTGATCGAATCCACATGTCACCCTCGCACACCGCTCCCGCCTGCTTAAGTTTCACTAAAAAAATCTAATATATTTGAAATAAACCCAAAAGCTAGAAAATTAAAATTTTAACATCACTAAATATTCAAATCAAATAAATAAAAATCAAAGTAATTTTTTAACTTGGCTGAATTATTCTAACAAATTCAAAATAAAAATAGAAAATGCAAATCCCAAATAAAATATTCAAACTAATTGGCTAATCACCATGTCTCTAATGCTTTCACTCAATATCTAAGAAAATATTGATGGCCGACAATATCAGAGTGTGGTACGAAATTTGATATATATTGAACTGCATTCATGATCGAGATGATCCTCATTCGTTCCTATATTTGACGCTACCCAACCTATGGCAGGTGACGCTACCCGCCGGCTTTACTCGTCGTATATATCGTCTGTTATCTCGTCTCGTCATTCTACTTTCCTTGGCGCTCCCCATTTAAAGCTGACATCCACATCTCTCACAAGCACATGTCTCGACATCCACATCTCTCACAAGCACATGTCTCTCATATTTCTCTCACCTCCTCACTTTTTTCTCACAAAAAGTAGACCAGGAGCCCATGAAAAGGACGATCACCACATTTGGTACATAAGGAACACAATAATTGTCCCATTTAAACATTATAATTTGGCCATTTAAACGTAGCTATCACTAAGGAGTACAATGTCCCATTAAACATTATAATTTGGCCATTTTAAACGTAGCTCTCAATAAGGAGTACAATAATTGTCCCATTAAACATTATAATTTGGCCATTTTAAATGTAGCTCCCACTAAGGAGTACAATAATTGTCCCATTAAACATTCTAATTTGGCCATTTCAAAAGTAGCTACACTAGTACACGTACCACTTCTACTCCCGGCTTGCAACCCCCTCTACTCCCGGTTATGCAACCGAGTACGAGTTTGGGAGTAGAGTATTTCAACCGGGAGTAGAAGTGGACCTTTACTCGGTTGGAGATACCTAGCGGGAGTAAAGTCCTTGGTAGGCATGTGGCCCGGCTGGACTTTACTCCCTGTTGGTATTTATTTATTTTTATTTCATTTCAATTCCTGATTTGTTTTGGTTTCAAATTACGTAATTAACTAATAATTAAAGTATGCAACATGTATTAACATATATAATTAATGTACACATATATTACACATATATGACAACGATCATCCTCATTCATCAAATTTATACAAACTTTCATAATTTAAAACAAATCATTACAATCAAGAGATGTTCAACTACTACTAGAAGTTCACTGGCTTTCTTCTACAATTAAGTTGGTGAAGTGTAGGTCACCGATGAAATCCACAAATATCTGAAATGTAGAGCAACATCCCGACTCACGCATCCTCCTTCGCTTCACACCTACGACGACATGGTGTACTAACGACGTTTAACCGTGCTCGGCAGTCGGTGGGTCTCCAATCTTAGTCGCATAAGCACCATTGCCCCGACATCCATTTCTAGTGAGTGTTGGCCTTTCATTAGCATATCTCTAAACATAACCCAATCGAGTCATTGTATGCGGGTTAGAATAGATTCATAGTTGCACCCAATGTACGTTGAGTCATGCACACGAACCTGTAATTATTGGCACAAAGAAGTTTATGAGAACCATGCTTTGCAGCTAGGTGACAAATTAACATATCTAGATATAAGCTAGGTGTTCAACTGAGATTATCACATCATTTTGGTTGCTCCGAGCTATGTGTGCACACAGTCCCGCAACATCATGATGCATGTTTATCCATTTAGCAAGTATCAACAATGAGGAGAATGTAGGTAGGGTGTACCCAATATCATGAAGCTTCTGTACATAAGACATGACAACATATTTTTGTAACCATCTGCTGCTCCGCATGTGCTTTTGCTCCAGCCCCTAAGATTTGTAGAAGCTTTCTACCTCTCCTCCTAGGGGGCAATGGAAAAGCTAATTTGACATTTGACTCCTGGACCTAATTGATCATTAAAATCATGAAAGGTCTGGACATCCACTTGCTGAACCCCAATGTATGAGAGTGTGTCTTTAAGCCAAGTGATTTGGTCAATTACTTGTAGTACATTTAAAAATCACATAAATATACATATACTTATACAAATGTATTTGACAAATTCATTTATTGAAAACATACATGGTTGCTTACTATTGATGGATGATTATGCGATGCGGCTCGGCAACCTTGGATGATCAAATCCAAGACCAAAACGCAACACAATCCATTCCTTTGGGCAGTCCTTATAGAGTGTATCAATTGCTGCCTACTTCATCTCTCTGAAATTCTCTAGACACCTCAGGCTCCGAAACAGGATGTCCTCATTTTTGATGCAGTTAATCATTTCCTCAAAAAGCTCCACATCCTCGGGCTCCATTATAGCAGCCGACTCGCCATCCTCATGGCCCCCGTAGCTGTCGGCCATGTCTTGGACTAAATCATCCATCATGATGAAAATCAGCATTGTCGCCAACAGCGTAATGCCTACCAGCTGATGGTGATGATGGTTCTCCTCTATGGTCTGCATTCACCGCCATCGTGAGCAAGAAGGTTACGGCTGGTTGGGCATTGTATTTATAGCCATTCATTAACAGAGGCAAGCATTATAAGGTCGACCGCCTCGGTTAATCACCCATTAACAGAGGCGGTCGCCTTAGCTCAACACCTCTGTTAATCAATTAATCAAAGCGGGTGAAAGGTCCTAAATGGCTATAAATAGCCTAATAAAATTTTCTACAACAACACTTAAGCAAGGTGGTTAGTAAATAAAATGATGTAGCAAATTAAAGCGAAGCTCCTCTCTAGCTATGCAAGCCTCCTAGCAATTCTAGTAATTTTAATATCTCTAATCACACACAAGTGTTTGGTTGCTAAGTTACTCCTCGGTGAGCAAGGTATGTGTGGGGGATCGATATTTGGGATATCCCTAGTATCTCAAAGACTTCACTAAACACGAGTTCTCCCCTGAGAATAGGCTCGAGCACGGGAACTTGAGGCCTCCGTCCCCGCCTTCCTCGAGCTCTCCGAGAACAACGAGCCCACGTCGAGGATGAGCTCGGTGGGCAAGCGCCACTCGCCTCGACCGAGCTCCTCGCATACGAGCTCGGGGCGGAGATCTCTTTCCGCCGCTCGAGCCTCCCCCCGGGCGAGCTCCCCGACTCCTCATCGTCCGGAACTCGTCCCCAGACCTCTTTCCGTCGTTGCTCGAGCCACACGACGAGCTCCACGACTTCGACCGCTAGGAGCTCATGTGCCTGCCGTCTTCAGGAAGCCAGCGGGTACAAGAGTTGGTCAACTACTCTCTGACAAGCTCAACCACTCCCTGACGAGTACTGTAGCCACGTAGAGCTACAGCTACAGGGGATAGTCATTCGATCACTTCGCCATACCCCGTCGACTCCAACAACTCTGCTACAGTGCCGCGCAGGTACATACGGTGTACACCTTCCCATCCACGGTATGGACGTCCCCATGCCGAGAAGACACTTACCAACTGCGATTAGAGACGGGGCGACGCCTGACCACCGCCCAAACCGCGATTCCCGCGTACGGCGACGACCAATTTCAACACCCAGAACGCCTCGGAGCTTGGAGGGGAGCTCTAGTCTCGTTTGACAAGCTCGTCTGTGAGCTCTTTTATACATCCACCACCCTGTAAACTCGACTCTGCTTCTTTAAAGTCCTCAGTCCGAGAGGAGCTCATGTACCCTGCCCTCCTTGCGACTATAAAAGGGGAGGTAGACCTCCGGGCTGAGGCAGGTTCAAGGTTCACACCAATAAAACAACCACACACGCACCCACTCGATATTGGCACTAGCCTCAATCACAGAGACTTAGGAGCCCTCTCCCTCTCTCGATCGAGCATTTGAGCTCGGATAGTGATCACACCGGACTAGGGAGCCCGATTTGCCCCAGAACCGGTATAAATCACGGTGTCATTGTCTCTAGAGCTAGCCATCTGAGCACGCGTGCTTGCCCGACATTCTTGTGGCGATGGTATTAGACCACAACAGTTGGCGCGCCACGGTAGGAACAACGCTAGTGCGACGATTTCTCACTCGATGGCTTCCCTCCGCTTCACCGACGTCGCCGGCGCTAGCGATGCGCTTTCGGGCACCATTGACTTCTCCGCACCGGCCGGGCGGTCTCTCACCAGCCGCTTCACCCTCGCTCGATGCGGCGTGAGGACATCCCGACGCGCCTCTCGGCGCCACCAACTCCGTCCTCACGAGCATGGGGCGGAATTCGACTTCCGCGCCGGTCAGCCCCATCCGCGCGCGGCGGATCGCTTCTTCGTCCTCATCAAGGACCTGCTCCGAACATCCTGGGGCGCAGCCTACGTGAGCCCCGTTCGCGGCGTGACCTTCTCCACGCCAACGTCGTCCTCCTCCGCCGCCGGAGAGGGGCGCTATCGGTCAATGAGTTCCGCGGCACGCCAGGGGATCTTGCCCGGCGGCGCGGGCCTTCCACTCCCCATCACGGCGAGCCCCGGCGGGCCCGCGTCCGCAACGAGCTCGAGCTTGCCCTCGGCCGGATGAGCCTCATGGACTGCGACCCCACTCTCGGGCCGCTGCTATATGTGCCCAGACCCTGCGGCGCTCTGGACGAGCACCCCGGCGGCGCCTCGAGCACACGCCTCGTAACTCCGCGCGCGCACCAACGCAGCCGCCCTTTGTCGACCCGCGTCAAGGCTCGACCGGAAGAACTTCGAAGAGCCTCGGAGCCGCAGCCGAAGCGCGGCCTCCTCGCCGAGCAGGAGGGAAGGCAGCAATCGCGAGCACGAGCTCGAGCTTGCGACGTCCATGATCGCATCAACCGGGACGAGGGTCCCGAAAGCAGCTCCCCACCGGTGTTTGGGAGGCGTCAGAACCCGGCGGCGCTGTTCTCCTCTCCTCCGTTGCCCGGCCCCGAGGAGCCCAAGGCACGGAGGACCCACGCGAGCTCAAGAGGCTCTCGGGCGGAGGCGGCGGTCCAAAGGCGGCGAGCTCGGCGTCGCACCCGGTGGCTGCAGGAAGAGCACGGCCCTCCTCCCATCCCAGGTCCACGCACGTTGACGGATCGGCGAACCGCGGCGCAAGGACACCATCAACGCCCGGTTTGCGCGGAGGCCGGCCGAGAAGAACGTCCCTGGCGGCGACAAATACCACCGCGGCGACCCGCGACAAAGCGTCCCGCACACCTACAGCAGCGCGGTGGCGCCTAATGACAAATGAGGAAGACAAGAGCCGCAGCCCCACGCCGATGCCTCCTCGCTGAGCCCATCTCCCAGCGGGATCACCGGTCCTCGAGCCCTCGATCTCTAGGAGACCAAGGGCATCCGGCTCACGCATCCACGACGCCCCATTCCTTCGCTTCCGAGCCCGACCTCGGTGCGAAGTACAATGGGGAGACCGACCCGCCACCGGCTCGAGGACTACGCCTCGGCCGCCGTGCCGGGGCGCCGACAACGACTTCATCATCCGCAACCTCCCGCTTTTATCTCCACGATTGCGCGGTCATGGCTTTCGAGCACCTCCCCCGGAGGGCACCATCCGCAGCCGGGAGGACCTACTGGCGCCTTCATCGGCAACTTCACCTGGCCACCCCCAGCCGAGCACGACGTGGGACCTGCGCGGGGTGCAAGCGGAAGGGGCTGGGACTACATCGGCTACATCTCCAAGCTCGCAACAACCTCTCCGAGGCCTCCGACTCCGAGTCATCACCGTCTTCACGTTTGGCACCACCCGTGAGACCCCGATCCACGAGCTGGGCGTCAAAAGCCCAAGACCGTGAAGGAGCTCCTCGACCTCGCCACCGCCACGCCGAAGGAGAGGACGTCATCTCCGCCGTCCACGAGGGCAAGGGCAGGCCCAAGGCCGACGACGATGCCGCCGAGGATCCGGCTCCGCGCGCTAAGAGGAACAACAAGAAGAACAAGCACCCTGCGATGACGCGATGACGAGTTCGTAGCCGTGGCGGACAAGCACAAGACCCCCAAAGGCAGAAACTTTCGTCCCCAAGGAGCACCGACAAGATGCCTCGAGGCCCCGTGTCCGCATCATGAGGGCCCCGCCAAGCACAAGATGAAGGACTGCCGACTCTTGAAGAAGCACGTGATGGGCACACCGGGCGGGGACAAGGGCGGCGGCGACAAGGCGTCGAAGGCGGCTCCCGACGAAGTTCGACGACGACATCTACATCGAGGTGGCGCGTCAACGTGGTCTTCGGAGGAGCTCTGGCTCTGAATCAGCGCCGGCAAAAGCTCACCCGGCGTGAGGTCCTCTTCACCGAGCTCGTGGCCTTTGCCCACCACCTCAAGTGGTCGAGGCTCGGCGATCACGTTGAAACAAGGTAGACCACCCACGACACATCCGTACCCGGGGGTACCCGCTCGTCGTTGACCCCATCGCCGGCACCAAGCGCCTCGGCAAGGTGCCGATGGACGCGGCAGCGGCCTCAACCTCCCTCTACATCCACGCACTCCAAGCCCTTTGGTATCCCCAAGGCACGACTCCGCCCTCGGCGGAACCGATCCACGGGTGGTGTGCGGGGAAACAGATGGTCCCGGGCCGGGCGGATCGACCTCCCCGTCACCTTCGGCACCACGACAACTTCGCAAGGAGGTCCTCCGCCCGAGGTGCTCCTTGAGAACGCCTACCACGTGCTCTTGGGGCGGCCGTGCTATCACGAGGTTCATGGCGTCACCAACTACACCTACCTCAAGCTCAAGATCCCCGGGCCAAAGGGGTCATCACCGTCGACTCCACCTTCGAGCACGCCTTGGTATGGCGGGCCGCCCCAAGACGATGCGTCGGCGCCGCACGAAGATTGAGGAGATGCTGCCCAAGATGGCGGCTGGGCGCCGAGGACTCCCGAGCTCAAGAAAGTCGCGAGCACGAGCTCGGCTCGGGAGCTCAGCAAGCTGGGAGCCCGAAACTCCTCCGCGAGCTCGACAAGGTCACCGGCACGTTCGAGCCCGAAGGACGCCAAGGAGGTCAAGATCGATGGGGACGGCCACACCCTCTGCGTGGGGTCCGAGCTCACCCCCAAATAGGAAAAAGCGAGCTCGTCGGGCTTCCTCCGCGCGAACCTCGGCGTGTTCGCATGGAGAGCCTCCTGATATGCCCCGGCATACCGAGGGAAGTCGCCGAGCACTCCTTGAACATCAAACCCGGCTCTCGGCGGTGAAGCAAAACTTAGACGTTTCGACGACGATCGACGCCGGGCAATCGCCAAGGAGATAGATAAGCTCTTAGCCGCTAGGTTTTATCAAGGAGGTGTATCATACCGAGTGGATAGCCAACCCCGGTACTAGTTAAGAAGAAGAATGGGAAATGGAGAATGTGTGTTGATTACACGAGTCTCAACAAGGCATGTCCCAAGGATCCGTTTCCTTTGCCATGCATCGACCAAATCGTTGACTCCACCTCCGGGTGCGAGACACTCTGTTTTCTCGACGCCAACTCCGGCTACCACCAGATCGCGATGAGCGAGGCTTCGATCAGCTTCGCCACCTCCTTCATCACTCCGTTTGGCGCGTTACGTTTACGTGACAATGCCCTTCGGTTCGAAAACGCTGGCGCCACCTTCCAAAGGTGCATGCGAAAGTCTTCAAAGAGCTCCTCGGAGCTCGCAAGAAGCATCGTCGGCGACATCGTTGTCAAGACAAAGCGCTTCGAAAGCTCATTCCCGACCTCGAAAAGGTCTTCGCCAAGCTCGCGGTATGGAGTCAAGCTCAACCCCGAAAAATGCATTTTCGGGTCCCTCGAAAGTTGCTCGGCTTCATCGTCTCCGGCGGCATCGAGCCAATCGGAAAAAAAACGCCACCATCCACGAGCATGGGGCGATCAAAAGCGTCAAGTGCGTGCGGCGGCTCGCGAGGCTGTCTCGCCGTGCTAGAATCGTTTCATAGCTTCGACTCGGGGAGCGGAGCCTTCCGGCTCTACAAGTTCTTTGAGAAGACCGGCGCTTTGCACGGGTGCGAAGCCCGGCAAATATCTCGACTCACTAAAGCAACTCCTCGTATCCGCCCGTGCTGCGTCGCTCCCACGGCCAACGACCGATCCTCCTCTACATCTCGGCCACCTCGAAGGTGGTGAGCACCTTCGTCGTTGAGAGGGGAAGGAGGACACACGCTCAGGTACAGCTCGGTGTATTTCATCAGTCCTCACCAACACAAGACTAAGCTACACCACTGACTCGAAAAGCTCGTTATGCGTTGTTGATTACGGTACAAGCGGGCTTTGCCGACTCCACCTGGTCGCGGTCGTCTCTAAGTACCGCTTGGCGAGGTCATCCGCGGCCCCAAGGTTGCGGGCCGCATGGCTAAGTGGGCCTTGTCGAGCTCACGGGGCGGACATCACCTCGCCCAGAGGCGCCATAAGTCTCGGGCTGGCTGACTTCATCGCGGGTGGACCAAAGTCGAGCAGCCACCCGGACCGGCGACATCGAGTCTTTGGACTCACGTACCCGGCGGGTCCGTGAAAGAAATATAGGCGTCGTCGGGCTCGTCTTCATCTCCCCGAAGAAGGTGCGCATGAAGTACTCAATCGCCTACACTTCCCCGTCCAACAACGTGGCTGAGTACGAGGCTACGGTGAGCGGCTTGGCATCGGCGCGAGCTCGGCATCCGGCACCTCGAGGTCGGGGCGATTCGGAGCTCGTGAAAAACCAAGTCATGAAGGAGGTCGGCTGCGTCACCCGAAGATGATCGGCGTACCACGGAGAGTCCGTGAGCTCGAAGAACACTTCCACGGGCTCGAAGTCAACCGATCCCGTCGCCACATCAACAACGACATGACGTCCTCGCCAAGCTCGCGCGTCGGACCGTCTGCCGTCCCCGCCGGCATCTTCATGCATGAGCGGCACACAAGCCCTCGATACGGCTCAATGTAGAATCGCGGCGGTAGACGCGAACTCAATCTCAAGGCCGGACTCGGATCCCATGGTCGATGCCCCCATGAGTTCGAGCTCACCCAACACGCTTTGCCCGCCTAGCCGGCGAGCTCGAGTCCACCGGCTCGGGGGCGGCTCGGGGCTGAGTCGAGCTCAACCACGAAAAAGTTCAGCGATTGGAGGATCCCCTCTGATGGTTCAAAGAAGGCAAGCTTCCCCAGGGCAAGAAGAGTCAAGATGTCTAGCTCGGAGAGCCAAGTCTTTTCGTCCTCGTTGGGAAGAGAGCTCTACCGACGTGGAGCCTCCGGCGTCCTCCCGGTTTGTATCACCTTCGAGCAAGGGGAGGAGCTCATCGGGGAAATCCAGCCGTGAGTGTGGCCATCACGCGGCGCCTCGGGCTCGTTGGGAAGGCATTCCGCCAAGGCTTCTACTGGCCAACCGCGCCGTTGCGATGCCATTCAAGTCGTCCAACACCGAGGGCTGCCAATTCTTCGCCAAGCAAACACACCTCCCCGCCGATCCCTCGGGCGTTCCCTCTCACCTGGCCATTCGATTGCGGGGGCTCGGTGGTGGGACCCTTCAAGAAGACCACGGGGGCTACACACACCTCCTCGTCGCCATCGACAAATTCTCCAAGTGGATCGAGGTCATGCCCATCGGCGCGGTGTCGGTAGCTGTGGAGACCGTCAAGTTCTTCACCGACATCATCCACGATTCGGGGTCGAACTCCATCATCACGGACAAACGGCACCAACCGTGGGAGAGGTCTTCGCCGGTGGTGCAGCGATCCGCGGCATCGCGTTGACCGCGGCCTCCGTCAGCCACCCAAGGACCAGCGGGCGGGTAGAAGAGCTAGCGGCATGATCCTGCGGGGCATAAAGTCCGCATCTTCAAGAGGCTCGAGAAATCGCCCGTTGGTGGCTCGCCCGAGCTCCCTTCGGTCGTATGGAGTCTTCGCCGCGGCGCCAAGTAGAGCCACCGGCGGGGGGGCCCGTTCTTCCTCATCTTTGGATCCGGGCGTGCTCCCCACCGACCTCGAATATGGCCCGCCCGCGTCGGGCCGCCGGCGAGCACAACAACCAAGCCTTTGCTTGAAGACGCGCGCCCGATCAGCTCGACGAAGCCAGCGACATCGCTCATCCACTCCGCCAAGTACCTACAATCCATGAGGCGCTACCACGACCGCCATGTCAAAGGACGAGCTTTCAAAGATTGGCGGCAAGCGTCCTACGACGAGTTCGAGCTCGAAGGACAAGCACAAGCTCTACGCCATGGGAAGGTCCCTTCACCATCGACCAAGTCCTGAGGCCCGGCACATACAAGCTCAAGGACCACCAAGGCCGAGTCCTCACCAACGCATGGAACATCGAACAACTACGTCGCTTTTACCCCTAATATGTACTTCGAAATCTTGTAGTTGTAAAGCTCAATAAAGCACCGATTCGATGCAAAAACCGTGCAAGCATCTCGAATTCTTTCCTTAGCTCGGCCGAAGCAACGGCGGCCTTCTCGCCCGGCAAAGACCCACCCTTGCTCGGGGGCTACAAGAGCGGGTGCACACCCCCACGTTTTAACACACCGTTTTTCGCAAAACTCACAAGCTCAAAGCTCAGCGGTGAGCTCGAGCTCACCGAACTTCGCACCCTCTTCTCCTAATTCGAACGACGTTCCGAAATGACTAAGTCATGAGCTCGTCGCCGGGTGTGTGGTGCGGCCGCCTGCGACCTCCACGCCCGCGGCCGGCGAGGAACGGCCCACCACTCGACTCTCGAAATTCGGGCTCACAAAAAGTCAAAATAGGAACGAAGTACAACAAGAGAAGAAACGCGACATCCATTAAGCACGAGCTTCCACAGTTTTTTACGAGGTTGCCTCAACCGCGAGGACTTAAAGACTCATTACAAAAAAGAGGCTTAAGCCTCGAGCTCCTACTCCCTCCGCAGGCGGGTCCCGAACCATCGGCTCCGGGCGGGGACGTCCTCCGCGGCTTCCTCCTCCCTCCTCGGCGGGCTCCTCGGCCGCTCCATCTCCACCAACGGGGGGCTCGAAGAACCTCAAGCTCCTCGCTGGCGAGCTTGAAGAGCTCGACCGACAGCTCCGTAGTCGCAGCCTCGGCGGTGGCAGCCTTCCGCTCCACGTCAGCATCGTCAACACCCGGCGGCCACCCCTTCTTCACTATGTCGACCTCGGACGCAAGACCTTCATGCGCACGCTTCGAGCTCTCGGCCTCCTCCACGGCCTTGGCGGCGCGCTCTTGGAGGCTTCCGAGCTCCTTCCGCGCATCAACGAGGTCGCCAGTCCTCTTCTTCAGGTCCACCTCCTTCTCCTGCAGCGCGAGCTGTGTATGCTTCGGGAGGCCTGGGCAGCGGCGAGCTCCCGACCTTGTCCTCGAGCTCCCGTGTCATCTTCAGGGAATTCCGCTTCTCAGCTGCAAACAAAGACAACGGGTCAGGACACAAGCCACGAGGCTATGAGGACGCAAGATAGAAGACGCGCCGCTTACTCCACAGCTCGTCGTAGAGCTCTTGCTCGTTGTACCAGAGCTCGTAATTCTCGGCCCGAAACCGAACCCGCTCCGCCTCAAGGCACGGAGGTCACACCACAGCTCGGAGGCCTCATGGTCATAGGCTAAGGCCCCGCCGACGAGGACAATCGGCCTCGAACGCTGAATAAACAAGACAAAAAGACAAGGGCAGGAGCACTCACTCTCGAGCTCGGTGTCGCTACCGGGCGAAGTCACCGGGCGAGCTCATCCTTGTCCTTTCGAAGGGACTCCGCGCTCCGCTCAAGCGCCGAGCTCAAGCTCTTGTCATCGAGCATCCGGGCGGAGGGAGTCAAGCTCTTCCCTCATCTTCCGCCTGGCTGGCAGGCCAGGCGAGCTCGAGCTCCTCTCCCGCCGCCCCGGACGCCTCTCAACGCGGCGCCCACCTTCTCCTCCGGGCTTCCTTGGCAGCCCGCTCCTCCCGCCCTCGAATGAGGTCGGCCGCCTCCTTCGCCGGGCCTCCAGACCGGTCTTTGAGCTGTGCGCAGCCGGCTCATCGCACATCTCCTCACGCACAACGTGGTCAACCACCCGACGGTCGCCGGCCCTCCGGAGGTCTCCGTCGCGGTTGTACCCCGATGGCCTCCCCGCACGCCCCCGCAAACCACAAACGATTAAACAAGATGGAAGGTACGGGCCGAAGCCCCGACTACCACACGACATCGACGAACCCCGAAAGGCGAAGGCGCATCTCCGCGCCGGCGCCCGACGGTCGACGACTCCGCCTCCAACAGCGGGAACCGCCGCAAGGCGACCGGGCGAACGTCGGAGGAAAGCACGACGCCGCCCCGGGGAGGGGAGCTTGTCGCACGACAAACCTTGATCACCGCTACTCCGCTCGACCTCGATCTCGTCGTCAGCAAGGAACGGCGCCCGGAGGAGCCGAGCGGCGACACCGGGCGTACGGCATCTCCCACGGGTTGTGCCCTCCTCTAGTCCTCGTCCTCGCCCAGGCGGTCCTCGGCGCCTTCACGACGTCCTCGTCATCGGGGATGTCGACGCGATCGGGTGCTCGACGACGACCTCTTCAGGTTGAGGGCGAACATCGCCCTTAGGTGGGCTCTCCACGACACGCTCTGGTGGCCGAGGTCTCCTCCAACCACCTTCCTCCTGACCTCGCTACACCGGTGAGCCGCGGCGCTGAGTGCCGGGAGCCCCGCCTCTCCCTGTGAGGAAGACGGCCGAGGCTCATCGAGCGAGCTCGCCATGGTCCTCAACGCCCGACCCACGGGGGCGGTCGGCGCCGATGGCGAGTCCAAGGCGCGGAGGCGCCGGAGGTCAGCGAGGCGCTGGTCGACAGCAATCCCTTGAAGGGAAATACGCCATCATCTTCGAGCCCGTCCACAAGGCTTATCGCCACTCCACTACCCCCGCCGAGCTCATCGCCACCATCCCGACCGGCGCTCGCCGCCGCGCCGAGCTTCGCCGCACCAAGCTTCGCAGCCGCCGGCATCGTCGAGCTCGTCATCTCGAGCCCGGCCCGGCCGGCCAAGCTCGGCACGACCGCCCTCAGGCGTTTCAAGGTATGCCGCCGCCCCCGAACATGGCTAGAAGTCAGTACCCGCGGGCAAAACATTGCGGCCTATAACAACATGAAAGATGAAAGCTCACCGCTGCCGCCACCTCTTCTTCTTCTTTGCGCCTCGGCCGCCCGAGCCCCGAGTTGTCCTCGATCGAGCGGCCGGCCCTGCGTCGAGGGCTTGGGCACCGGGCGCGGTTGAGGCTGAGGGGCGGCGTCGCCGCTCAACTCGCCACCGGGAGGCGGGAGCTCGCAAGTCCCGACGAGGTCCCGGCCCGCTCCGAGCGGGCGTCGTTGACGTCGAGGGCGCGCCCCGCTGCCGACACCGTGCTCCACCTCCTCGGCCGCTTGCTCGATGCCGCCGCTGGACGAACCTGCCCCTCTCATTCCGGTAGGGGCCCGCCGGACGTTGGCGGGCATTGGCCTCCCGGGAAGAGGGGGTGGGAGCCGAAGGATTCCACCACGCCGACCTGTGGAGCTCGGGCTCATCAAACGGACTCCAAGACAAATAAGGAATGAACGAAGAAGAGCGATGAGCACTTACCGCCGTCTCGGATTGGGAAGGATCTCGGGGAGCTCCCGGCGACCTCACCCCCGTCTTCGTCATCCGGTTCATCCACCACTCCACCCGGTCGACGGTGAGCCCGGGGGCATTCGCCCCCAAGAACGGGCGAGCTCCTCCTTTATCTCCTGACTCGAGAGCTCGTCGCCTAAGAGGAACCACCGCCTTGGAGAGCTAGGCCTCGATGATGTGATTCACCGCCGGCCTCGGCGTCTCGAAGCGCCTGATCTTGGCCACCGCCCGCTCCACCTCGCTCCGTGGTGTGGTCGTGCGGTCCCTTCGCGTCACTTGCTTGCTCGCGGTGGCAAAGGTGCGGCCGGTGAACCTGGGCTGAGGGTGAGCGGGGTCGTTCTTGAGGTAGAACCACTCCTCCCTCCACCCGGGATTGGCGGACGGGAAGTTGTCCTCGAGGGAAAGACTCGCGGATCTTCCCTCCCAGCCCCGCATCGTGGCAGCGGCGATCGGGGCTGGGCCGCCTCGTTGCCCAGCAAGGCTGGATCTTCGCATAGATGAAGTGCTTGAAGAGCTCCCGTTGGGAGGGATCCCCAGCCACCCCTCGCAAAGCATGGTGAAGGCGGAGAAGAGCAGCACCCCATTCGGTGTCGTGCCGGAGCTCGATGCCCCAAAGACGCGATGAGGGCTGCGACGGTCGTCCGGCGGGCACGCCGAGTCCGCTGCGTGGAAGGCCACGAACGACACGGCGTAGCCCGGGCGGCGGTCGGGGACGCTGACGCCGCGCGGATGATCCACTCCTCCGCCGCAGTCACTGGATACGGCAGCCCGCCGACGGCCGCATCTCTCCATCAGGCGCTTGGTCGCCGCCGACGGCAAACAGAACCCATCTCGCGGCCTCTAAGGCGGATCGCCGGCAAAGCGTAGGAAGCGGGAGGCTGGATCTAAGAGGAAACGGTCGGATTAAACTCTCTCTCTCTCTGCTCGCTAGAAGGCAAGAAGTGGGAAGGTGAATCCGCTCCCCAATCTCCCCTATTTATAGAGCTCCGCGCGACGGAGGCGTTGAGGTGAAACCGCCTGGAGGGCCCACCTCACGCCACATCCACCTACAACGGGTCGCGAGATCGACGCGCGTGCCCAACACCTAGCGAAGCCGAACGGTCGCAAGCATTAATGCGATAACTCCTCGCCAACGGTAAAAATCTCAACGGTAAGATCCCAATGGCTATTTTTTACACGGGGTGAAAATCCAAGAGCTCCGCATAACTGCTAGATTGTCGAGCCTAAAGCAGCTCGAAACACAAGCCTCCGCCTCGTGGTTCAAGGCTAGCTCAGCCTCGAGAGCTCGAGAGCCGCCCGAGACACCACGAGCGAGGAGGCGCCTTGCGAAAGCGGCATCGACGGCCCACGCCCGAGCTCGAAAAGACTCGGGGCTTTTACTTCAGCGCCGTCCTGGTCGCCGAGGGCCACGATCGACCCAAGCCGACCTCACCGGTGAGGAAGCCGCCTCGCCCCTTACATCGCCGGGGCTCGAGAACCACGTAAGTCGAGCTCTCGAATTTGAGGTCGATCCGCTAGCGCGGTCTGAACGAGCTCGAGCTCGAGCCTCACCTGGATTATCCGATGGCAGCTCACCGAGCACTCGATCTCGGCTAACGAGGCAAGATCGAGCTCGAGCTCACCACCTCGTGAACAATCGCAAGGGGAACGTGTCGACGAGCCCACGAAAATTCTAAAAAGCCTCCGCAAGAACCTCATTGTTCTCGCGAGGAGACTGGAAACTACACCAGCGAATGCCTTCCAGCGCACCCACGAACAAACACCCATCCTAAAACAAGGGTCCCCTCCGCAAGCAAGGCCACTGCGCGAATAGCATCTGGGAGAGAGTCCCTCTCCCCAAATGCTCGGGGGCTCTTGTGGGGATCGATATTTGGGATATCCCTAGTATCTCAAAAGACTTCACTAAACACGAGTTCTCCCACGAATAGGCTCGAGCACGGGAACTTGAGGCCTCCGTCCCTGCCTTCCTCGAGCTCTCCGAGAACAACGAGCCCACGTCGAGGATGAGCTCAGTGGGCAAGCGCCACTCGCCTCGACCGAGCTCCCCTCGCATACGAGCTCTCGGCGGAGATCTCTTTTTCGCCTGCCGAGCTCCCCCACGGCGAGCTCCCGACTCCTCATCGCCCCGAACTCGTCCCGGACCTCTTTCCGTCTCGTTCGAGCTCTCACGCGACGAGCTCTATGACTTCGACCGCTGGGAGCTCATGTACTGCCGTCTTGAGCCCGGCGGGTACAAGAGTTGGTCAACTACTCTCTAACAAGCTCAACCACTCCCTGACGAGTACTGTAGCCATGTAGAGCTCAGCCTCTGGGGATAGTCATTCGATCACTTCGCCATACCCGGTCGACTCCAACAACTCCGCTCTGATTACGGCGCAGTACATACGTGTACACCTTCCCATCCATGGTATGGACGTCCCCATACCGAGAAGACACTTACCAACTGCGATTAGAGACGGGGCGACGCCTGACCAACGCCCAAACCGCGATTCCCGCGTACGGCGATGACCAATTTCAACACCCAGAACGCCCCGGAGCTCGGAGGGAGCTCTAGTCCGTTTGACGAGCTCGTCTGTGAGCTCTTTTATACATCCACCACCCTGTAAACTCAACTCTGCTTCTTTAAAGTCCTCAGTCCGAGAGGAGCTCATGTACCCTGCCCTCCTTGCGACTATAAAAGGGGAGGTAGACCTCCGGGTTGAGGCAGGTTCAAGGTTCACACTCATAACAACCACACACGCACCCACTCGATATTGGCACTAGCCTCAATAACGAGAGACTTGGGAGCCCTCTCCCTCTCGATCCGCTTGTACTCGCCCCGGTATGAGCATTTGAGCTCGGATAGTGATCACACTGGACTAGGGAGTCCGATTTGCCCCGAACCAGTATAAATCTTGTGTCATTGTCTCTAGAGCTAGGCCATCGGAGCACGCATTAGCCAGACATTACTGTGACGGTGGTATTAGACCACGCGAAGATGCTAACTAGTTCTAACACTAGGAGGTAAACAAGCTAATCAAGCTAAACAAGCTAGACAAACTAAACAATGTAAGTAATGCAAAGAGGTGCTAGAATACAATACCACCGAAGTAGTGTAGATGATGATGCCAATCACCGATGTTGCTCTCTGCTTCATGTCGTTGGGTTGATGGGTCTTTTTTCGTTCTGGTTATTTGATTTTGTATTCAATAGGGTCTTCGGTCAATATTTGCTAAGCACTTGAGATTGATAAATGCAATTCCCATATATTTAGGACAATGAGAGCCATGATCAAGAGTAAACATTACCTAAAGTTGCATTTGATTTCCTGATGTGTCGATTAACAATGTAGTACTTGGCTCAATGGAAATTTATATTCAGTTCGCACAATGGGCATGTGTTTTATAAATCGGTAAAATCATATATGCTTCGTATGCTGAAGCTTTCGTTTGTACATATTGTTTCCATGATTCTGCACATCCCCAAGTGTACTATCATTTCCCTTGGGATCTTTTTTTAGAAAAACAATGTAATATTTGGAAACATATATGATTGTTTTTCTTATTTTAAAATCGTTGTCTCGGTTGATGCTCATAAATGACATGAGTATACCTTGGAAATAGCACAACAAAAATGAATCTAGCCTTTTGCTTGTTGGGTTGGCTTATATTTAAATAACATTTAATCTGCCTTTCTCAAATTAGTACATGGTTTAGAGATCCATTAGATGATATCATACCTGCATAATGATATTTCTAGGGAAGGATATAAACTCCTTTTCTATTTTCCCTATTCCGACAACACTCCCCGTGCTATAGAAGCCTCAGATTTTCAGGCTACAGTTTAATTTACAGATTCAGGGATGGGCTTGTTGGAGGAAGAGAGCACTTTTATAACTTGTCTGACTTTAGAATCAAGCCAACTATTTGATATGGTATTAAAAAATGTGAGGCTACCTCTGATTTGTCTCTAGGCTCTAGCTGCCGCCAGTTAAAAAATGTGTAGTTTCTTTATGAAGCTGGGTTCCATTGACATTCATGTGTGAATCATTTTTTTTCCTTTTTCCATTTATCAGGGTGATGACAAATAATTTGTTACTATCAGATACTTAGTAAGGCTGTTATTTATGGTGAGATGATTGGGCAGCTTGTTTTAATAATTCAGTTTCCATAAGTACTTAGTCGTTTCAACTATATATATATAGTTCCTACTGATCCTAGAGAGGTGTGTTATACATTTTTCCTGCTCCATTTGTTCATAATATAGTAGCTTTCTTTCTGTTATAATTATATTAGTGCATAGTTTCTGAAAAGAATCTGTTTATTATGAAGGAATCATTTAGCAACAGCAACTGTTATCATGCTTTGTTATAATTAGCGTGATTTTCTCTGCAGCTAGAAACTTGCCACCAATTTCACACGATTTTTTTTAAAACTTATTGCTTTAATCATGTTGTCACCTCAAAGCAGTAGTTGCCATTTATTCCTGGCATCTATAATTTTTTTTGCCAAAAGTCTTCTTGCATAGTTCGCTAAGAGCTATGAACGTGTCTCTAACACTCTATTGCCCTTTTCCATTTATATGGCAGTCAAAGGTACCTAATTACCAAAAGACAATGGTCACACTGCTGTTCCTTCTGCGGGTTGAAGCCATTAATGTCTGTTCATTTACTGGTCTGCATCGTCCAGGGACATTGCAATTGCGATGATGAACACTTTATCTTTTTAAAACCTGCTGCAAATTGTGTAGTTTGCTGTTCTTCTCTGTAATGATCTATGTGCAAATCTGTGTTAAGAAGTCATGATTCTGATAGTAACTGTAATGATGGCTGTGTAATGCATGGCTGAATAGAATCATAAGGGATGCAATAGACATAGACATACATATAATGAATGGTCGTGTAACATGTCTAAAGAGAAACATGAAAGATTTGGGTGGCCATACAAACATGCAGCGCCGGCTCTGTAATTTGAAGGGCATATGTGCAAGCAAGAAAATATGGGTCCATTCAAGTAATACTCATATATATGTATATATAGTATTCGAATACAAATTTGTTGCAGTACATGTTTAGACCATGAAACATAATAATGTTGTAATAAAAAAAAAAAATAGCAACTATTATAATTACCTCAAATAAGATGTAGTGGTTTAGTTCATTGATAAAAACCGTCTATAGGCATTTCTTGATGCAAAATCTTCAATAACAGCATCAAGATTAATGTCGTCCAAAATATCCTTCTCAATGGCGCACATAGCCAAGCCATTCAACCTTTCTTGTGACATAGTGGACCTCAAATAATTTTTCAAAAAGTTTCAAATTGGAGAAACTTCTTTTGGCTGATGCTACTGTCACTGGAATGGTTAACAGAATTTGATATGCAATGGAGACATTTGATAGCATTCTGCAGCTTTAACAAACTGAAGAATCTCAACCGCTGACATCAATTCTTCTGGCAAAGAACTTCGTAGCACTTTTAGTTCAGAGAAAAAATTCATAGCATAAATTCAATACAAATATAAGAAAATCATCAAATCCAGCACAAGGCTGATTCAATGCTTGCCGATGCTTGTACGTAGGACGGTAGGATCTGTGTACCTTGCTGATTGCCGTGGCCGTGCCGATCGAGCTGATTGCCGTGACGATCGAGCTGAGCAGCGCTGGGGCCAGGAGCGGCGGCGGCGGCCGGGCAGGAAAAGTTACGATCTAGCACTAGGAGCCGGAAACAGGAAAAGTTACGATCTAGGACTGGAGCCGGAAACACAAACGTCGGCCTCTACGTACAGAGCAACAGGACCAAAGTCCAAACGTACAAGGCTTTTTCTTTGTCAATTAACATGGGCCTTCAAATAAAACAAAAGGCCTGTACAGGATTATATATATATAATACACTACATACTTCTATAATCTTGGGCCCCCCACTTCCATGGGCCCCCGGCCGGTGCACTGGCTGCACCCCCCCTAGAGCCGGCACTGCAAACATGCTATCGGCACTATTGGGACATGCCCAGATAGGTGGTGGCGTCATAAGTGGTTATTTGTTCTATGTATCCATTGGTGTGACGTGCTTGATCTTATGAGCTAGCTCTAGGGTGATGGTGAAAATGACCATCTTCTTAGGATCTAATTCCATGCTAATGTTGACAATGGCTATATATCTAATCTTGCTTAGATCCAAATTTTACAATATAATTATGGAGCCATGTTGGTTGGATAGTACTTTTTTCCATTTAAATCATTGTAGGGCGCCCTTTGGGTGCCTGATGTTCTAGTTTATTAGAAAAAAAAGGTGGTCTAAGAATCAATATGCACAAACCTGAACACAAGCAGTTTTCCCAGTCTATTCCGTGACTGTCACCTGCTCCTAGTGATGAAGGGGCATTGGAGATTAAGGGTCAAAACAAAAACGACCGGCAAGAAAAAGGAAAATAATTATTTTTTCATCAGAGATAAAAAGTTAGTTTTACAGGAACTAAAATCTCCAATTTGTACTGTCCCGATCCTAAAATTTCAGAGGAGGCAGCCGCCGGGCAGGTTCAAGCAAATTCCCAAAAACACACGTAATTATACAATAAAGCCGCGTGTACAGTCTGATCCCTAAATTCTTTGTATGTGCTTTAATATTATTCATCCACGATACACATCTATTAATTATAGGATCAAGCCACGCGTACAGTCCCGATCCCGCCGGCTCCACAACGATTGATCCACGAGGAGAGAAGGAACACATGGAATTAGGGTTTAGGGGCTGGGTTACCTGATCGGCACGGGAGGCTCAGCGTCCGGAGACAAGGGCGATGGAGGCAGCGAGGTCTCGCATGGTCTGATCTCGCGCGCCCTCGTCCCTGTTCTCCCAGACGACGACGGCGGTGATGGATCAGGGATGACGGCCTGCACGGTGGAGGCTGTGACGCGATGGCGATGAGCGAGGACGAGCAAGGATGTGGGAGGCCGTGATCACCGCCCGTGATGCCTGCGACCAAGGCCCGCACGATGGGTTTCCTTGTGCTAGCTAGGTTTCTTAGAAGGCATGGATGGCATTTCTCGAACCAAGATCTGGTGGGTCGTGAAATAGTGACAATTTTTGGGAAGCCTTGTTTCCTTATATTCATCGCATTGGGCGGCAGACAGAAGGGGGGGGGATGTTGGTCGCATGGAGGTAGACAGACGACGGGAAAATTTTTGACCGCATGAAAAAAATGTCCATTTTTTATTTCTTTTATGTTGTAGAGATGTATAGAGATAAAACATTTAACTCAAGGCCTCCTGTAAAGCATTAGACACGGATCATGGCTATCGCCGTATAAAAGAGCACAATATAATTAATAAAGTAAAGTAATTAATCAATATGTAGTTTACTTATTCAACGCCTCTACACCGTAGATTGTCATGATATAATCACACACTATCGCAATCATCTCTTGGGTATTTGCTCAATTTTCAAGGCCTCAAATGCCCAAAACTCACCAGGATCGTCTTCATTAGAGTGGACTGGTGATGATTCCTTTTGAGTTTGCGTGTGTTGAGGTGTTCCCCTTTGACCCACTAAGCATTCAACCTCCTCGAGATATTTCTCTTTTCATGGATGCTTCAGCCATCTTTGGATTCTCTATTTCGACACAATCATTTGGGTTACCACTACTTTTAGCGCTATCAAGATATGAGGACCCCTTGTATCTATTTAACTCGACAATATCAAGATTGCCGCAAAGCTTCAATCTAAATTCTTTCATATCATCATGCACTATACGTAGTATGAACATGATTATTTATATTTATTAATTAAAATACCCACAGTTAGTGCACACTCATGACATGTCGATGGCGCGACGACGTTCTACGGCGAGGGACGCTTGAGGAGGTCAACGGCGTGGCGTCGCACGAGTTGGAGCGAGGATGGCGGCACAGCTTCAAACGACGGCGAGGTCGACGGAGTAGTCCTCCTTCTAGAGTGGAACCGAGATCTCGCACCGGGAGGAGATTTGGAGCGATGAATTTATTTCCTTTTTTTTCTCCTCCAATTTATTTCCTCTTTTTTCTCCTCTATTCGGTAGCCATCTTCTATTTCTGTCATGCATGAATTAATTTCCTTGAATTGATTTCCTTTTTAGGAGAGAAATCTCGCATGAAACTGTTTCCTTTTTAGCTTCAATCTAAATTCTTTCATATCATCATGCACTGTACGTAGTATGAACATGATTATTTATATTTATTAATTGAAATACCCACAGTTAGTGCACACTCATGACATGTCGATGGCGCGATGACGTTCTGGCGGCGAGGATGCGGAGGAGGTCAACGGCGTGGCGTCGCACGAGTTGGAGCGAGGATGGCGGCACGGCTTCAAATGACGGCGAGTGTTGGCGGTCACTATCATACATTTTATACCGCCAACTTAGCTCTAATTAAGAGGGAAAAAGCACACTTATGCCAAATAAACATTTACTACTCACCTAGTTTCACTTGTATTCAAGAATATTTATTTTGCAGAACAAGCACGGAAACAGGTGAAAGTACGCCAAATAAAGAGTGAAACGCAACTCGGGGAATACGCTTTTATGGGAACGTGACCAGGCCAAAACCAATGCAACCGGACCAAAACACCTCTCGAAAGAGCGACCTAGAGTGGGCCACCAGCCCACGCGTGAAGGCTCGGCACCAGGGGGCGGGCCAAACCTGGGCCGGCTGCCCCAGTGCGCGGCGTGGGCTTGCCCCCGATCCCGCCGCGCCTTGTCTCCCCCATCCCGACTCCGAAGGAGTGGAGGCGGTGCATGGTGGTGTTTTTCTACGTATTGGCCAAACTCGCCAAGAACACCTTTCACTCTACTATAAATAAGAGGCCACACCCCTTCCAAAACACAACACACACACCCTTGAGCACTTCACTCACTTTCTATAGTTCTAGTTGTAGTTTTGAGCAAGGTTGAGCTTCAAGGAGGGCTTGTCTCCTTGGAAGGATCTTTGGTAATAATAATATTATTATGGAGTTCCTTTCAACACTCAAGTCTCTATATTCATATTGCAATACGTTCAAGCTAGAGTATAGTTACCCTCATGTTATCTTATTAATGTGTGAACTATGGTCTAGTTAACATGTTAAAAGATTGGACTTGGCTAACTATAGGATTAACTGTTCATATGTCGACTCGCTAGAGATTGGTCGGCTTATGTAGATTATGATGGTTTGGTGTACCTTCGGGTTTTACCTTTATCCTTGCTTGTCGATCCGTAGGGCCTCGGAGTCCTGGGGATTTAGGTAGTTTTCTATACACATGGACGTGGTGTCCAGTTTTATAGTAACCATCGAAATGTTAGCATTCCACGATAATGAGGTAGGGGGCGGTGGTGACGTACTGTTCCGCCCATTGTACTCCTCCACGTTCGGATGTTGAGTTGGAGTTCTCAAAGTGTCTATCGGCTAGCGCATCGTTGACACATATTAACGTATACTTTTAATTGTCAACTAAACATGGAAAAGAACTAAAATATA